>OX451738.1:1470606171-1471201288 GCA_948472305.1 Vicia faba | reverse complement strand
ATATATATATATATATATATATATATATATATATATATATATATATATATATATATATATATATATATATTATACACTTCTAGCTAGCTTATCTCTTCAGTATCCATTTTTTCGCTGAAAAAAGAAACAAGACGACACCAACCCTAACACCATCACTATTGTCAACACTAGGAAGGAAGACAACACCAACACGGTATTCTCCTTTATTGTACGTAAAATATTTTTGCCATTTTTGTGGATGTTGTTGTTGTTGTTATTCTTTTGTTGTTGTTGTTGTTTAGTTTCATTTCAATATCGCATTTGAAGACAAACTCATCCAAAGGTGTTTCTATGTGTTTATATTCTGTAAAATCTCGATCTGAAAAATCCAGTGGTTGTGATGGTCGTATGGTTTTGTACCAATGCAAGAAGGGAAAAAATAAAGGAAGGATTTTTTGGACATGTTCGTTTTGAGGATTGATGAGACATGTAATTTATTCATATGGGATGAAGACATGGGAGAAAAAGGTGGAAATTAAGATGGGATCATTATGAAGTCAGAGTTGGAAGCTATGGAAGCTATGGGCTATTTGAAGGTTATGTATGAAGATTCAAAGAAGAAGAAGAAGAAGGAGAAGAAGAAGAATAATTTGAAGAACAAAGTGAAATCGGAGAGATTTCTGGAAATTTGAAGATGTTATGTTTTGTTATCTCCCTTATGTTTAATGTTTACTTTATTATAAAATGTAATAGTTGAAGTTATGTTGAAATTGCAAATGCAGTCAACTTGACAGAAATGAAACTAATGCAACAATTGTTGGATGGTTTCTTACGAGTAAGTTCATCACAAACTGTTGAATGTCCAATTACAATTATCTTTCGAGTAGTTATTTGTGTGTATATAAGTAAGTTTAATAAGTTGATAAATTTTATAGCTGATAGTTTAAGATGGTAGTTTAAGTTGATAGTTTAAGTTGATAACCTTAAGAGTTGACCTTAAGAGTGTGAAAAAAGCCCTATAATTAAGCAGAAAGATTAAGTTGAACAAAACTTTCATTACATAAACCTTACAGAAGGCCTTAATAATAATATCTAAATCCTTTGGTCAAGAGAATGTTTGACCAGGTATAATCTGATTCATCATTATCAGAGCTGAAAAAAATCTTCTGCCTTCTCACCCTTCTTCTTCTTCTTCTTGATCTCCTCTACTTGAGAGCTCTCCTATGTCTGAACAGTTTGGTTGCACAAGAGTGGCCTCTTTCCTCTTCTTGATTCTAAGGAGGGTTTTGCACAAGAGTATCCTCTACATACACAACATCTTATGTTCTTTCAACATTGTTGGAAGTTTTCTCGTCATTGTTGGAAGCTTCAGCAGAAGTACTCATTTTGATTCTTCTTCTCTGATTTTTTTGGACGAAGTTGTTTTTGTATTTTGGTTCAAAGAGTAATTCCACTTTTTATATTGTTTCTTCTGATTCTTCATCTTCTTTGATCCATGAAAGTATAAAAGCCAATATATTTCACGCATGTCAAGTATTCTCATTATTGGTTCTTTAATTCCTTGAGATGTTGAATGATTATATCTACTTTTCTTTTCAAATTTCTTTTTCCCTTCTTTGATATTTATTCTTACGTATAGTTTGATGTAATAATGTTTACTTAATGGAATTGTGTCATTGATGTAATAAATGGTGTATTGATGATTCTGGCATGATATAAATGAGATTTATTCATAAACAATATCACATTGGTTATTTGTCACAATCGTTGTTATAAAGTGCATGTTTTCCAGTTTAGTACAACAGTCATTGGACCGTGATCAAAAGTAACACATATACAACCACACGCTACATAACAACGCTTGGACCTACGTGATTATATATCTTTTCCAACTGTTGATAAATTCCTTTTCATGGTAGTGGCTTTCTCTACCATTGAAATTTTTCTTTATCCTTTAACGCAACGTCCATAAATGTGACTCCCTTCAACGCTTCTAAACAACTCTGCTGAACTAGTAGGACTTTCATCTTCAAGCGCCACAGACCGAAATCGTTAACTCTAGTGAACTTTTCAATCTCATACTTTGTTGGCAACATCTTCTCCATGCTCACTATAACACCCGAGGCTGAAGAGGGAAGAGGTTGGTTACATGTAACACCCATGGGTGAGGGAGTGGTTATTGGTGCATAAGGCATGAAAGTGAGACACTCCTAGTAGTTCTAGAGAAAAACTGAATTCATATTGAAATGAGAGGGATCATGAGGATGTGCAAGGAAGGGACTGGATGGTTGAAAGAATTCTTATAAGGATTTATTAGTACTACCTATACCAACAAGATGCATCTTCTTTTCGGTAGCCCATTCCATAAGAACTCACAGTTAAGTGTGCTTGACTTGGAGCAATTTAGGGATGGGTGACCTTCTAGGAAGTTTCCTGGAAAACGTGTGAGTGAGGGAAAATTATGCTGAAAAGACTCATGTTAGTTTGTGGGGTCAATCGATAATCTCCAAGGCAGTATGGGGCATTACACTCACCACACCAATTTTTTATGAAAATGATGCCAAGAGTATCGTATAAAATGTTTCTTCTCGGCAAGAAACCCATAAGGGTAGAAAAGAGGGAAGCAAGAAGAACACAATGAATTGGTTATACACTACTATTATTTACTTTCTCTTCGAAACAAGATATAAGTGTTACAAAATAACAAATAACACTCTCATCCTAATTAGGATTTGCATTGTGCAATGATGAGAGAATAGTATGTTATTTATAAGAAAACTAACACTTTAAACTAACAAGATTTTACACATACACCCAATTCGACATGCTAATAATCCTAGCATTTCGACTACAACATGTGACTTCGAAAATGTTGTACCCCAAAATTTTCCCTCTCACTTATCAATTATTTTCTCACAAAGATCTCTCTTGGTTTAAGACTACACTAGGGTTGATCAACTCAAGACACCTCCTTGAGCATTGATGACCAAAAGTAGGGTTTGAGATTATACAAGGATAATTGAACTTTCAATGTCTCATAATATTTTCATGGATTATTATGGACCCCCAAGATTACTCATGTCAAGTTTCAATCCTTGGATCACACTTTTGCTCAATCAATTGAGCAGTTGACCTAAAAATCAGTTGTATTGGGGAAAAAGTCAACTTTGGCCAATTTACAGTCAAACTTCATAATTTTTTATCCACATCAACATTATAAACTCATATGTATCATTTGATCAAGTTGGGACCACAATTCCTCAAGAATTTTGATCAAATCATCAAAAGGGCAAAATGGTCAAAATTAGGGTTTTCACTGAGGAAAGACAAATTCTGATTTTTGACCTAGAAAATGGTCAATTAGTTTGAAGCATGACCTCAAGAGTTCAATTGCATAATTTTGACCTAATGGCATGACCCAAAACATTGCTCAAGATCAATTGATTGATAGTGAATTTTCAGTCAACTGATCAAAAGTCAAATGTACACTGAAAAGTCAAAACTTTGACTTTTTGGTCAAAATCCAATGTCAAAGATCACAATTCATCAAAATATGTCAAAATATGAAACTTATTCATCAAGAAATCAAAAAGTAAATATTTCATTTTGAAAAGTCAAAGTTTTCTAAGTGTTTAAAACTTCATGTTTTTTCACAACTTTGAGCCAATTTTTCACCATGATGCAAGATGATTCAAAAGAAAATTTCAACATGAAAGTTGTAGATATCCATGATATCTACAACATTACTTTACACAACTTATTCTAAAAATGCTTGGATCTCAAGTTATTGATTCATGAAGTCATGGTCTTGAAATTAAACACTTAGTGAAATTTTGCCCTAGTTAGGCCGGATTTTGACCTAAATTCATGGTACTTTTTCATATAGCTCCAAGGTTAATTTTCAAAAGTGATTCAAAGAGGGGTTGTAAAGAACATTACAAGCTTTCCAAAATGTCCAAGAACTCCTTGAGATCATTTGTGAGCAAGGAGGATCGAAGAGATGAAGTTAGGGTTTTCAAACTTAAATTACAAGTCATTTCACGATGAACAAAAATTCAAATCCAAGCCTAGGCTGCATAATCTTTGCTTTGTAGGCCTCAAACTTGTTTGTCACTCTATAAATAAATGTTTACACAGCTGTTAGAGCTTTAATCCAAGCACTTTAGCCTTTATCCAAGTTACATTTCCATTTATGGCACAAAGTTGTCATTTCCATTTTGATAAAGCATCACTTTTACAATTGTCAACTTCTTGAGCTTTGAACTTGTTCTTTATGCACACACAACCCCTATAAACCAAAAGCAATGTGTCTAAAGCCTCTTTGAACTCAGAACATGCTTGTACAACACTTTGAGACTTGTCTTCTCACTTTTCTTCAAAAGCAAGTTATAGAGCCAAAATGCTAGAACTTAGAAACCTTGAGTGCATTTGATATCTAACATTTTCCATACATATACACAAGTCTATTGCAACATAACACACGAGTTGAAGGACCCAAAAACACTTTCAAGCACTCTTCAACTCAGAATCTTCCATAACTTGACAATTTTGAACCTCACATAGCCATCTCCAAATCCACTTGTGCGTATTGAGTTTTAACCATCCAAACACTTAATATACATCATATCAAAGTGATCTAGGCCCCTGTTTCTTGACTGTAACTCCTCCATTACTATCCACCATTTCCAAAACTGAAGCTTGCAAATTGACTTGAGTTGGGAGTTTTAGCCATCCTCAAAGCAAAGTAGGAGTTGGAACACACTCAAGGAGGTCCAGGCAAGCTATAGAAATCATCAGGCCATCACAAAGGTTGCTCAAACTCCATACACGACTCCAGCTGCAAGAGTTAAGTTTTCAAACTTCTATCTCTTTATACAAGCATCATTTGATTCTGATTTGTGAAGATAAAATGTAGATACCATTGCCACGAAGCTGTACATATCCATAGTTTGCATTTATATGGCCTGAGCTTAGAGAATTTTAGAGTTGAAGTTTCTGAAATTTTTAGGTTTTAAATTAGGGCCAGAAAAATTCTCACTCATCTTTGACTGTTAGCTTAAGTTATTTATATGGTTGGATTCGTGGGAAGAAATGCCACAACTTTCATGTTTGAACTTTCCATTTTTGTTGAGAGATGAAGAAGTTACAGGTGCTCTGGCTGGCTGAAGGTTGAAGACGAAGTACAAGCCTTGGAAGCATGTTACATTATATATTTATCTTTTAATTTTAATAAACGGATGTATAGTCACCCCAGTGGTAGAAGCGCGCGCCTGTGACTATAGGGATCTGGGTTCGAGCCCCAGTGGTACCCTTTTATTCTTTTTTTCATATTTGTTTACTCTTTTTTTGTACAACTGCAGCGCCTGGGCCTTTTGATTGGGCTTTTCATTGTTTTTGATTCTTCTAACCCTTCTGACTATGTTTACACCCCTGACCCAATTTCTTTTATTATTTTCTTTTTTATTTTATTTCTTTTCTTCTTTAATATTTTATTTACCATTAACATTTTTATTATTATTATTATTATTATTATTATTATTATTATTATTATTATTATTATTATTATTATTATTATTATTATTATTATTATTATTATTATTATTATTATTATTATTATTATTAATAAATCATGAAAAATCCAAAAAATATTTTATCTAATTATTTATACTTATTTATTTTCTTATGAAACAAGAATATTAAAAAATATTTTCTTTTAACAAATTAATTTCTCCTTTAAATAATTAAATATTTAGATTTAGGTTTAATAATTATTTTATTTTCTTAATTAAAATTAACTTAGATTTTAGTTTTCTTTTAATTATTTATTTTTCATTTTATTATTATTATTTAATTTAAAACCCTTTTTCTTCACAAAAAAACCTAAAGATATTTTTAATTTAATTTCTTTTCTCAATTAATTTAAGTGAATTTTATTTTAATTTTAACTAATCATTTTTCTTAATTAGGTTTAGGTTAAACCCTTTTTATGAAAACCAAACAAAAAAATCATCTCTCTTTCTTTATATTCTTGTATTTATATATTACTATTTATTCAATTATTTTCACATATTCAATATGGTTGTAATAGATAATTAGGTTTAATTTTCTTGTAAAATCCCCATTTGTAATTTGTATACCCCCTCCCATAAATGATGTAATAGGGTAGTAATTTTAAATTCCGCAATTTATCGCTTTATATATAAATGCTAGTAATTAGTGTTTTGTATGGAAAGGCTAAAACCAACAAAATAGCAAACCCTAATCAAAGACAAAAACAATGCATGAAAATCAATACACTTGCACACAAGCACCCCTAGGGTAAATCCACTTGCTTGCCTTACAAAAATGGTCATATTACGCATGTGAGGTATCTTAGCAAAGACAAGCAAAATACAAGATAATAGTCCCTCGATGACGCTATCAAAAGTTGCCTTTCAAAATGATCTTAGTCCCTAAATAAAAGTGCTAAGATACCTTGCAACATTGCTAATCATGGTCACACGATGACCCACGCCTGTCCCTTTTACATCCAAAGATAGGGTTACTTACCAAATGAATGGTAAGATAACAATGTCAAAAGAGAAAGGAAATGAGCATGAAAGACTTTTGAGTAGGTAGAATGTTCCTAGTTACTTGCTCCATTCCAAAACAAAACATCCTTGCTATTTTCAAAACAAACACCTACACTTTCAAAAACATCTTTCAAACTTGAAAAAAATTTCAAAACACCAACACCTTTGTATACATTCTTACGAACAAGAATCATTACAAAATTTTGCCTAAACAATGGCCTCTTTTCAAAAGTACTTTCAAAACCACACAAAGCATAATTTCAAACAAAAAGCAAGTGATCTAGAAAGTATCTAAGAGCCCATGGAAAACCATGGATGAAAAGGGTTCTAATGTCTTCCCTTTTCATAATCTACCCCCCAAACTCAAGAAATAATCTCAAAGATCTTTCATGTGCTTTTTCACCTTTCCTTTTGGATAAAATAAAAGTCGGTAGCGACTCTTGCTAACCGAAACATTTGCGATCAAATGTAAAACACCCAAGTCAGTTCTCCCACCGTATCATAGACGACATGCTAAACTCATGTCGAATGGTCGAACCAGGAAGCTACCCTTCGACCATACTAGAGTTCGATCCAATATCTCACAATATATATATATATATATATATACACAAATATAAAGAGTGAATTGAGGTAGGTGCAAGAAATATCGAATCAAAGACACAAAAATAATTAAGAGAACAAAAATAATTCATCTGAAGCAAAAAAATATTTGAGATCTAAACAAACAAAAACAAAACTACTCGGTAAGAAACCCACAAGGGTAGGAAAGAGGGAAGCAATAAGAACACAATGAATTGGTTATAAACTACTATTATTTACTTTCTCTTCGAAAAAAGATTATAAGTGTTACAAAATAATAAATAACACTCTCACCCTAATTAGGATTTGCATTGTGCAATGATGAGAGAATAGTATGCTATTTATAAGAAAACTAACACTCTAAAATAACAGGATTTTATACATAGACCCAATTCGACATGCTAATAATCTTAGCATTTCAACTACAATATGTGAGCAGACTTCGACGACATGGTAAACTCGTGTCGAATGGTCGAACCAAGAAGCTACCCTTCGACCATACTAGAGTTCCATCCAATATCTCACTATATATATATATATATATATATATATATATATATATATATATATATATATATATATATATATATATATATATATATATATATATATATATATATATATATATATATATATATATATATATATATATATATATATATATATATATATATATATATATATATATATATATATATATATATATATATATATATATATATATATATATATATAAAGAGTAAATTAAGGTAGGTACAAGAAGTATCGAATCAAAGACACAAATCTAATTAAGAGAACAAAAATAATTCATCTGAAGCAAAAAAATATTTGAGAACTAAACAAACAAAAACAAAACTACTCATTAAAGAAGAGAAAATCAAAGATAAAACATTGCCCCAAGATAGGTAAGTCTAGATCTCAGTCCAAAGAAGCCATCATCTATAGAAAAGAGTTCTCGAGAGAAAATAAAAGCACTCCACCGTAAGGTCAAAGAAAAAGAATAAGATTCTTTCCTCCAGATCTACTAAGATATCATTTTCAAATTAAAAAAAAATATTTTTATCTTCCGCATCCTTCACAGTTAAACCAAATATAATATGATATGATAATTTAAATCAAATGAACACCAAACTTAGACAAGAAAGGAAGTTAAGTGACGCACCAAAATTACAAGCAAAACTACATTGCACTAAAAAAGGAAAAATCACAAAAACAAATTACAAAGAAAAAATTCTAATATATGTGGAAATCACTTATTGAGATAAAAATAGCTAGATAAAACATGAAATAAGTGGGATAATTTTAGATGATAAAAAAATATGATTCATTTTCATGTGGACGGGAAGGAAGAAATATAATACTCTTTTTGTCATAAAATAAGTGGTGCTTTAGCTCAACTACTATGTACTAGTTGAGTTAAATAGGTATAATATGTTTATTCAATATTTAATTATTTGGAACTCTATTTCTTTATATTGTCGGCCAGAAGTAGTTGTGATGATGCATCTGAGATTGAGGTTGAGCACCCACTAGGACTAGATCCTCTCAAATATTGCATAGTTTTCAACAGTATTTTATCGTTCTGCCCTCTTCCAAAAGGAATCTTAAGGGAATACCCCTTGAAGAATTAATGTTGATCGCGTGTGATAGTGAGTGTGAGGTATTTCCCAACAAAGGTTGCCTATAAGAACTTTGTATCCCCGATGTAGCAGGAATATCAATATTAAAATGGCCTGATCATCAATTGGCCACGTAGTTGGAGTTCTTTCGGTGACTGGCACATGGATGGCTTCAGCAAGCGAAGGGGTGATCCTGGGCGTCTTATTCATTTGAAGCACCGTCTTATGACACTTCATCTTATGTACAAGCAGGAAATCAATAGAGTAAAGGAAAACATCACAAAGAAATTTTTAAATAAAGTCTGAAAAATTCCTACGCTTCTCATCGAAGATGACATGCTTCTTCTCTCTAGTGGCGGTTTCCACTAGCAAACGCGTCTTTATATAGCACTTCTTTTTTTTCTTCGACAATACACCATAAGAAGAGGCATCATTGACGATGCCCAAACTTTACCAGGAGTCCACTAATTTCCTTTTCAAATAAATATCCTCTTGAAATAAGTCATTTAGAAGGTACACGTAAGACCTAACCTCAACCAAGAAGTGGATTTGATAAATGAATTTTGGAAACCTCTCCATACATTTGGAGGGCACTCCAAGTTGAATGTTACACATACTTGTATAAGACACCTCGGTAAGAGGCGTAACTAGTTAACACAATTCTTTAAAATTCTTCACACTATCAAAGTTAACCTCGCACATGTTTTGGCCCTGCCTAAGGGAGACCAAGCCTTGACCCCTTGTAGATTTAACCGAATGACATTGGACATTGACAAGTTGGAAAAATAGATTTAAGGTTGGCACATTTTTCTTATACTCACAACAGTATTGGATGGCTTTAATGTAAGCTGGACTCATCGGATGTAGTTGTTATATGGCAATCACCAAATGATTCAGAGTACCCACCTCAAATTGATTAAAAGGGAGGTGAAAACATATAAAGGAAAACAAACATTCATGAAGAGGAATGATGTACCCATCATACTGAATGCATACCCTTTTGTTCCCTTCTGGAGAAAGCACTCCCCAATCTAGTCATCTACAACAGTGGGATTCGTCAAGGCTAAACCAGGAAATGAAAAACCTCAAATAACCACCCTAGGACCAGGCCATTAACTACTCTTCCAACATTGACCATAAATATTTCCTTAAAACCCTTCATCACCACACTCTCAATAAACCCTAATAAAGACAAGATAAGTATGAAAGAAAAATTGACATCGAGTTGTTATTTTTAAATAAATGAATTTGATGATTTGCGTATGGCAATATTCGTCAGAGGAAATGATGCAAAGACGTAAAAATAGAAGTTGATGGAAACTATTATCGAAGATATGGGAAATTGCAGAAAACGGGTAAAAAATCATTAAGATATCACAAATTACGAAAAAAAGATAGCTACCCAAGAATCCTTTATATACTCTCTGTGTCCAAATTATAAGTCACTTTGCCAAAAAAAAAATGTATCACAAATTATAAGTCATTATACAATTCCAATACAACATTAATGATAATTTTCCTAATATACCCTCTATTATTTATAACTTTTTCTTCTTCAATTATCTTAATTTCTATTTCCTCTATAATTAACCAAGGACACTATTTTCAATTTAAACATAATTTATATTTCCCATACAACATTAATTGTGTTTCTAATTTGCGTGAAATGCTTAAAATGTCTTATAATTTGGGATTGAGGGAGTATTATATAGGAAACCACTCGATCCACGAGAGTAAACATTGGAAAGTGTGGCCATTCCACCAACAGTAGTGATCTTGCATCAAACTCTTTAGACACCCGAGTACCTTTATATGAGAATGCATCATTACTGTTAGTCCGAGGGTCATGCATCACAACCCTCAAGTAAAACATTGTGAGTTTCAAGGAAGATATTCAATGTGCATGTTTCCAATGATATCGCAACTATCCCACTTCCTTCGAGTAGGGGCTAGGCTGGAAGCCCACACAATAAAACACTTGCTAGAATAAACATAAACAAGGGTTTGAAGAGCAACTATTTTAGACCACCCACAAAATCCATATATATTGAAACATTATAGTAAGAATTATAGAGAAATGCCCATGGAACATGTGCAACTCATTCTAGCTCAGGGAATACAATGGTTCTCTTGCAAATAAATAACACTTTAACTTAAGACTTTAATAGCAAAACTCGTGCTAAATATTAAAAAAAATTGAAATTGCATGTTGTAATTATTGTGATTGTAATCCTTGTGTCGAAGCAGGTTTGCTCTATAGAAATAATAGTGTGTTGAAATTAGCCTAGTGTGTGTGTAAAAATGTTGAAGCAGGTTGTTCGATAGGATTTCGACTTAGACCTATTTTCGTAGTGTTAACTAAATTAGGTATTTTGGGAATTTTTTTTTGGGCTTTGGCTTATAGAGAAAGCTAACCTAATACTATAAATGGGGAGTAACCCCTATTATTGTATAAGACCATTGTAGTTGCAAAATTGAAAAAATTCCAATTTAGAAGAAGAGAGAAAATCTCAAGAAATATTCACCTTCTTCTTCTCCCTATTTTGTTTAAAGCCTAATTAACCTTTATTCCCCAATTCATATTTTCTTTCTTCTTCCATTAACAATTGTGCAGCACAATCATCATGCAACAAAGGTTGGTTGATTCACTTAAATGAAGAGTGAAGAACAAGGGATTTCAATTAGGTCGACTGAATCTTGTTCATCAAGATTGATTCGGAATTCTCCATAATTTTGGTGAAATGACAACATCTGGTATCTAGAGCATTGGTTGAGAGATTCATGGGAAGCCATATCGAGGAGGATGAATAATTTGAATGGACATTTTCTAGCGAGTCTCCTAATTATGAAGGTTCATAATGACAAGAATTGGTGTAAACAGATGAAAGTTGTTTATGTTATCAAGATCTTTGGGATCTTATGAAGAAAGGTGTAACATCGCTTGAAGATGACGTGAAGGATGAAGAAAAGGCTGCACGCAAAAAATTGAAGAAGAGGGAGAGTTATAAAGCTCTCTTTTTAATTCATCAATGTATTGTTCCAGATAATTTTGAAAAGTTGAGCGATGTTGAATCAGCGAAAGAAGCATGGGAAATTCTGGAAAGATCGTTTGGAGGCGCTGAAAAAAGTGAAGGAGGTGAGATCACAAAATCACAAAAGAACTTACGAATTGCTTCAGATGGAATAAAGTGAAAGCATCAATGATTTCTTCACTAGGGTTATGAAACTGGTGAATCAAATTAAGGTATGTGGAGAAGTGCTGACAACAAGATCAATTGTTGCTAAGATCTTGAGGTCATTGGCTCCTAAGTTTTACCACGTGGTGGTTGCCATAGAAGAGTCGAAATATTTGTCGATATTGACAAAGGAAGAGCTTCAGGGGATGCTTGAATCTTATGAACAAAGAATGGCTGAAAGAGTTGTAGGTAAGTCAAAGAGCAATGTGGCTTTACATGCGCAATCAACACAAGAAGATAAAGGGAAAGGAAAATGGTTCGACAACAAAGGAAGAGGGGGCTACAACAATTTTACTGGTTAAGAAAACCAACAAGAAGGAAATTTGTCAAACCAGAGAAGATCCTCGTACCAAAGCAACCAAAAATATGGCGTTACAGGTAGAGGAAGAGGTGGTGGTCAAAATCCTGACAAGAGTCACATTCAGTGTGCCAATTGTTAGAAGTATGACCACTATTCTAGTGATTGTCCAGAAACACAAAATAATCAAGAAAGTGAGGAAAAGTTTGGAAAACACGAAGAAGAAGAAGAGATGATGTTGATGGTCATAAAAAGAGATGAAGAGAGATTCAAGGACCAATGGTACTAAGACCCAGGATGCTCATCACACATGTCTGGAAGGAATGATTGGTTTGTCAACATAAACCCCTAAATGAAAAACATGGTGAAATTTGAAAATGACAAAACTCTAGCAGCTGAAGGTATTAGTGATGTTCTGATTATGAGGAAATATGGCAAAAGGTCAGTAATTTCCAATGTACTGTATATACCAGGCATGAAAAGTAGTCTGCTAAGTATAGGGAAGTTAGTAGAAAAGAACTACAAGGTGTCGATTAAAGATAAGTTGATGAGAGTTACGGACTCAAGAGAAAGGTTAATCTTGAAGGCTCATATGTCTTAGAATATAACCTTTAAGATTAAACTTAATATGATGAAGCACAAGTGCCTTGTGACTGCAGCTAGCATGCATGAGTGGATATGGCACTATCGACTTGGACATCTCAACTTCAAAGACATCAGAGATTTGCAAAGGAGAAATATGGTTTGAGGGTTACCAGAAAACAAAATTCCAAACAAAGTGTGTGAGTAATGTGTGCAGGAGAAGCGGCATGTTAGACGATGACAACGTATTCAGAGAGGGTGAATAGATACCCCTTCTAAAATCTCCAGAAAATTCTGGTTTTGAAAAAGTTATTTTAACAAAGATTTTATGCGGAAGATTTTTCAAAAAGTTGTCTATACGAACACTTATTGGAAACTCAGATATGCAACTACTCAATATATTGCAAATGGAATGAATATACTAAGCTGAATTAATAGAACTTATTTCAAGTAACACGTTATCAATCGTTTGTAGCAAGTAACTATATATTCTATTTCCAATGCCAATAATTAAAAGAACAAATAAAATCAATTTGTCAAACACTTGGTGTGCAATTGAATTTTTAGAATTTTCTCTTAAGTTATGTTGATACACAAAAGCACTTATAATCAAAAGTGATTATAAGCAATATCAACACTTGATTTAAAATAAAAGCAGTCTGGAAAATTTCTTACAATTCAATTGATAATGCAATGCTATTAGACAAATTGATTGATGAATATCAAAGCAAGTAAAAGCGATAATAAAATATACACGAGGGATTTGTCTTCACAGTTCCCCACTTTCATCCTCGCGTGTGGTAACGTTTGCCTCTAATTCCAATGGAATTAGGATAATTATTTATCTCCAAATGCTCCCTTGCATTCTTTGTCTCCTAAGGACTTCACTTGGCCGCAATTATCTCTTGAACGTCTTGCACGAAAACTCCCAAATTAACCAATGATCTTGGAGGACAAACCCGCGATTTTTCTAGATGAAGACCCTTACAAATCTCAATCAAATATCTTCAGCTACATAAGAACCTAATCAAACATTATCAAACCTAATCTAGATGGCACCCCAACATAACATCGTTACAAAGGAATGTTGGAGTGTATGCATAGATTGGAGGTTGAAGAGGAAGAGAAAATGTAGGCTAATTTTATGGTACCATCAAGTTGGAATGATGTATTTATAATTGTGGAAGTTTATGTGTAAAAAGGAGTTTTTCAAAATTAAAAAGAATTGAAAAATTGACTTGAACAAACAGTGTGCGTCGACCTGAAAATCATATGTGTCGATACATACTTCAATTATCAACTGTATGTGTCTACCTAAAGGTTCAATGTGTTGATCGAAACTAGTCATTGGCTACATGATTTAAAACAATAGTGAATGTGTCGACCTGAAGATCGTATGTGTGTTGGCTGAAGATTTTGATATTATGATTCGAAATAAGACGATTGGGTTTTGTTTGAATAAAGCAAGTTTGATGATTTGGAATGAAAGAGACTGTTCGTTTCGAATGGAAATATTAAAGTTCAAGGTTTCGAATGATAGTTGTGGAGTGTAAGTCTAAAGCCTTGTTCGAAATAATGACGAGGATATATTTGTGAGGATTGTTTTCGAAACGAATTCGAAATGAAGGTACCAAGGCGCTTGAAATTCAAACGTGAGCGGGATATTGGAAATTCAAAATACATAAGCATTGGAACATTCGAGGACGCGTGGAGGCTAGAGGGAAGTAATGCTCTACATGCTTCGAACATGGCAGATTCTGATAACAAGACCGTTATGGTCGAAGTAGTATAAATAGAGGTCTTAGTGTTAGGATTTCAATGTGTCATATCTGTTGTACAAATTCAGTAAACATTCAAAATACCGCATGGATAGGGAAACGAATGCTCGAAAGATGTACGTATGATAACACCAACATTTACAATTCAATGAAAACTCTTTACATTTTCCAGTTTTGTCTTTCACTTCCATTTCATTTGTGCTTCAAACAATTTTACATTTATGCCTTTACATTAAAGCCTTTACATTCGAAGTCATTTATTTCTTTCTGCATTTAAACACTTTTCTTATGTTCGAATTCTCTAAACATTCAGTAACTTTTACATTCTCTTACTTAATCCTGCCATTTGCCCCATTTTAAGTATTTTTACTTTTCTAAAGAACATTCCTGATATCATATAGAAATTGTCCTTCGAATCATTCAGTATAGGAATCGAAGTGGATTGGATATCTTCGAAACACATTAATTAGAAGTCCTAAATAGGAATACCAGTTTTACAATTAGACTTAACCAAACAACTATGTTCCATAGGATCAATCTAGTCGATCCTGCAAGTTACCATAGAAATTGAGTAACAGTAATTAAGTTTACTCGATAGTTTGGAAGACTAGCGGTTGTTCACCAGAAATCACTGTGAACAAATTGGCACACCCGATGGGACACGTTGTTAAGAAAGTCGAAAGTAAAGATTTTAGGATACGATTTCGCTGTGTAAGTTCTTTTCTGAGTATCAATTTCGCTGTTATATGAACCTCAGAAGTGGTAAAACAACCAATAGTAACCAACCCTTACCCAGAAGGAAACGTAGTAGTAGGATGTCTAATCCAAACAATCAACAAGGGGAACAAAATATCCCACATGGAACATGCACCAATACGTCTGTTTCGACGGGGACGTCTAACGCGATCCCTACGAACGCACAGTCTGTTGCATCTTCTACCAGTAGTGTGGCCACAAATGGAGCAAGTGGCACGACAACCAACAGTTCGACCCTAGGAAATACAGGGACCACTGGTTATCTTGCAGGATTTGTCCCACCACCAGGGACACAAACCCATTTCTCCACCCCACTACCAACTAGACCACCCGGTTTCGATGGCACTAGACTCAGAAATCCCTCCTATGGGATGCCAACATCTTTTATGGCGGGTTTGCACAATTCTACATAAAATTCGTCACCACAATTTGGGTCCGGATCTGGGGCCAACCAATTTATGACAAATACCCAAGGTTCAGTGGGTCATAATACATTGCCTATCTTAACCACAGAAAATTAGATGGCCTTTAGGCAATTAATGGATGATAGTAACCATAATATGATAGGAGTGTTAGCGCAGACTATGCAAGAAATCTTTGCCCCAATAGTACAAAATGTAATTGTAACCAACAGAGAAAACGCGGATAACATGAGTCGAATAGCAGATTTTTTCGCTCCGCCAAAAAGGCGTAGGCAGAATCAGGCGGGGGTTCGAGCGAACATACCCATCATAGAACAAATTACTAATGACCCACCCTATAGACCAGCCAGAGAGGGGGTTAACTTGGGGGCAAGGGCACAAAGGTTAGAAGTCCCAGTGATTCAAGAGGAACCACAAAGGGGAGTTATAGAACCAGGGGCAAGGGTCGAAAGGTTATAAGTCCAAGAGTTTCGAGAAGAACAACCTAGAGGAGTTGTCATGGTGGGTCGACACCAAGACGCTGATGAAGTCGTTCACAGGATTAGAAATGACAACATGTTGGCAGAAAATAATTTAACCACCATGATAGAAAGGATTATGGCTCAAAACGGTCTCAATACAGGAATTAGAAGGCCAAACTATTCCTCTCCCATAGTAGATTATGTGATGCACACTGATTTACCAAGGGGATATAAGGTCCCTAAATTTACAAAATTCGCTGGAGACACCAATGAGTCAACAGTCGAACACATAGCCAGGTATCTGACCGAAGCAGGAGACATAGCAAATAACGAGAACCTTAGGATTAAATATTTCCCAAGTTCCCTAACTAAGAACGCTTTCACATGGTTCACCACATCGCCTCCTGGATCCATAGATACTTGGACCCTTTTGGAGAGATTATTTCATGAACAATTTTACATGGGACAATCTAAAATAAGTCTGAAAGAACTAGCCAGTGTCAAGAGGAAGTTTACTGAGCCCATAGATGATTATCTGAATAGGTTCAGACTCTTGAAGTCTAGATGTTTCATAATAGTTCCTGAACATGAGTTAGTCGAAATGGCTGCTGGTGGCCTAGACTACTCCATTCGAAAGAAATTAGATACACAATACTTGAGGGATATGGCCCAATTAGCGGATAGGGTTCGACAAGTCGAAAGACTGAAGGCCGAGAAAGCCAGGGTTTTTAAAAATAACAAGAAAGAAAGGGTTTCCTATGTCGAAACTGAGGAAGCAGAAGATTACCCTGAATTCGAAGAGGTCGAAATTGATCTCGCTGAATTGAAACAGGCTCCCCCTTACTCTTGTAAATTACTAGTCCCCATAAAAGGGAAAGAAATTATTGAAAATGAGAAGATCGACAAGTTCCCAAAGAAGGTGTATACCTTCGAAGTAACAAAATGTGATGAAATTTTTGATTTGCTTGTCAAAGATGGCCAACTAATAGTGTCGTCGAATGTCAAATTACCACCTTTGGATCAAAGAAAGAAAAGAGGGTTTTGTAAGTATCACGGTTTCTTAGGCCACAAAACCTCACAATGTTTTCTTTTCAGGGATCTGATTCAAAATGCAATCAAGGATGGTAGATTAAGGTTCGCTGACAAGCCAAAGATGAAAGTGGATGATAACCCTTTGGATGTTGCTGACACCAATTACTCTGAACCTGCATACATTGGAGAGATAAATATGGTTGGAGAAAATGAAGGTGACACTCCATCAGAAGAGGAAAACACTGAAGATGAAAACTACGTGTTAGTTGAAATCGAAAAGGAAGTTACTGAGGACTTCCATAAGGAACAAGAAGCTTTGATCGAAGCAGTTCCTTTAGTTGCTTCGAAAGAAATCCAGGCTACTGAAGGCCAGGAGCACCAAAAACAAAATCTGACACAGGCTACTGAAAGCTTGAGGAGAAAGTTGGAGAAAGTACAGATCACACTGCCAGTTCTTCCTCAGAAGGAAATATAGGATACCTTGGGAGAGCCCAGCGGGAAATTCGATTACACGGTGAAGTATTCCGCCCCAAAGAGCTCAAAGACCCAATTGAAGACATCAGACCTACAGGATGGGGAGATACTGATATCAAAGGAAAAGATGTGGATGTTAACATGGTAAATATGGAGCAACCTTGTTCCGAAATGAAGGAAATGGAAAGGTACTTAGAGAAAGAAAAACACAAGATGGAAGACAGTTATGCTAGGGATGCCAGTCTCAAAGACTACCTTATGCTATGCCACAAAGAGAATGCTGCAATGATGTTATGTCCCAGATGTAGCATTATTTGTAATTAGAGAATTGCTGCAGACTTTGAAAAAAGACAAAGGGCACGAACAAGCGTCAACTGGCACCAGGATAACCAGCTGTTCAGATGCTACCCTAAGGCTGGAGAAAGTCTTATGGGGTTCTTAGTTCTTTGTCACAAGGGGGCAACCAAATGCTTAGTATGTCCAAGATGTTCTGCAGTATATGATCAGAAAGTTGCTGAAACCTTCGAAACAGTCCCTTTCACCCCCATGTTGGAACCACAGAGAAACTGGTCAAATGGGCCAACATTTCGAGAACAACTACACCCAACAGAGGCCTGACATCCCTTATCCTAGAGGCGCTCAAAGGGTAACATTCAAAGTTCCTGCTGATGCACCAACGGAAAAGTGGCTACAAGTTAGAACTGACAAGGGGAGAGACAAGTGGAGGAATAATGAACGAAATACACGCCATGCCATGACGTACAAAAGACAGTTCAATATGGCGAAAAGGGAAGAAGTAAGGTTGGAAAATTACAAGGGAAAAAACCCTATGTCAAGGTCACAATGGTGCAGGCAACAAAGAGTTAGAAAAGCTGAGAGAGAAGCCATGTTAGACAAAGGAATGGTTTCGAGCAAGGACAAAGAGGAATCGAGTACCAACAAACCTGCACCAAACAATCAACCTGGGGGCAAACCTCCAGTTAGCAGGAAAATTTTCTCTGAAACAAAGCAAAACGAATCAAAGGAATATACGCCAGGTCTAGAGCAGGATGAGGATATGCTGACTGCCAATTTTGAATCAGAAGGGGAATCTTCACTCAACATCAACTGCAATGTAGTATCTGTGTTGCCTTGCGAATTTGGGCAAGAGACTGAAGTCGGAGAGCACGAGGAGGATGATGCAATAGACCTGACGAAACATAGGCCAGTATGCTATTATGTGATGGATAATAGGGCTGTCGAAGAGCAGAATTCCTTCTTCGAATACCTAGAGCCAGCCATGCAAAATCACCTAAAGCCATTGTTCATTCGAGCAAAAGTTGGTACACATGGCATAAACAAAGTCCTGGTGGATGGAGGCGTTGCGGCGAACTTGATGCCTCATTTCATGTTGAAGAAGTTAGGGATACAAGATGTTAACATAAAACCACACAATATGGTACTGTCAAACTATGAAGGTAAAGTAGGCCACACATTGGGGGTGGTCCAAGTGTATTTGACGGTAGGATCAAGCTGCAGACCCACTATGTTCATGGTAATCGAAGCTAAAGCCAACTACAATTTGTTGTTGGGCAGAGAATGGATCCATGGCGTTGGAGCAGTCCCCTCTTTAATGCATCAGAGGTTAGTACTATGGAGAGAGGATGGCATTGTTGAAAACATCGAAGCTGATCAAAGCTATTTCATGACGGCAGTCAACCTATTTGATAAGAGAAACTATGACAAACACTTATCCAAAATTGCTCCTTGTACCCCTAACGACGAGATCAATGAGACCAGGAATGCACATTATTACATGACCCTTCGCCATGATGGAATGTATTGGGATCGAAGGATAATCAAGGGAGATGGAGAAGTCGAAGTTGCCACACAAAGACGGCCAGCAGGCTGGGAATTCGACAGTCTTGCTCATGATTGAGTCCTCTTTCTTCGAAAAGATTTCGGCCTACATGGCTGAGAACGAATGGAAGGTGGCCTTAGAAGCTGAAGTAGATAGTATGGCTGCAGAAGTAAACAAAACAGGTGGGGATGGCTCAAAAGTCTCACCCTTTGAAGAACAAGAAATAGTTGATGTAGATCAAAGGCTAGATGCCATTTATGATAAAAAACCTTTATGCTTCGAAAAGGACCCCACAGACTCTGGTGCTAAGATGTTAGCGCAGGATCCACTAGAAGAGGTAAACTTGGGAGATGAAAACACAAAAAGAATAACTTACGTGAGCACAAAACTCAATTCGATCCTCAAGCAGAAAGTGATCGAAGTGCTTAGGAAAAAACAAAGATTGTTTCGCGTGGGACTATGATGAAATGCCTGGTTTAAAGAGGGAGTTAGTGGAACACAGACTTCCAATCAAGGATGGCAAGAAGCCCATCAAGCAGACCCCTAGAAGGTTCGCACCAGCAGTTCTCATGAAGATTAAAGCTGAAATTGAAAGGTTGTTACGCTGCAAATTCATTAGGACCACAAGGTATGTCGAATGGTTAGCAAATATAGTACCTGTTATTAAGAAGAATGGCTCTCTGAGAATTTGCATAGATTTTAGAGATTTAAATACTGCTACGCCCAAAGATGAGTATTCCATGCCTGTGGCAGAAATGTTAATAGATTCGGCTGCAGGGTTTGAATATTTAAGTATGTTAGATGGATACTCTGGGTACAACCAGATCTTTATTGCTGAAGAAGATGTTGCTAAGACAGCATTTCGTTGTCCAGGAGCCTTAGGCACCTACGAATGGGTGGTAATGCCTTTTGGTTTAAAAAACGCTGGAGCAACTTATCAAAGGGCAATGAATTCGATTTTTAATGATTTCATTGAGACTTTTATGCAGGTGTACATTGATGATATAGTCATCAAATCAGTATCTGCAGAAACTCATTTGCATCATTTGAGCCAGTCATTCGAAAGAATGAGAAAACATGGCTTAAAAATGAACCCCCTTAAGTGTGCATTTTTCGTGCAGGCTGGAGATTTCCTTGGTTTTGTGGTTCATAAGAAAGGCATTGAAATCAACCAAAACAAGACCAAAGCCATTGTAGAAACGAAAGCACCTACGTCAAAAAAGGAGTTGCAATCTTTGCTAGGTAAAATTAACTTTTAAGAAGGTTCATTTTGAATTTAAGTGGAAGAACCCAGGCTTTCTCTCCGTTACTTCGTTTGACGCAAGGACAAGCTTTCGAATGGAACGAAGCACATCAGGAGGCGTTTGACAATATAAAAAGATATCTCACTCAACCTCCTATCTTGTCTCCACCTTCGTGGGGAAAACCCATGAGGTTGTACATATCCGCCTCTGAAGTCACCATAGGTAGTATGTTAGCATAAGAAGATAGCAATGGCATCGAAAGAGTCGTGTACTATTTAAGTAGGGTGTTGAATGATGCAGAAACTAGATATAGCAACATAGAAAAGCTATGTCTCTGTTTGTATTTCTCTTATATGAAACTTAAATACTATATAAAGCCTGTTGATGTTTATGTTTCATCTCATTTCAATGTTATCAAACACATGCTTTTGAAACCAATAATGCATAGCAGAATTGGTAAATGGGCTTTGGCCTTGACAGAGTATTATTTGACTTTCATGCCTTTAAGAGCTGTGAAAGGCCAAATAATTTCTGATTTCATTGTTGATCATTCACTAATCGAAGAGACTGTCATGGGTTACGTTGAAATGTAACCTTGGAAATTATACTTTGATGGTTCGACCCATAAGGATGGTAGTGGTGTTGAAGTTCTTATAATTTCTCCCGAAGGAATTCCAACAAAGTTCAAGTATAAGTTATATGGTCCTCGTTGCTCGAACAACGAAGCTGAGTACGAAGCGCTTATCATTGGGCTTGAAGCTTTGTTGGAATTGGGGGCAACTAGAGTCGAAATTAGAGGAGATTCAGAGCTAGTGGTCAAGAAAATAACAAAGGAATACAAATGCATAAAGGACAATTTGATTACGTATTTCGTCATAGTTAATAGGCTACTCAAAAAATTCGAATACATGGTGTTATACCCCAAAATTTGCCCTCCCATATTCTTCAAGAAATTGCCAAGCCAAGCTACAAAATTCCCCAAGGGTTGTGCAGTGCAGCAGTCCCCCATACAGTCAAAATTAGGGTTTTGAGTCTGATCAAGAAAAGGAAGTTTTCACAGGCTCAATCAAGTCTCACATGCTTACAAACATGGTCAAGCATCCCCATATCAAGTTTCAAGGCATTCAGCTCAAGATTGCACAGTCAAAACCCTAAATTGCACTACAGTCAACTGTAGGGGCAAAATGGTCATTTGGCAGTCAAAAGTTCAAATTTTTGGTCAACATATCATTTTGAAGCCACAAACATCATTTGATCAATGCTTGATCATGATTCTCAAAATTTGGCTCAGAAATCATCAAAGATGCAAAAGTTGCTATATTTGGACAGCTGAAAAAGTCAACTGAAATTGACCAGGGCATAACTTTCACATGGATTATCAGAAAAATTCCATCCAAAGCTCATTTTGAAGAGAAAGACATTTCCTACAACTCATCTTCATACTTCAAGTCCAAGAAATGCTCTCACAAAAAGTTATCAATTTCAACATTACAGGTCATTTTCAAAAGTCAACAAAAAGGGACTTTAAGTCAAAGACCATAACTTGATATTGGTAAATCAAAATGACATGGAACCAAAGGCATTGGTTAGAGGACTCAAAGACCTTTCCAAAATGTCCAAGAACATGTGAAAAGCTTAAAAATTGAGCAAGTTATGCCTTGTAGAAGTTGGGAAATTTTGGTGAAATGGCAAAAGTCAACTATCCTTGAAACTCCAATTTTTGACAAAAGGGCCCACTTTTTTCCACTTGATCCATCCTTGTCATGCCACACACGTGTCCCATGATTAATTTCAAGACCAAATATTGATTTTTCTATTTTATTTAATTTTTGATAATTTAATTCATTTTAAATCTTTGAAAATTCAAATAAAATTCAAAAACCAATGGAATAGTGTCATGTAAATTTGGACAACTTCCATGTATCATGGGCCAACTCAAGAAATCAGGCTAGGGTTAAATTGCATACTAGGTCTAGGTCTTGGCTTAAAAGAAGGAAACTTGGTTAATGGTAAAAACCCTAGGACTTGTTCTTTCATGAGCATGAATCTAGGTCAGTTAGCAAGCCAATTCCATTCCATGATAATCACTAAGTCAAACCCTAAGCCTAACACATCATAAGCTGCGCCCAAACAAGCTTTTGAAGATTGAAATTTTGCCTTAAAACTCAAGGACTGAAAACTAATTTAGAGGGAGTTTTAAGCCTCAATTCTTTTTCTAATAGCATCCTGGACAAATTCTGAACGCATCCCAATTCCAAACATCTTTCAAAACTCCCTGAACCGGTATCCATGAGTCAAACTGTGAAGCAAAGTTTTTGAAATCGCATAGCATAATTCAAGCATTTTTTTTCATTTTTATTTATGTATTCATGATCACAA
Source organism: Vicia faba (assembly GCA_948472305.1). Taxonomy (NCBI): domain Eukaryota; kingdom Viridiplantae; phylum Streptophyta; class Magnoliopsida; order Fabales; family Fabaceae; genus Vicia; species Vicia faba. The sequence continues at coordinate 1,471,178,034 of OX451738.1, read as the reverse complement.
CGATGTTTCTAAGCTAACCATGGCGTTTGATTGCTTTTTTGTTGACCATACGTGATTCTGCCATTGCTAAAATTTAGGGTTACAGGTTTCTTAAATTAGGGTTTTTGCGTAGAGGAAAAATTAGGGTTCCTGAAGACCATGGTTGAACTCAGCGTTTAGAGACGAAGAAGAAGATATGCTCGTGAACAATTTATGAAGCTCGTGGACCTAATCGCTATTTTTTGAAAGCTAGCTTTAAACCACGCATGAAAAACCGTGGCCAATGTGTTTTGTTTTTACAGGGATGAAGACGATGGTGTCGTGTCACACAGGGACAGGTCCATTCAAATTTGCGCGCGTTTGGATCATTATGCGTTGGTTTTAATATTTGTTGTTTAATGACCATTATATGTTAATTGAAACACAAGTGGCTCAGTGGACAGGGATGCGTGCATGTGACCTTCAAGACCTGGGTTCAAGTCCCAGGTCAGAACAATTTCCATAATATTTTTCTATTCTAATTCCCATGCAGGCTCAGTAAAACATTCCACCATACGCTGCCAAGGATCAACGGCCATGTGTCCAAGGGAATCAGATCCAAGGCTTAGGTCTGAGGAGTACGCTACACTTGGTCAAATGCATCACACCTGATCAAAAAAGTCCATGGACTTCAAAGCCTAATGGGCCTGATTTGCTAGGCCTATACCTCCTGAATTGGGGACTACACCCCCCTGGTTTGCCTTATTATTTCTTTTATTTCTTTCTTTAATTTTTCTTTTTATTTCTTTTATTTGCTATGTATTTAGCTAATTATTTTTACAAAAAAATGCAAAAACATCATAAAATTCAGAAAGGCCAAAAAAATATAATTTTTATATTTTAATTATTTTCTAAACAAATTGTATGTAAATTACTTAGTTTAATTAGGGTATAATTTTAATCTTTTTTTAATAAAAATCCAAAAAACTAGAATTTAGGTTTAATGACTTTTATTTTCTTTTTTTATTTTTTCCCTTTTTTCAGAATAATAATGTTATTTATTTATTTTCATAAATTAAAAAATGTACATAAATTAATTTAGAATTAAATTAGGTTAAAAGTCAATATTTTCATAATAAACTTAAAAAAACAATAGAATTAGGTCTAATATTTAATTTAATTTCAATTAACTCCTTTTTCTCATTAAATCTAAAAAACACAAAAATACCATTTTCATTTAATTTTAATTTTTAATTCCTTGTTAATTTTAATTGTTTGCAAAAGGGTCCAACGCCCTAGTTTTGTTTTAATTTCTTTATTTCGCACATTTATTTTATATCGTTTAAATAGTTATGTATATGCCCCAAAGCCTTGTAAATTTATTTCTCGCACTTTTATTTTATTGCTTTTTTTACTTTCAGTCAAATCGGGTTCGGTTTATTTTGGCGATGTGGACCCGCGCCATTTGTAATAGTTTAGATTTATTTTTTCGCAAACTTTATAACTGTTAAATGCATGAAAGAATGTATGGACTTAAAAATAAAATCAAGCGTAGATCACAACAAACATGACAAGATAAAATAATTGAAACATGACACACGGACCGCACACACCACCCCTAGGGTACGCTTCACTGTTGCCTTTCGAAAGGTGATCGTCGAGTAGAGGACGTCTTAGTAAGTCCTCATGATCCGGGAACCCGGCATGAGGGTAGCTTCTAAGGTGTCCTCCCATTGCTCCGGTGATCACCACGTCCCTAAAACTCGAATTGACCCGAACACCTCCAACGGTGGTGCTACCTATCTCTCAATGGTGGGATGGAATTACTTTAAAGGACATTTACACAGACGAATTCCTTAGGGTAGGTAGGTTCTCGTAGGTACTTGCTCTCTTCAAAAACAAAACAAATAATACTTCACACCAACACACTTTCAAAAGCTTTCAAAGCAAATTTTTCAAACACTCTGACGTACGAGTCGAACTGAAATTTTTCAAAGAAACTTTTAAAACCCACAATTGAAAAGCAAGCAAACATTTTTGAAAACACATTGAGCAAGTATCTAAGAGCCCATGGATAACCATGGATAGAAAGGGTGCTAACACCTTCCCTTTCTATAACCTACCTCCCGAACCGAGAGCAATCTCTATAAAGGAATTTTTCTGTGCTTTTGTCCTTTCCATTTAGAGAAAATAAAAGACGGTGGCGACTCTTGCTTCCGCGACATTTCGCGAACCAGCTTTAAAACAGTCAGTTCCAGATCCACCGATCACAGAACTGGCGACTCTGCTGGGGATATACAAACTTAAAGTGAGGTGTACCTTAGGGTTAGTTCATAACTGTGTTTTCAATTGTATTGCTTTGTTTGCTTTAAATTGTGGGACTGTCTTGGGAGTTCTATAGATCCTAACCCGGATCTGGGGGATACCCTTTTAGAAAGTAGCAACAAGGCTGTGAGGGAACTGTGCGGGGTATACCGACATGGTTGAAACAGTCTGCTACGTTGATGTGGCACTTTGGTGTGTACCGGTAACCCTTGAGTTCAGTCAAGGAGAGTACGGGGCCTCCGCGTGGTGTCGTGAAGCATCAACAGACCTTAGGAACCTTAATTGAACCATCTTGGCCTCTTTAGGGTAGTGAGATAACTGACTTTGGTGCAGTCCGAGGTTGGTTGATACTCGATACTACACTCAATTGAGGGTTGCTTTCCTGGAATATTTCGGTCGCCAGTTCAGTGGCTAAATCGAAACGATGAACAATGAAAGCAATCCCGTGATATTGGGAACCTTAGAACCCGGTTACTTTGATTAGGACAGGTTGAGCCCACCAACTTCAAGAGGGTACTACCCAGACCCCATGCTGGCCTTAAACCTTAAGGGCCTGTCTTGTGTGCCTTGTGTGCCTTACATGTTTGTCTTTGTAAATATCTGTGGTGTGTTTAATCATAGCATCATGACATCATCCAGCATCATACGCATTGACTAACCATTTCAGGGGTTCGAATTTTCATCTTTGTTCTTGTTTTGTAGGACATGGAAACTGTTCGTAGAAAGACAATTCCAATCAGTCTTGTAAGGGTCCCTCCTCAGCTTAAGGAGCTTATATCCAGGATTCCCGAGAACTCTTCATTCAGTGAAAGGCATGGAAGTCTCATCAGCTTGGTCAATACCAACATTGAGGAAGATATGATGAAGGTCCTGTTCCAATTCTTTGACCCTCTGCATCACTGTTTCACCTTCTTGGACTATCAATTGGTACCTACATTGGAGGAGTTCTCCCGACTCCTGAAGATCCCTATCCTTGATCAGCTACCCTTCAACGGTACAGAAAAGGAACCTAAGCTTGAAGAGATTGCTAAAGCCTTGCACCTACAGTCATCTGACCTCAAGGGACATTGGGAAGTCAGAAGTGGTATTAAAGGGTTCTTAGCCAGGTTTCTGTTTGAAAAGGCCTATGAATGTTGGAACTCCCTTGACTTGCAAGCTTTTGAAGAGGTTGTGGCCCTCCTTGTTTATGGTTTGGTGTTGTTCCCTAACCCAGATCAGCTCATTGGTATCAGTGCTGTCCAGATCTTTATGTCCAGGAATCCTATACCTACGTTGCTAGGGGACCTCCTTCACTCATGTTACACTCGAACCATGAGAAAAAGAGGTGTCCTTATGTGTTGCACTCCTCTCCTGGGAAAGTGGTTTATTTCGCACCTTCCACAATCAGTCCTGAAGAACGAGCGGGGTTTGAGATGGTCACAACGGTTGATGACTCTTACACATGCAGATATACATTGGTGCCCTAGGTCCAGAGAAGAGGTCACTATCATTGATCGTTGCGGGGAGTATCCCAATGTTCCTTTACTTGGAATCAGAGGGGGTATTACTTATAGTCCATGCCTGGCTTGGAGACAATTTGGTTATGCTCGGAGGGATGGTCCTCATGACATGCTGATACCTGACATAGTTTTTGACTTTGACAACGATACTCACGGACTTCGCCAGAGATTTATCAGAGCCTGGAGGATGCCTAGTAGGATAGACAGCAAGACACTGGGGCACAGGAACTCCATCCCTTTGGAGCCTTACCTCAAGTGGGTACGAGCCCGCTCTCAGAAATTAGTAATGCCTTATCCTCACATGCTTCCAGTAATCAAAGAGCCTGCCTTGGAAGGAGAGGTGTCTCATGTTATTCAGCACCCTGATATGCCCACATCCTGGGAAGAGATGCAGAAGAGTTGGATCCAGCTTAAGGAAGAGCGGAATTCTCTTGAGACTAGTTTGCATGCCAGTGAAAGGAAGGTCTTGGAGCTCACCCGCCTGTTGCACGAGGAAAGGAACCTCAACACTTACATAGCTCCAAAGAAGATGCGCAACATATTTTGGGATTGATTTGATCTTTTTGTACTTTTGCCCACGAGGCTTTGATGTATTAGACAATGATTTTCTTAATAAGTAACGTGTGTTCCTTTTGGTCTGCAACAAACTTGAATTTTCGAACTCTTGAATGCATCCATAAACACATATCATTCATCATGTGCATCATAGGTACTCTTCTTTTCAGGTTGTTTACTGTTCTTCGCTGTTTATTTCAGCATCATGAATCCTGAATCATCAACCGAGGCATCTATCAAGGCTCTTCAGGCGCAAAATGTCCAATTTCAGGCGCAGAACGCCCAATTTCAGGAGCTGATCAAGGGCTTGGCTCAGGGTCAACAAGAGTTGAAGACCATGCTTCTGAAGAAGACTAAGAAGAAGAGGAGGACTGTGCTATTTAACACTGGGCGCAGACTCGGGAACACTTTGGTTGAAGCTGAAAGGACTCCTCCATCTGTGACGGAAGGGAGTCACCAAGAAAGGGAGGTCACTACTCCTGTGGGCTCTGATACTGAAACAGACTTCAACGACGAACAGTACCCTCCTGCTGAAGACCGGTACAAACAGCTGGAAGACAGATTAAAGGCTATGGAAGTTCAACGGGTACCTGGATTGGATTTCGGAGACTTGGGGTTATCTACTGGAGTGGTGATCCCACACAAGTTCAAAACACCTGCCTTCGTGAAGTATGATGGGGCTTCCTGTCCCAAGATGCACCTCCGTTCTTATGTAAGGAAGATCCAGCCTTACACAGCAGACAAGAACCTTTGGATCCACTTCTTCCAGGAGAGTCTTTCAGGGACTCACCTCGACTGGTTCTATCAGCTGGATGGAATCAGCATTCGTAACTGGGAGGATCTGGCCACTGCTTTTTACAAGCAGTATCAGTATAATGCCGACCTCGCTCCTACGCGTACCCAGCTCCAGGGTATGTCGCTAGGGTCGGGTGAAGGTTTTAAGGAGTACGCTCAGAAATGGAGGGACCTGGCTGGCAGGGTGCAGCCACCATTGACGGATCGGGAGCTGGTAGATATGTTCTTGGGGACCCTATCTGGTCCATTTTTCAATCATCTCATTGGTAATTCCTCTGCTGGGTTTACTGATCTGATCCTGACTGGTGAAAGGATCGAGGCCGGTATAAAATCGGGGAAGATACAGAAAGTTGCCTCCTCCAGTACTGAGAAGAAACCCTTCAAAAAGGAGGCTAGTGCTGTATATAGCTCCCGGAGAACAGAGCGACCTGAACACCGCCAATCTGTCAGTGCGGTAATGATTGCCAAACCTGCTGCCGCTCCTCGGCCAACTAATCCTCAAAAGTTTGAAAGACCCCGGAGAGAGTATACCCGGTTAAGCATGACCTTATCACAGATCCTGCCATAGTTGCTATCCACCAATTTAGTGACTGTCAGGGAGGCTCCAAAGTTTCCCAATACGGCCTCCCCCAAGTTCAATCCAAATGCTCGCTGTGCTTATCACTCTGATAGCCCGGGGCATAACACAGATGACTGTTGGGCCCTAAAGAATAAGGTTCAAGACCTCATTGATGCAAAGGAAATACAGTTTGAGGCGCCCGAGAGGCCGAATGTTGTAACTGCTCCCATGCCCCAGCATGGAGTGAATGCTGTCGAGGAGGATTTGTATGTAGCTTCGGTGGATGATGTTGCTACTCCGATGCTGATGGTCAAGAGGAATCTGTTGCTAGCCGGTTTATTTCCGGGATGTAGTGAAGGTTGCCCTCTATGTGTTGCTTCCCCTGCTGGTTGTTCTCTGCTGAAGTCAGGCGTCCAAAACCTGATAGATAGTAAAGAGATTTTGTTCAGAAAGACTGTTGTTCCTGCTGTTCCTGTTGAAGAAGTGTCGATCGTTACCATCTTCAACAACCATTCCAAGGCTCCTTCAAAGAAGCCTATACAAATTTTGTCAGTTCACAAGAGTGCTCCCATCACCATTACTATTCCGGGGCCTATACCCTACAAATCTGATAAGGCTGTCCCATGGCACTATGGGGCGGATGTTTATGTTCTGGGTGTGAAACAAGAGTGCAACATTGATACTGGTGTCTCCAACATCACCGGGCCTGCTAAGGTCACTCGTAGTGGAAGACTGTTCTCGCCAGACATTGCTCCTCCGGCAATTCATAGGCCTTTGATCTTCACACCTGCCAGAGAGCCTGTTTCTCCCCCTGACCAAGTATCCACCCCTGCTACTGAGTCATCTGATACTCGGGGCAAGGGGATTGCTGCTGATGTGCCTGCCAGGACGGAGGCACCAAAGACCATTGTTGAGGCTTCCAAGCAGGAAATGGAAGAAATCCTCAAGATAATAAAGAAAAGTGATTTCAACGTTGTAGAACAGCTGGGGCACACCCCCTCTAAAATCTCCATGTTGTCACTGCTGCTGTGTTCAGAGGCCCATGCAAAGGCTCTGATTGCTTTCTTAAAGACAGCCCACGTACCCCAAGAGACGTCTGCTGACCAGTTCACCGACTGTGTGGCCAACCTAACTGCTGATAATGGCCTGGGTTTCTCTGATGCCGATCTGACAGCAAAGGGGAAGAACCATAATGATGCCCTGCATGTCTCCATTGAATGCAGGGGCACTACTCTTGCTCATGTGCTGGTTGACACAGGTTCTTCATTAAACGTGCTGCCCAAGAAGGCTCTGGATAGGCTGGATTGTGAGGGTCTAGAGCTCAAACCAAGTAACATTGTTGTCCGGGCCTTTGACGGGTCCAAAAGAATGGTGCATGGTGAGGTGGACATCCCAATCAGGGTTGGATCACAGGTATTCGATTCAAAATTCTATGTGATGGACATCCATCTGTCCTATTCTTGTTTGCTGGGTCGCCCATGGATCCACAAGGCTGGAGCTGTGACCTCCACATTGCATCAGAAGCTCAAGTACCCGGTCAGGGGGAAGATCGTAACAGTGCAAGGGGAAGAGGAGTACATGGTCAGCCACCTCAACTCCTTCAGATACGTGGAAATGGATGGGGAGTTCATTGAAACCCCCTTTCAACATTTTGAGGAAGTGCCACAAACCTTGGCAGCAGCAGAAGCAGATGAAGAGGTTTCTCCTATGAAGATGGCCTCCTTAAAGGACGCCCGGGCTGTGATCGAAAAAGGTGAATGTGCAAACTGGGGCAAGCTCCCTGATCTTACTCCTAAGACTAACAAGTTTGGGCTGGGTTTCACCACAGAAGCTCAGAAAGCGGTGCGCAAGGCAAGAATTGGAAGACCTCCGGTGCTCATCACTCACTCAGAAGTGAATGCTATTGGAGAGGAAGATGAAATAGAGGAGTCAGAGTTCGATAGCTGGATCTACCCGACGGCCGACGGTGGATTGACCAATTGGACTGCTAAAGATTTTACACCCATAACTTTTGTTCCCCAGTAATGAATTTCTTTGTTTTTTGATTTGTAATAAACAATAATTTGAAACTATATGGCCCGGTGTCTTACCCGGGGCACCGTGGTTTTATTTATGAGGGCTTTTGTTTGTCACCGTCATATATCATGAATAAAAGCATTGGACGTTTTTCACAATTCAAATTTTGCGCTCCTTTTCTTTCTTTTCTTTACATATTGCAAAACAGCTGTATTTACACACACACTCACTCATACAGGTTTCAATCCACCCTGGATCTCACTGGTAACGACTCTGCTACTGCCAGTTATGACTTCGAAAATCCGATCAACTTAGCCGAAGACGAAGGTGAAGATGATTGCGAAGTGCCTGGTGAACTTGCAAGACTGTTACAACAGGAAGAGAGGGCAATTCAACCCCATGAAGAGCCAGTAGAAATAATAAACTTGGGTACTGAGGAAGACAAGAAGGAGGTGAAGATTGGTGCCAACCTAGAACTCAGCGTGAAGCAACGGTTGACTCAGATGCTGCATGACTATAAAGAAATCTTTGCCTGGTCCTACGAAGATATGCCCGGATTAGATACCGACATTGTGGTCCATCACTTACCAACTAAAGAAGATTGCCCTCCGGTTAAGCAAAAGGTCCGCCGTATGCGTCCAGAGATGTCTGAGAAGATTAAAGCCGAGGTTATGAAGCAGTTTGATGCCGGGTTTCTTGCAGTGACTTCTTACCCTCAGTGGGTTGCTAATGTGGTGCCGGTACCTAAGAAGGACGGCAAGGTCAGAATGTGTGTCGATTACAGGGATCTGAACAGGGCCAGCCCCAAGGATGACTTCCCTCTACCTCACATTGATGTCCTTGTTGATAATACAGCTCAGCATAAAGTGTTCTCTTTTATGGATGGCTTTTCAGGCTACAATCAGATCAAGATGGCTCCTGAAGACATGGAAAAGACTACATTTGTTACTCAGTGGGGCACATTCTGCTACAAAGTCATGCCTTTTGGACTAAAGAATGCTGGGGCAACCTACCAACGTGCCATGGTTGCTTTATTTCATGACATGATCCATCATGAGATAGAAGTGTATGTTGACGACATGATCGCTAGGTCCCAGACTGAGGAAGAACACCTTAATCATCTACAGAAACTGTTTGACCGTTTGAAACTGTACAAGCTGAGGTTGAATCCGAATAAGTGCACCTTCGGGGTAAGATCTGGAAAGTTGCTAGGCTTCGTGGTGAGTGACAAGGGAATTCAAGTGGACCCTGCTAAGGTCAAAGCCATTCAAGAGATGCCAGTTCCTAAGACAGAGAAGGAAGTCAGAGGCTTTCTAGGACGTCTGAATTACATTGCTCGGTTCATCTCACACTTAACTGCTACCTGTGAACCAATCTTCAAGCTGCTGAAGAAAGATCAGGTAGTACGCTGGAATGATGAATGTCAGGCTGCTTTTGACAGAATCAAAGAATATCTCCAAGAACCACCCATCCTTATGCCACCAATTGAAGGGAGACCTTTGATACTTTACCTGACAGTGCTTGATAATGCAATGGGGTGTGTGCTGGGGCAGCATGACGAGTCTGGCCGAAAAGAGCATGCCATTTATTACCTTAGCAAAAAGTTTACCGACTGTGAGACCCGATACTCACTGCTTGAGAAAACTTGCTGCGCTTTGGTATGGGCTGCTCGCCGGCTGAGACAGTATATGCTGACTCACACTACCTTGTTAATCTCAAAAATGGATCCTATAAAGTACATATTTGAAAAGCCTGCTCTGTCTGGGAGAATTGCAAGATGGCAGATGATCTTGACGGAATACGACATTCAGTACACGACCCAAAAAGCCATCAAGGGAAGTGTATTGGCAGATCACTTAGCACATCAAGCTGTGGATGACTACCAATCAATGAACTTCGAGTTTCCAGATGAAAGCATTATGATAGTAACTGACTGTGAAATACCTGGACCGGATGAAGGACCTGAACCAGGATCCCGATGGTCTATGCACTTTGACGGAGCCTCCAATGCTTTGGGAAATGGTATCGGCGCCATAATCGTATCTCCACAAGGTACTCATACTCCACTCACCGCCCGGCTGTGTTTCAACTGTACCAACAACATGGCGGAGTATGAAGCGTGTATTATGGGTCTTCAAGCTGCGATCGACCTGAGGATCAAATTTCTGAGTGTCTTTGGAGATTCCGCTCTTGTGATCAATCAGATCAAAGGAGAGTGGGATACGAAACACCCAAACTTGATTCCTTACAGAGAATGTGTGTTGGCCCTGATCCCCCACTTCACAGAGATAACATTTGAGCACTTTCCAAGAGAAGAGAATCAGCTGGCGGACGCGTTAGCTACAATGTCTTCAATGTTCAAGGTTAAATGGGATAATGAAGCTCCCCGGATCATCATCTGGAAACTGGACGAACCGGCATACTGTTGTGATCTCGAAACCGAATTGGTAACTGAGAAGCCTTGGTACCACGAAGTGAAGAGATACCTAGAAGCTCAGGAATACCCTGAAGGAGCATCTGTCAATGATAAGAAATTCCTGAGGAGGTTTGCAGCCAAGTTCTTTCTTAGCAACGGCATTTTGTACAAACGAAACCAGGATTCAACCTTACTGCGTTGTGTGGATAAGACTGAAGCAGAAAGAATCATGGAGGAGCTACATGAAGGGACCTTTGGTACGCATTCCAGTGGACACACTATGGCTAAGAAAATCCTACGGGCAGGATATTACTGGTCCACCATGGAAGCTGATTGTTACCAACATTCTAGGACATGCCATAAATGCCAGATCTACGCAGACAAGGTGCATGTTCCTCCGGTTCCCCTGAATGTTCTGACTGCACCTTGGCCGTTTGCAATGTGGGGCATAGACATGATCGGCGAGATAAAACCTACGGCATCCAATGGACATCGCTTCATCCTAGTGACGATTGATTATTTTATGAAGTGGGTTGAGGCAGCATCCTATGCTACGGTAACCAAGATTGTTGTGGCACGATTCATTCGGCAAAACCTGATCTGTCGGTACGGTGTCCCTGAGCGGATTATTACAGATAACGGTACCAATCTGAACAATAAGATGATCGCTGAGCTCTGCGAACAGTTCAAGATACAGCACCACAATTCTTCTCCTTACAGACCGAAGATGAATGGGGCTGTAGAAGCAGCTAATAAAAACATCAAGAAGATCGTGCAGAAGATGACAGTAACGTATAAAGATTGGCACGAGATGTTACCGTTCGCTCTGCATGGGTATCGTACCTCAGCTAGGACGTCAACCGGGGCAACTCCTTTCTCTCTGGTTTATGGCATGGAGGCAGTCTTGCCGATCGAAGTACAAATTCCTTCTCTCCGGATAATGAAGGATGCAAAGCTGAATGAAGATGATTGGATCCAGACACGACTTGATCAGCTCAACCTTATTGACGAAAAGAGACTTGCTGCTATCTGTCATGGTCAGACGTATCAGAAACGAATGATCAGGGCATTTAACAAAAAGGTCAGACCACAGGAATATCAAGTCGGGGATCTGGTGATCAAGCGAATCATCCTTCCTCAGAGTGATCCAAGGGGCAAATGGACCCCTACGTACGAAGGGCCATTTGTGGTTAAGCATGTGTTCCCAGGAGGAGCAATGATATTAACCAACATGGATGGTGACGACCTTCCTCACCCCGCCAATGCAGACATAGTTAAAAAATACTACACATGAAAAAAGACCCGCTAGGCTGACATGCCTAGGCAAAAATTAGGGCTTCCCGTCGAACCAAAAGGGTTCGGGAAAAATGAAGGGATGAAAATGAAAAAATCTGTACACCCGGCAAGTCGAAAACCTGAAAAGGCGGCTTGGGCAAAAATGGGTATCCCGGTGGACTGAAAACCCGAAAGGGCAGTCCAGGCAAAAATTAGGGATAAAAGCGTAATACTATGTCTCATTGGATCACTTTGTATCCAGAATCCGGTATCTACATCAAGTTCAGACGGTATCGATCAGTCAGCTTCACCTTCAACCAAGGTCATCAAGTGATGAGACGCGCAGAGTATAAAGGCAATAGCAGAGTTGAAACCCAGTGGATCATTCATCTTTCACACAGCTGTTTTATTTTCTTTTGTACAAAACTTGTATAAACTCTTTTGCTCGGCGACGTTTCTCTTACTGGGACGTCAGCTTCTTGTACACAAAACGCCTATTCACAGGCTATTCAAAATCAATACAAATATACTTTTCAGTTAAACGTGCCAACTGTGTTTTCTTTTTCTGTTTTGTTTTGCGAAGAACGTCCAAGGTTCAATTTGTGACATATGCATTGACAATAATTTGCTAGCTCATAAATATTTGCATACGAAACAAAGAATTAATTGCAGGTGACACTAGAAACAGGGGCAATAAAGAGTTGTCCGAGCAGTCTAATTGTTTTATCCTCCAAGGTACCAAGGTAGGTTCAGCTAAACCAGGCATCTTGAATTCCCCAGAGAGTGAGACAGCAAGTCAGTGCATTCTTCCCCAAACAAAGTTAACAAGTCTCAAGGAAATTGGGTATCCTCCAGTAGATCCCAATATTCCCCAGCAGCACACATTCTTAACAAGCATCCCCGGCAGTCTTGGTCTAAGGATTGTTCCCCGGCGGCATACATCAACGTTCAAAGGAATCGCTTCCCCAGCATATCAAAACTTCCCCAGGAGAGTCCCATCCAAGTCCCCAGGAAGGATGGAATTCGTCTCCCCAAGCAGTAAGCTTATCCCCAGTAAATTCTGGAAGCTTATTCTTCACAGAGCACAAACGCGTCGTCCGGCTTTATTTAAAGAGTTATTTCCTTAACAGGATATAACTGGGTTATCCTCAGCCAAAAGCCACGAAAGGGTCGTCGTCAGCATAGTTCTTTCCTATCCCCAGCGAAGTCCATCAATACTTCCAACATAACAACGGTATCCTCAGCAGGTTATCAACAACTCAGCAAGGCATCTCTCTTCCCACAGAGTATTGCTTCCCAGCATGATCACTAGAGTATCTTTTCTCCCCACAGAATCTTCCATTCGCCAAGTTTATTCCGCAACGGAGTCATCTTCTCCTACCGGTATCCTTGCAGTTATCCTCCCCAGCGGAGGCAAATCTACTCTTCGACACCAGCCCAGGATACGACTTCCCGGCACCTGTCAAGGATTTACTTTCCTAGACAAAAACATACATAAAACATCACATACATCATTGTAGCATGCATAACGCACTGCATCATACAAATCTCATTTATGTTGAGAACATCATTGCTTGATCCATATCATGCATTGCATATGACTGGCTTTCATCTTTCAGGAAAGATCCAGTTAAGTTCTCAAGCTACATTTCAAGACCTAGACCGGTTCAGTTAAATCGTCCCAAGATTTTCCTGATGCTCATCCAGTCAAAGGCCTTCTCTGGTTCAGTTAAATCGTCCCAAGATTTTCCTGATGCTTATCCAGTTGAAGACATTTCAAGACCTAGACCGGTTCAGTTAAATCGTCTCCAGATTTTCCTGATGCTTATCCAGTCAAAGGCCTTCTCTGGTTCAGTTAAATCGTCCCCAAGATTTTCCTGATGCTTATCCAGTTGAAGACGTTTCAAGACCTAGACCGGTTCAGTTAAATCGTCCCCAGATTTTCCTGATGCTTATCCAGTCAAAGGCCTTCTCTGGTTCAGTTAAATCGTCCCAAGATTTTCCTGATGCTTATCCAGTTGAAGACATTTCAAGACCTAGACCGGTTCAGTTAAATCGTCCTAAGATTTTCCTGATGCTTATCCAGTCAAAGGCCTTCTCTGGTTCAGTTAAATCGTCCCCAAGATTTTCCTGATGCTTATCCAGTTGAAGACGTTTCAAGACCTAGACCGGTTCAGTTAAATTGTCCCCAGATTTTCCTGATGCTTATCCAGTCAAAGGCCTTCTCTGGTTCAGTTAAATCGTCCCAAGATTTTCCTGATGCTTATCCAGTTGAAGACATTTCAAGACCTAGACCGGTTCAGTTAAATCGTCCTAAGATTTTCCTGATGCTTATCCAGTCAAAGGCCTTCTCTGGTTCAGTTAAATCGTCCCAAGATTTTCCTGATGCTTATCCAGTTGAAGACATTTCAAGACCTAGACCGGTTCAGTTAAATCGACCTTAAGATTTTCCTGATTCTTACCCAGTCAAAGGCCTCTCTGGTTCAGTCAGATCGACCCTAAGATCTCCCTGATTCTTATCCCAGTAGAAGACACCCCGGATTTTTCTCAACGAGCGTTGTTGAAGTTAAAGTCACCCAAGGCTCTCTTACCATTCATGCTAAGGGAGTAATCATCCCTGGTTCTTTCATCGCCGTTTGAAGCTCCAGACTCAGCTCCTGTAACCAGTCAGGACACATCTATACCAGGCATCTAAAAATCAGCTCCTGCAACGTGTCAGGTACTCGTTTTCTGTTTTGCAGGTATATAGGTTCTCGCCAAGGAATCTCCTACGCAATCAAACATCCAGATGGCATCTATAAGCCCATTTCCATCACACTGCTAACATGTGAGCGCAAATTTCCGGGCACTCTAGTGTCCAATCTTCTTTTACCATCGGATTACGAAAGGCACGTCAGCCAATCTGCATCCTCAGGTCTAAGAAGATTGAACAGGGGCAACTGTTATACCCCAAAATTTGCCCTCCCATATTCTTCAAGAAATTGCCAAGCCAAGCTACAAAATTCCCCAAGGGTTGTGCAGTGCAGCAGTCCCCCATACAGTCAAAATTAGGGTTTTGAGTCTGATCAAGAAAAGGAAGTTTTCACAGGCTCAATCAAGTCTCACATGCTTACAAACATGGTCAAGCATCCCCATATCAAGTTTCAAGGCATTCAGCTCAAGATTGCACAGTCAAAACCCTAAATTGCACTACAGTCAACTGTAGGGGCAAAATGGTCATTTGGCAGTCAAAAGTTCAAATTTTTGGTCAACATATCATTTTGAAGCCACAAACATCATTTGATCAATGCTTGATCATGATTCTCAAAATTTGGCTCAGAAATCATCAAAGATGCAAAAGTTGCTATATTTGGACAGCTGAAAAAGTCAACTGAAATTGACTAGGGCATAACTTTCACATGGATTATCAGAAAAATTCCATCCAAAGCTCATTTTGAAGAGAAAGACATTTCCTACAACTCATCTTCATACTTCAAGTCCAAGAAATGCTCTCACAAAAAGTTATCAATTTCAACATTACAGGTCATTTTCAAAAGTCAACAAAAAGGGACTTTAAGTCAAAGACCATAACTTGAGATTGGTAAATCAAAATGACATGGAACCAAAGGCATTGGTTAGAGGACTCAAAGACCTTTCCAAAATGTCCAAGAACATGTGAAAAGCTTAATAATTGAGCAAGTTATGCCTTGTAGAAGTTGGGAAATTTTGGTGAAATGGCAAAAGTCAACTATCCTTGAAACTCCAATTTTTGACAAAAGGGCCCACTTTTTTCCACTTGATCCATCCTTGTCATGCCACACACGTGTCCCATGATTAATTTCAAGACCAAATATTGATTTTTCTATTTTATTTAATTTTTGATAATTTAATTCATTTTAAATCTTTGAAAATTCAAATAAAATTCAAAAACCAATGGAATAGTGTCATGTAAATTTGGACAACTTCCATGTATCATGGGCCAACTCAAGAAATCAGGCTAGGGTTAAATTGCATACTAGGTCTAGGTCTTGGCTTAAAAGAAGGAAACTTGGTTAATGGTAAAAACCCTAGGACTTGTTCTTTCATGAGCATGAATCTAGGTCAGTTAGCAAGCCAATTCCATTCCATGATAATCACTAAGTCAAACCCTAAGCCTAACACATCATAAGCTGCGCCCAAACAAGCTTTTGAAGATTGAAATTTTGCCTTAAAACTCAAGGACTGAAAACTAATTTAGAGGGAGTTTTAAGCCTCAATTCTTTTTCTAATAGCATCCTGGACAAATTCTGAACGCATCCCAATTCCAAACATCTTTCAAAACTCCCTGAACCGGTATCCATGAGTCAAACTGTGAAGCAAAGTTTTTGAAATCGCATAGCATAATTCAAGCATTTTTTTTCATTTTTATTTATGTATTCATGATCACAACGATGTTTCTAAGCTAACCATGGCGTTTGATTGCTTTTTTGTTGACCATACGTGATTCTGCCATTGCTAAAATTTAGGGTTACAGGTTTCTTAAATTAGGGTTTTTGCGTAGAGGAAAAATTAGGGTTCCTGAAGACCATGGTTGAACTCAGCGTTTAGAGACGAAGAAGAAGATATGCTCGCGAACAATTTATGAAGCTCGTGGACCTAATCGCTATTTTTTGAAAGCTAGCTTTAAACCACGCATGAAAAACCGTGGCCAATGTGTTTTGTTTTTACAGGGATGAAGACGATGGTGTCGTGTCACACAGGGACAGGTCCATTCAAATTTGCGCGCGTTTGGATCATTATGCGTTGGTTTTAATATTTGTTGTTTAATGACCATTATATGTTAATTGAAACACAAGTGGCTCAGTGGACAGGGATGCGTGCATGTGACCTTCAAGACCTGGGTTCAAGTCCCAGGTCAGAACAATTTCCATAATATTTTTTATTCTAATTCCCATGCAGGCTCAGTAAAACATTCCACCATACGCTGCCAAGGATCAACAGCCATGTGTCCAAGGGAATCAGATCCAAGGCTTAGGTCTGAGGAGTACGCTACACTTGGTCAAATGCATCACACCTGATCAAAAAAGTCCATGGACTTCAAAGCCTAATGGGCCTGATTTGCTAGGCCTATACCTCCTGAATTGGGGACTACACCCCCCTGGTTTGCCTTATTATTTCTTTTATTTCTTTCTTTAATTTTTCTTTTTATTTCTTTTATTTGCTATGTATTTAGCTAATTATTTTTACAAAAAAATGCAAAAACATCATAAAATTCAGAAAGGCCAAAAAAATATAATTTTTATATTTTAATTATTTTCTAAACAAATTGTATGTAAATTACTTAGTTTAATTAGGGTATAATTTTAATCTTTTTTTAATAAAAATCCAAAAAACTAGAATTTAGGTTTAATGACTTTTATTTTCTTTTTTTATTTTTTCCCTTTTTTCAGAATAATAATGTTATTTATTTATTTTCATAAATTAAAAAATGTACATAAATTAATTTAGAATTAAATTAGGTTAAAAGTCAATATTTTCATAATAAACTTAAAAAAACAATAGAATTAGGTCTAATATTTAATTTAATTTCAATTAACTCCTTTTTCTCATTAAATCTAAAAAACACAAAAATACCATTTTCATTTAATTTTAATTTTTAATTCCTTGTTAATTTTAATTGTTTGCAAAAGGGTCCAACGCCCTAGTTTTGTTTTAATTTCTTTATTTCGCACATTTATTTTATATCGTTTAAATAGTTATGTATATGCCCCAAAGCCTTGTAAATTTATTTCTCGCACTTTTATTTTATTGCTTTTTTTACTTTCAGTCAAATCGGGTTCGGTTTATTTTGGCGATGTGGACCCGCGCCATTTGTAATAGTTTAGATTTATTTTTTCGCAAACTTTATAACTGTTAAATGCATGAAAGAATGTATGGACTTAAAAATAAAATCAAGCGTAGATCACAACAAACATGACAAGACAAAATAATTGAAACATGACACACGGACCGCACACACCACCCCTAGGGTACGCTTCACTGTTGCCTTTCGAAAGGTGATCGTCGAGTAGAGGACGTCTTAGTAAGTCCTCATGATCCGGGAACCCGGCATGAGGGTAGCTTCTAAGGTGTCCTCCCATTGCTCCGGTGATCACCACGTCCCTAAAACTCGAATTGACCCGAACACCTCCAACGGTGGTGCTACCTACCTCTCAATGGTGGGATGGCATTACTTTAAAGGACATTTACACAGACGAATTCCTTAGGGTAGGTAGGTTCTCGTAGGTACTTGCTCTCTTCAAAAACAAAACAAATAATACTTCACACCAACACACTTTCAAAAGCTTTCAAAGCAAATTTTTCAAACACTCTGACGTACGAGTCGAACTGAAATTTTTCAAAGAAACTTTTAAAACCCACAATTGAAAAGCAAGCAAACATTTTTGAAAACACATTGAGCAAGTATCTAAGAGCCCATGGATAACCATGGATAGAAAGGGTGCTAACACCTTCCCTTTCTATAACCTACCTCCCGAACCGAGAGCAATCTCTATAAAGGAATTTTTCTGTGCTTTTGTCCTTTCCATTTGGAGAAAATAAAAGACGGTGGCGACTCTTGCTTCCGCGACATTTCGCGAACCAGCTTTAAAACAGTCAGTTCCAGATCCACCGATCACACATGGATATTAAACATATACCAAGAATAGAAAATCAAGAGGCGAATGACCTAGCACAGTTGGCTTCAGGGTATAAAGTTTCCACCAAAGAATTTGAAGATTTGATTTAATTAAGAGGAAGAGCCATGGCTACTAGACTCGTACCATCAGACTTAGAAAATATAAAGTTAGGTTATGCTGACAAGCAGGAATTCGAAGTATTAGCCACAGACACCTTGCCAGATGCAGACTGGCGAAGTCCAATTATGAATTATTTAAAAGACCCAACATTGAATGTGGGTAGGAAGATAAAATATAGAGCGTTATCATACGTCCTCATGGGAAATGAATTGTTCAAGAAGACCCAAGAAGGCGTATTATTGAAGTGCCTAGGAGAAGGTGAGGCATACTTAGCATTATCAGAGGTCCACAATGGGGCATGTGGGGCACATCAAGCAGGCCATAAAATGAAATGGTTGTTATTCCGATATGGCATGTATTGGCCCAACATGCTCAAAGATTGTATAGATTTTGCTAAAGGGTGTGAAGAATGCCAGAAACATGCAAGAATTCAACATGCTCCTGCAAGTGAGTTACATTCGATCATTAAACCATGGCCCTTTAGAGGATGGGCATTAGATTTAATAGGAGAGATCAATCCTGCTTCGTCTAAAGGACATAAATATATCTTAGTAGGAATTGATTATTTTACCAAATGGATCGAAGTAATGCCATTAATAGTTGCTGATCAAGAGGCTATTATTGGGTTCATACAGAAACAAATAATTTATAGGTTCGGATTACCAGAGAGTATAACCACAGACCAAGGCTCTGTGTTTACTGGTAGAAAGATGCAGGAATTTGCCCAGGAGATGGGTTTTAAATTACTAACATCAACGCCATATTATGCTCAAGCAAATGGTCAGGTCGAAGCAGCAAACAAAGTGATAATAGGGTTAATTAAAAAACATGTTGGTAAGAAGCCAAAAAATTGGCATAAGACTTTGGACCAAATACTCTGGGCTTGTAGAACATCTTCTAAAGAAGCTACTAACACCACGCCTTTCCAACTAACATTTGGCCATGATGATTTTTTACCAGTGGAAATTCATCTGCAATCAGTTCGAATTCAAAGGCAAAATGAGATCCCATATGCATTATATTGGGAGATGATGATGAATGAGTTAGTTGAGTTAGACGAAGTTAGATTGCATGCATTGGAAATCCTAATGAGGCAAAAGGAAAGGGTAGCCAGGGCATACAACAAAAGGGTGAAAGGTAAAACATTCACTGTTAATGACTTAGTCTGGAAAGTCATATTGCCCATGGACAAGAAGAATAAAGCATTAGGTAAATGGTCACCTCATTGGAAAGGACCCTTTCGAATACTAAGGAGGTTCTCAAACAATGCGTATGAAATCGAAGAGTTAACTGATGACAAACGAATCTTAAAGGTTAACGGAAAATATTTGAAAACATATAGACCTCGCCTGCAGGAGATTCGAATAATAGCAACATAATCGAAATATTATTGAGGAAACGCTAAAATGGTGCCATATGTTGCCAAAATGGCGTTGTTCAAATATTACAAAACCAAGTGTCAAATTAATTCAAATAAGCAAATATTTAAAAATAAACGTTGTTTCTCAATCTTGCGAAGGTGCTTCTAAAGGACTCAAGTCTTTATTGGGTATAACGTCTCGCTCCTTCCAGAGTAGTTACTTCCCTTTTGATACGCTCTACTGCTTCTGTTTCAGAAAGGCCCTTGTTAAGAAGTTCTTCGAATTGGTTACTAACGGTGTCAGCTTCGTAAGCCAATTGCTGTTGCTGAGCTTCTTTGACCTTTTGCTGGAGCTCTTGAATTTGTCCTTCCCAAAAGAGAATAGACCACGCTTGAACTTCATAGTCAGCCTTCGCCTATTTTAAATGCGTTGCTTGGTCTTCAGCCTCTTTAGAAAGTTTCGAAGCGCGCTCATAAGCAGCATCCATGGTGTCTCGTTTCTCCTGAACTTTAGCAGCCGCTAATTCATCTTGTAGAAGACATCCAGTCACATCATCCAATAATACTTGGAGGTCGAACAGTATAGTGCTGAGTGGCAAGGAGCAAGTTGCGGAGTTAACTTGGGTAAGAAGTTCCTTCATGGTATAGCAAGCAGTGCTATCCTTTTTAAGAACTTCGAACAAGTCTACATTAAGGATTGTTTTCCTGACTTTGTTAAGGAGTGTAGCTCTAGCATCTGGGGACAATGTGTTGTCAGTTGAACCAGTGCCAACCCTAGTGAGAGGGATGTCCTTTTGGGCCAATTTAATTTTCATGTACCCAATTGGGTCATTGTGTTTTAGGAGAGCTAGTTCTTCTTCATTCAGTCGAGGTTGGGAAGTTTGGGAAAGTTCCTTGTTCAAAGGAGTCACGTCCATTTCGACCTCCATAGGTTCTTTAGTCTTACCACCATTATCTTCATCCTTGCCTTGCTCATCGCTTTCTCCTCCGTCGCAAGGATCCACCACATCGATAGTATTGGTCTCGCTGCTAATAGCATCAGATTTCGTTTCACCAGCCGAACCACTTTGGGTTTCGTCTTCACCAGAACTTTCTTCTGCAGTTTCTTCACTCTCTTGAGAAGAATCAGTCTTGTCCTTTTCAGCATGAGTGATTGTTGGATTCTCTTGAAGAGTTCCAAGAGGAGATTTCAGAAGGGATGTTTCTGGTGGATTTTCTTTAGACTTGTTGGGCGATTCTTCGTTGGCTTCCTTCAAAGGGGGTGAGGTGCCTTGATCATCGTGTGTCTCCGATGTCCCAGTCAGGGCCACCATGTTGGAAGACCCTTTGTTTTGCACGAAGTTGCTGGAGTCCCCATGGAAAGAGGAATTGATTGGAGCATTGGTCCCGGTTGCAGGAGTTGAAGCAGTAGGATTCATGTTCGAGGTATCCTGCATTGAACAAAGAAAAGTTAAGAATATGGTATGAATAACTATCTTTGTTATAAATTCGAATTTAATTACCTGTGGATTATCAGAAGAAATGTTACTGTCAATATGTTCCAATATTACATTGGAGGTCGAAGGTGGAATTTTGGATGTTGTTGAGGGAGCAACGTCTGTGGAATCAGGTCCAGAGACGTTAGTAGGCTCAGGGCCTTTGGAGCTTTCTTTCTTTTTCTTCTTCTTAGAAGCTGTTGGAGAATTTTCACCAGTTCTGAGGTTCTTTTCAGTAGGGCCTTGTTTCCTTTTCTTAGGAGTAGTTGGTGGAAGTTTGCTAGTCTATAAAAATTTAAACATAAGTTAGATCTAAATCATAAGCTTCAGTTTATTCGAAACAACAGGGTTAGTTGATTACCTTTGGAATTGAGATGTCTGCTGCTGCCGGTGTTGTTGTTGTAGTCGTTGTTGTTGTTGGTATTGTTGGGGTTGCATCATCGCTAACTTTAATAGCTTGTTGAGAAGTGTTTCCTTCCTTGGGTTTCAAAGTAACGTTCTTTATCCTAGTGGCTGAAAAGTGAAACAATTAAGGTAAAATGTTAAGGATAAGGGAATTAGGATACAATTGGAATTTTCCCAAGCATTCGCACCTGTGCCTTGATTAGATGTAATCGAAATGGCAGGAAGGTCATAGCGAAGATGTCCTGGGAAATTATGAAGCCAGTAACGAGCCCATGTCATAGTCTCAGATGGCTTTAGTTTATTTTGAGACTGGTATTTGAACATTTCTTTGCAAGTGAACCACCAAGGGTATGGAGGAAACCAAGCCAGAGCCAGTTCTGAGGTAGGCAACCTAGGAAATTTAGGTGGATGTATTTCGAGTGCCAACCTATACCTATCCTCAGGTGACAACCCTGAAGGAAGTTTGAGCTTAGAAATTTTTTCTTTAAATTTTTCCTTCAAGGTCTCGGCCGCTTGATGTACAGTGGTTCCCAAGTGTGTGGGATCATAAGTGGTTTCGAAATAATTTTGAAAAGCCCTAATTTCTTTGACATGAGTAAACATACCTTTCTTGGAGTGTACCTGCACATTGAACGCGCCAGTTAGCTTTTGTTGAATGGTGAGTGTGTCAAACATATATGTCTGGTAGAACTTAGTCCACCATTCAAGAAATCCTTTTGCTGTGAAGTATGTTGGCTCGAAAGGTAAAAGCTCAAACTGAGCAAAATCTTGATATTGCTCCTGTTGCAATTTGGCCTCTCTTGCTTTGAACGTTTTGCCTGAGGTTATGGCACTTTGTGTTTGGAACAAAGGTTCAGGAATTAGTTGGCATAGGCCAAATTGTCGAGAAACGAAGTTGGGTTGATAAGCCAGGAGGAAAATCTGATTCTTTGTTGGAGTAATTCTTGAGGAAATTAGCCTAGGGAGAAGAAACGCTTTCCAAATGTCCTGCATCTCTTTGCTCTTGACAGCTTCTGAGAGAGGCATTGTGAACCATGATGGTCCACAAGTCCTTTGAGAAAAAGGTGCCATGGACTCTTCGAACTTGTGTCTCTTTGAAAAAATCATGATGTATTTAGAAAAATGGACTTTGAAATCGTCCTTGTCATCATTCGGGGTAAGCTTTCGAAGCCTTGTGCCTTCGATGATCCTGTCAGCTATTTCTGGATCTTGTTCGACGATAGTATCAGTAGTTGATAAAGAAGATTCGAACGTGGCATTAAGCCATAGCTGAAGCAACCAAAAGGGTCCAGCCAGAAGAATGTTCTTTGGAGCATGGGATTTTAAACTAGAAACTGTTGACCTTAAGCTCTCATAAAGATCGACAAGTAACAGTTCACTCAGGCAGACTTTCCTATTTTCATGGAAATCCCTGGCTAGGGGAATGAACCTACTCGCCACTTGCAAGGATCTGCTGCAAAACACATATCGTGATAGCCACAAGGTAAGGAAAGCGATGTGTTCTACGTCTGAGACATCATCCCCTTCAGTATGATAATGACTGATGAATTTTGAGAAGCTGGCTAGTTTGACATTAAAGTCAATGATGCTAGAATGTTCTTCGTTATCAGGAATGTAAGTTTCCCCCACTGGTGAGAGACCAGTGATGGCAGCTATATCAAAGAAGGTGGGTGTTATCATTCCGCCCGGAAGGTGGAAAGTGTTATAAGTACTGTCCCAGAAGTACAATGAAGCAAATAGCAATGGGTGACTGTAAGTAAAGCCTGGTTTCTACAGTTTGATTAAATTATAAATTCCTAATTCTTTCCATTGCTGGGATTTTTTGGATTCTACTTTAGTAAGCCAGTTTTGATATGCTACATCTGAAGTGGGGCAGGATCGAAATGGTTTGAAATTGCTTTTGATGTAATCTAAAATGAAAGGATCTTTTGGGGGTGAGACTAGAGTTTCAGTTGTTTTTGAATCAGATGATTCACTTATATCTTCAGTTCCTGCCTTAGGGGCATCCATCTTGTTGAATAGGGGTTTGAATTTATAGCAAACGGGGAAAATTTTCCTAGTATCTTTTAGAATTTCAAAAATAGTTAAAGGACCCATTAGGGCAAACCTTTTTCCAAATACAATGGTAGGGATTAATACCTGAGAAGCATACAACATTTCTTTCTCTTTGGAGATCGCTTGAGGATTGAGCACAAATTGATTCTGATAAATACCCACCTTGCTCTCCAAGACAGTTTCCGTGTTAGTGTTATTGTTCTTCCTCTTTGATGATTTCTTCAATTGTGATGATGTTGATGAAGACATTGTCAAGATTGCTGGAAATTTTAGGGTTTAGTGAAAAAGAGGGAGGTTTCAGAATTTTGGAGAAAAAGAAGAAAAGACTAAACTGATGAGTTTTATAGAGAGCGTGGAAGAGTGAGTGTAAAGCACCCACTAAATAAGATTAGGGGCACGTGGAAGTTGTTGGGTGGATTCAGAGAGAGGTGGCGTAAGGTCTAGTGTTGGTAATGAGTGTGATTAATAGTAATCATTATTTTTTAAACCACACCATGCTGTGGTAACTGGTCCAAGACGGTTAGGTACTCAAAAGGGCGTCTTGATTGAAGTGGGTAAAGTCATGCACAGTAAATGTCATGATTCTTCAAAAAGACCTATCAAAATCTTGTGAATCTATTTAAAATAAATATTTCTCAAAGGGTTCGAAATACATATTTTAAAGGGGCATTTTGTTGGCTGAAGATTTTGATATTATGATTCGAAATAAGACGATTGGGTTTTATTTGAATAAAGCAAGTTTGATGATTTGGAATGAAAGAGACTGTTCGGTTCGAATGGAAATATTAAAGTTCAATGTTTCGAATGATAGTTGTGGAGTGTAAGTCTAAAGCCTTGTTCTAAATAATGATGAGGATATATTTGTGAGGGTTGTTTTCGAAACGAATTCGAAATGAAGGTACCAAGGCGCTTGAAATTCAAACGTGAGCGGGATATTGGAAATTCAAAATACATAAGCATTGGAACGTTCGAGGACACGTGGAGGCTAGAGGGAAGTAATGCTCTGCATGCTTCGAACGTGGCAGATTCTGATAACAAGACCGTTATGGTCGAAGTAGTATAAATAGAGGTCTTAGTGTTAGGATTTCAGTGTGTCATATCTGTTGTACAAATTCAGTAAACATTCAAAATACCGCATGGATAGGGAAACGAATGCTCGAAAGATGTACGTATGATAACACCAACATTTACAATTCAATGAAAACTCTTTACATTTTCCAGTTTTGTCTTTCACTTCCATTTCATTTGTGCTTCAAACAATTTTACGTTTATGCCTTTACATTCGAAGTCATTTATTTCTTTCTGCATTTAAACACTTTTCTTATGTTCGAATTCTCTAAACATTCAGTAACTTTTACATTCTCTTACTTAATCCTGCCATTTGCCCCATTTTAAGTATTTTTACTTTTCTAAAGAACATTCCTGATATCATATAGAAATTGTCCTTCGAATCATTCAGTATAGGAATCGAAGTGGATTGGATATCTTCGAAACACTTTAATTAGAAGTCCTAAATAGGAATACCAGTTTTACAATTAGACTTAACCAAACAACTATGTTCCATAGGATCAATCTAGTCGATCCTGCAAGTTACCAGATAAATTGAGTAACAATAATTAAGTTTACTCGATAGTTTAGAAGACTAGCGGTTGTTCACCAGAAATCACTGTGAACAATGTGTCGTCACATAAAATAAGTTTTTCTGCAATTTCATAAAAGCTTCAGTATGTGTAGACATGTATGATGCATGTGCCGACTTAACCATGTCAGAAACTAAATGTTTATTTACTGAGTTGAATGTGTCGACCTGAAATGCGTATGTATCGACACATGCAGTTCAATTTTTTGCAGAAACAACTTTTTAATGCATGAGACTGTTTTCAATATGATTCCTAATTTTCAATATGATTCCTAAACATCCTAAGACTTCTAAATGAACAGAATATCACACTAAACTCAAAGATAACGTCCAATTTTAGAAAATGCTAGGTTCTCGTATTTTTGACATCATTCAAAACAGCTATAGGGACAAGTTTCACTCATAAACTCCCTCTTTTAATGATGGAAAAATGTGACGGTGCACTCCGTATGTTTTATTGACGCTCCCCATGAGCATGTACTTTCAATCTTTATCATCGCATATATCTTCTCCCCCTTTAAAAATATCAAAAAGATACAAATCACACAATTAGAAGTATCTTATCTTTAGAACCACAACAAATGTGTAGATCATGCAGAGGCAATTTTGCACAGAGAGAGTGTACACATACATATATCGTTATATATGTTATAACACTACTTAAATAAAATAGATAAGAGATAAACAAACAAATAGACAACAGTAACAGAATTAAGATAGAGTAGCACACATTATTCAAACACACAAGCGAAAATTAAAATACATGAAACCAAATAACAAAATGTTTCTTTTTCATATTACACAATACAAAGGAAAATTCGAAAACTTTGATTGCACACCAAGTGTTTGAAAAATTGTTTAACTTGTTCAACTCAAAGGAAAATTGCAATGTTTTATCACTTACTCTCATTTACACTATATATGAAAATTGTTGAATGAGTTGTTTGATCGATCGATTCGTATACAATTTTTATTTGATTGTTAAAGTTTAAACTGCTTTGTTGATTAGCTTATAATTACATTGATTGTAAGTTCTTTTTCATATCACCAAAGTGTTGCAACTGGTTTTTTAATTGAGTCGCCACCCTTAATTTTTATCCTAAAGGAAGGGAATATAAAGGAATAACCCTAAGAAAATTCAGAGATTCTAGGTTTAGACTCAGTTCTAGACGAGGGGAAGGTGTTAGGAACCCCTCCTATACCTTGTTCACAAGGATACTAGGTTTAGAAGTATGATTTTAGAAAATAGGGTTTTTAATCGTTTATTTGGGAAAAGGGTTTGGATTTTAAATAGTGGGAAAGTGTTTGAATTTTCAATAGTGGGAAACGGTTTGAATTTTATTAGGTGGGACTGGCAATGATTTTTGATCGTATGCCTACGTATCCTCCTAAGGAGGAATCAGAATCCCATTTCTTAGTTCACGGGGTTTGTGTTTTTTATGGATTACGCAGATATTTTAATTTTCGCCGCACTTAGTTCGAATGTGTGGATGGCGGAGATTTTGAACTAAGCATGAAGTTAATTAAAAACTCTTGGTATTCTTTTTTGAAAATTAACCGTTTGAATTAAATTTATTATAAAAATATTTTGATGTTTGTTTGCGTATTTTTAGACGTATATAGCTGAAGAGTCTGATATAGCCTTCTTATCATGTGGCCAGATATTAGCCACGTGTCGCTTGCGGATATGGTTTGATGGATTACGCCGGTTTTAATATTTTGATATAAAATATTAAATTAAATTGTGTGGTAATGAATGTTTTTAAGTACAAAATTAATAGATATGATTTAATGCAAATAAAAAGTATTTTTTAAATAAGTTTTAAAATACTAAATCATTTATAACAATAAATAATACATAATATTTTAATTAAAGTGTAAATATGACTATAAATGTAAATATATATAAATGCAGAAAAATAAATAAATAAATAAATAAATAAATGAATGAATTTATAAGAGAAAATAATAAATTGAAAATAAGTTAGCAAGGAGGGTTAAAATTATATTATAGAAGTGAAATTGAGGGGTGTCAATGGGAAGGCAGGCCTGGATCGAAAAGGGCCTACGTTTCCTTTCGATCCTTCGAAGGGAAACTTCGAAGGCTAAGGGTAAGGCATACGGTTGAAGCCTTCAGGTCTGGATCAGATGGGGATCCCTTGGTCATGATCATGTGGTGTATGGCGTGCGTGTGGAACCTGCAAGCATTAGATCTGCAATACAGACACTAGAAAAATAAGGTTTCAAACTTGAGTATCGAACCCAAGTCCTTCCCCGTTTGCACACTTCCTTTTTACCTTCTACGCTATGGTTGGTATGCTTTGATCTGAAGCTT
This sequence comes from Vicia faba, assembly GCA_948472305.1. Classification (NCBI taxonomy): domain Eukaryota; kingdom Viridiplantae; phylum Streptophyta; class Magnoliopsida; order Fabales; family Fabaceae; genus Vicia; species Vicia faba. The sequence continues at coordinate 1,471,150,612 of OX451738.1, read as the reverse complement.
TGGTATGTTTTAAGCGTCGAGGAGGGCTGGTGTTTGTTTGGACGGGAGGAGCCCGCAAAGTATGTTTCGAATGTTGATCCCTTTGTGATATGTTGAGGATTCTATCAACTTTCTGAAACAACTTCTTGTGCGTGGAACTTTGGTAGCCAATCTCCCGTGTATAGGTAATATGTGTATGTTCCTAATGTTGTGTCTACAATGTGTGTGTAGGTAATATGTGTGTAGGTAATCTGTGTGTAGGCAATGTTTCTCCCCTCTTTGCTTGCACTTTTGGCTCTGTATTTATAGAGGAGTGAGGGGGGGTGAGGGTGAACCAATATGGAAGAAGACAATGCATTCATGGCTTATGAAATAGAATCCCAACATATTAAATACTTGCCATCTTTGAGATATTGTGTCCATTTTGAACTTTGAGTGAACCTAGACAGGTTTCTCATTTTGTCGGTTTTAAGCGCCCTCCAGCCTTGTTCTTCGATGGATCCGAGTGGCTCCCTTCGAATGGTTCAAGGCCTCTATTGTGGCTTCTTCGGTTGAGTCACCATTTTCCTTAGTCGCTTAATTCGAAAAGTTATTCAGCCAGCCCAATCGAACAACTCTCGTTCCTTTCAATTATCTTTTCGTTCAATCAGACCAATCAAAGCATCATTTTTATCGTAGGTTGTCGAAGCTTCGCTTTACTACTTTCAACCTCCCCTCAATTTGAACACCTCTTCATTTTGGCCTGTCGAAGCCTCGCCTTATCCCTTTCGATTTCCTTCCACTCAATTCGAACAAATGAAATATCAACTCTTCATTTTGACTGATCGAAGCTGCTTCAGTTCTTCATCAATCGAATACTTCATAGAAGCCTCCTCATACATTCGAAGCTCATCAATCGAAGACTTCAACAGTGTCCTCATACTTTCCTTCGAAATGCCCTCCCTTTGATCCTAATGCTTCGAATAGCCTTAATTTCAATGGTTCGAAAATGAACCATTCGAAGCTTTTTACTGACTCCACCAATCAAAGACTTCAAAAAAAGCCCTTTTCACTTTTCCTTCGCGCCATTCATCCTTCGATATTGAACGCTTCGTTGGGCATCCTACTGTCGTCGAAGTCGTTTCGACCCCAAGAGTTCTTAGGCATATTTTTAGTTTTCGATATACACTTATTTCTTTCTTTCAGCTAATAATACAAGAACAAATAATAAAATTAAAAATTAATAAAGGTTTAACTAATTTAATCAGTAAAATAAATAATTATAACAAAATGATAATAATGTTAAATAAAAACTTTTTAAATCAAATGGGCCCAGTTATCTTCAAATATTGGATCACAAAACATGTCCCACATGGGCTTTATGAATTTGCAATACACCCCCTTTTTTTCATTTTTGAAATGCTCCTTATAAAATTACATGACCCTTTTTTGATTAAGAAAGTCCTATGATCCTTTTTACAAACTAAACCTCTTCTTGATTTTAAATACCCCACAAATAAAACCACATAATGTGACTCATTTTTTTTAAAAATAAACCTAAACCTAATGCAAGGGTAGGGCAAATTTGGAGTATGATAGATGCCCCTATTTAATTATCTTTCGATTGAATAGTGCAAGAATGCACAGGTCTCGCATGTTCAAATCGAAAGTTTATTAAATATTGGAAGACCCCAAAATTTGCCCGAAAGGCTATAAGGACACATGTTACAGCGTTCCCATGACTGTGAAGGATAGGAATAGATGATGATGTATCACCCTACTGACATTTTGAATAGAGAGGCGTGTTTGAAGAGTAAGATTAATCTAGATACGACAACGCGGATAACTCGTCAGTACCTAGAAAAGAGGTCGTCATAGAATTTACCATAACCTAGGAGGTAAATGATATAGGTTTTGAAAATTTTGAATTACTAATGCTTGGAGACTAATATAGTAAGTTTTGGTAACAAAATTGCTGCATGGAGACCAGTGCAATGGGACAAGTTTTGATAAAGACATTGCTGCATGAAGACTGATGCAATAAGTTGAATTGCTGACTTCGCGACATTGTTGCTTGGAGTCTGACACAATAAGCTAGGAAACACATTGCTGCGTAGAGACTGACACAATAAGTTAAATATGGAAAATTTCATGCATTGTCGCGTAGAGACTGACACAATGGATGGAATTATTGACTTCGCAACATTGCTGCCTGGGGTCTGACACAATGAGCTAAGAAATAAACATATTGTTGCGTAGAGACTGACACAATAAGTAAAATATAGAAAATTTCACACATTTTCGCGTAGAGACTGACACAATGGATGGAATTGTTGACTTCGCAACATTGCTGCCTGGGGTCTGACACAATGAGCTAAGAAAGAAACATATTGCTGCATAGAGACTGACACAATAAGTTAAATATAAAAAAATTTCACACATTGTCGCGTAGAGACTGACACAATGGATGGAATTGTTGACTTCGCAACATTGCTGCATGGGGTCTGACACAATGAGCTAAGAAAGAAACATATTGCTGCGTAGAGACCGACACAATAAGTTAAATATAGAAAATTTCACACATTGTCGCGTAGAGACTGATACAATGGATGGAATTGTTGACTTCACAACATTGCTGCCTAGGGTCCGACATAATGAGCTAAGAAAGAAACATATTGTTGCGTAGAGACTGACACAATAAGTTAAATATAGAAAATTTCACACATTGTCGTGTAGAGACTAACACAATGGATAGAAAATTCAAAGGAAATTCTTGAAGTCATATACTTTGATGTATATGGACCAATCTAAGTTGATTTGATTAAAGGTAACAAATATTGTCACATTCATAGATGATTTTAATCGAAAATTATGGACCTACCTGGTCGAGAAGAAAAGTGAAGTGACCGAGGTATTTGCCAAGTTTAAATCTATGATCGAAAGACAAAGTGGTTGAAAGCTCAAGATTCTGAGGACTAATTATGATGGAGAATATATGTCGAAAGACTTCTACATGTTATGTGAGAAAGAAGGGATTATGCATGAGGTGGTTCCACCCTATACTCCACAACAAAATGGAACTGCATAAAGGAAGAATTGAACCATCATGAACATGGTGAGAAGTATATTGAATGACAAGCATTTACCTAAAGAGTTTTGGAGTGAAGTTGTGTCGGCTGCAACATACATCCTGAATAGATATCCGAAGAAGAAGCTAGAAGGAATTACGCCAGAAGAATGTTAGTCTGGTGTCAAGCCTAGCTTAAGTCATCTTAAATTATTTGGATCTATAAATGTGTCTGATCAGTTGTGAAGAAAACTTGATGACAAGTCGAGTCAAATGATCCTAATAGAATATCATTCGACTCGTGGATTCAAGTTGTTCGACTCAGTGAACAAGAAAGTAGTGATCAACAGAGACATGATCATATATGAGCTTAAGGAATTTGATTGGACTAAAAATGTAAAATAAGATTCATTAAGAATCTTATGCGAAGAACCAACCACTGAAGTCGAAAGAGAAGAAGTTCGACAGGAAGAAGTAGGAGGTGAAGCAGGCCCAAGAAGACCTCAAATAATAAGACGCATTCCTGCAAGGTTACAAGAATGTGTGATTACATAAGATGATATGGTTGATGATGAAGATGAGCTGGTATACTATGCTTTCTATACATATGTCGAACCACTTAATGCAGTTGAGGCATTGAAGGATTCAAAGTGGATAAAAGCAATGAATGAGGAACTGAATTCCATTGAAGTCAACAACACTTTGTCACTTGTTGAATTTCCTTAAGGCAAGAAGGAAATCAATGTGAAGTGGGTATATAAGTTGAAGTTGAATCACAAAGGGGGGGGGGGGTAACTTGGCACAAGGCAAGACTTATGGAGAAAGGATTTCTTTAAAACAAAAGAATCGACTTCGATGAAGTTTTTGCACCTGTTGCTAAGATCAAAACAATCAGGTTGGTTATTCGTCTAGTAAACATGAATAATTTGTACATATGTCAGATGGATGTGAAATGTACATTCCTAAATGGTCCCTTAGACGAAGAAGTTTATGTTGCACAACCAGTTGGGTTTGTAAAAAAGGTGATGAAAGCAAAGTATACATACTGCATAACACCTTGTATGGACTTAAACATGCTCCAGGAGATTGGAATAAGAAGATTGATAGTTTCCTAAGGGAGAAGGAATTTATGAAGTGCACAAATGAGCATGAAGTATATGTAAGAAGAAGCAAGAGTGAATTGCTTATACTATGTCTCTATGTCTATGACTTGTTGATAATAGGTAGCTGCAAGAAAGAGATCGAAGACTTCAAAGGTGAACTTAGCAAGGAATTCAAAATGTATGATCTGGGAGACATTTCATACTTCCTTGGCATCGAGTTCTACAAGAGTATCAGAGGATTGATTATGCATCAAAGAAGATATGCAAGTGAAATACTCAAGAGGTTTGAGATGGAAGAATGCAAATCGATTTCGACACCTACTGAACCAAGACTGCAACTGTAATAAAAAACTCAAATAAAGATGATGTTGATCCAAAACAATACAGAAGACTTATTAGGTCATTAAGATACCTTTGTCACATAATGCATAACTTAGCATACAGTGTAGGTGTGGTAAGTAAATTCATGGAGAAGGCAAAGGTATCACATTTAGCAGTGACTAAGAAGATACTAAGATATGTGAAAGGAACTCTCGACTATGGAATTTTGTTTCTTGTAGTTGATGAAGGAAAATAATACAAGTTAGTAGGTTACACTGACTCAAGTTGGTGTAGTGATATTGTGGATAAAAAATCCACAACTGGTTATATGTTTATACTAGGTGGTGCACCAGTTGCTTGGATTTTGAGAAAAGAACCAGTAGTGGCACTATTGCCGTGTGAAGCAGAATACATAGTTGCTTCTCTTTGTGCATGTTAAGCAATGTGGATAGTGAATCTGGTCAAAGAAATAAAAGAGAAGGATCATGGAGCAATTACCGTGAAAATTGATAACATGTCAGCTATCAATTTGGCGAAGAATCCGATAGCACATGGACGAAGCAAGCACATCGAAATGAGATTCCATTATCTACGAGATCAGATAGCAAAAAAGAATTTAAACTTGAAATACTTTAGAACTGAGAATCAGATTGCAGACATCGAGACGAAAGGAGTGCATGTCAAAGTGTTTAAGAGACTAAGAGCAATGATGAATGTAGATAGTTTAAACACACTAAACTAGATGGTGTGTTGAGATTGTAATTCCTTGTGTCGAAGCAAATTTGCTCAACAAAAATAAGGGTGTATCGAAATTAGTCTAGTGTGTGTGTGTGTGTCAAAATGTTGAAGCAGGTTGCTCGACATGATTTCGACTTAGACTTATTTTGATAGTGTTAACTGAATTAGGTATTTTGGGCTTTTATGTTTTGGACTTTGACTTAAGGAGCAAGCAAACCTAAAATTATAAATAAAGAATAATCCCTATTATTGCATAAGACCATTACAGTTGAAAAATTGAAAAAAAATTCCAGTTTACAAGCAGAGAGAAACTCTACAGAAATATTCATCTTCTTCTCCTTATATTGTTCAAACTCTAATTCACCTTTCTTTTCCAATTCATATTTTCTTTCTTCCATTAATAATTGTGCAACAAAATTATCTTGCATTCAAAGTTGGTTGATTCACTTAAATGAAAAGTAAAAAACAAATTATTTTGTCTACGAGTATTATTGTAGTGAATGATTTGACATATTTTGGTATACATTTATATTATGATGGGTGTATTATTAATTATGAGTAGATTGGCACGTTGTGAATGGTGGGTTGCTTATAATGCAAATCTGTCGGCGCCGCGGAATGGGTGATTCATTTGTTTTGGGTTGACACATGGGTGACGCAATCTGATATGCTACTGTCATATCAATGCTGGGGACCCTATGACTTCATACTCTGAATCTTTGTCGCATCATCATCATTGTCATCATAGCGTAACTTCTGCATGTAAAATATACTTCTTCCCTTCATTTTTATGAATTTTTTTTGTTTTTTTCAATACATTAATAATTATATTTTGAAAAAAACTAACATATGAATTGGATCTTTAATATATCTTTAATATCTTGAGTTATAATATCATACGTGATTTTAGTTCAGAATTGGATCTTGGTATCTTAACAAAAAAAAAGTATATATCGATAGAGAAATCAATGAGTTTAGTTTCACTCAAAACTTGATTTATAACAGAACACAATTAGCACAACAAGTTCAGCTTAAAACTTGTATTTAATTGAACTAGGTTTAATAGAGAACACAATTAAATTGAGATTAAACATAAAACTAAAAGTTAAATTGATTTGATGATTACAATTCAAAATAAGATCAGAACACTACACATAAGTCACTGAAGCTTTCGGTCAAAAGAAAAGTCACCGAGATTTTGTTTTGGGGTTTAGAGGAGAAAAAGAGAGAAAATTTTAAAAACGGTTTTTTTTAAAAATATAAAAAATCTTTAACAATTTTTGAAAAAAAAAACGTGTAGAATGATATAAAAATATTTCTCATTAATATATTTTTAATTTTTATAATAATATAATAACAAAAATTATATTTGAGTAGTATGTTTAAGTCTTTCAAAATCTTTCTCAAATATAATATTTTAGTTTTTTTAAATTAAAAAGATTTTAATTTTTGAATAAAAGTAAGGAGAAAATTTATATATAATTTTTTAGGTGTGATTTTTATTATTTTTTAATAAAAATATGACAAATGTACTTAAATCTCGTTTAAGAGTGAAAATATAAAAAAAGGTATATATGTATGAGAGAAAATTATATATTTATCATATTTTCATTAGAAAATAACAAGAATCAAACCTAAAGAATCGTATCTAAATTTTCTCCTACAAGTAAATCCCTCAAAACTTTACCCAACTTGAATTCTTCTATTATTTTCATTTGATCCTTATCCTTTTTTAAAATTCTTCCCTCCTTTTTCCACCAAACTCCCAAATAAAATCTAAATAAATTTCAAAATAGCATAAGTATATGAAAAAAAATACAACACAATATTACATGCCCTCGAACCCACATGTTTGTTAAATCCGGGTTAAGGGGAGCAATATGGACTTTGACTGAGGCTTACGTAAGGCGTAAGGGTGAGTGTAGAAGTTTATAGTTGAGTTGTCAGAGTTTGTTTGAAGTCCCACATTGCTTAAGTTATCAGGTTGTTGAATGTATAAATATGTGAGGGCAACCTCACCCTTTTAGCTAACTTTTCGGGTTGAGATCCAAACATATTTAACATGGTATCAGAGTCAGGTTAAGGATTACAATGTGGATATTTGACTCAGGCCCACGCTAGGCATGAGAGTTGGTGTTGAAGTTGGTAGTTGTGATGTTGGAGTTTGTTTGAAGTTCAATATTGCTTAGGTTCTCGGGCTGTTGGGTGTGTAAATATGTGAGGAAAACCTCACTCTTTGAGCTAGCTTTTAAGGTTAAGATCCAAGCATATTTGGTTTTAAATTCGGGTTAAGGACTACAATTTGGACATTTAACCCAGACCCACGCTAGGCGTGACGGTGGATGTTGAAGTTGGTATTTGTGTTGTTGGAGTTTGTTTGAAGTTTCACATTTCTTAGGTTCCTGAATTGTTGGGTGTATAAATATGTGAGGACAACCTCACCCTTAGAGCTTGCTTTTCGGGTTGAGAACATAGCATATTTAACGTGGTATCAGAGTTGAGGTAAAGAATGTAATGTGGGCGTTTGTACTATGCTCACGCTATGCGTGAGGGTGGGTATTGAAGTTGATATTTGTTTTCTTGGAGTTTGTTTGAAGTCTCATATTGCTTAGGTTCCCGAACTGTTGAGTGTATAAATATATGAGGACAACTTCACCCTTTGAGCTAGCTTTTGGGGTTGAGATCCAAGCATATTTAATATGGTATCAGAGCTGGATTAAGGACTGCAATTTGGACATTTGACCCAGATCTATGCTAGGCGTGAGGTGTCGTAACCGACAAAAAATAAGAGAGTTGCCACCACTACTTTTTGTCTTAAGGACGGGAAAGAAACAGAAAACCCTAATTGTTTCAAAGATTTCTAGGTTCGCGAGTTGGTTAGATAAAGAGAAGGTGTTAGGCGCCATTTATCTCCCTTATACTCAAGGGGACCCACTTTAAATTTAGTACTTAATGAGAATTTTCTATTTTAAATATATTATTATCATGTATATGTGAAAATATTTAATTTTTTAATTAAGGGACTCGTCTTGGTTTTAACCGTGTGCCTACGTATTCTCTTGTGAAGAAATTGGAGTCTATTTCGTAGTTCATAGTATGTTTGGTTTGTGTTTTTTATAGGATGACGTAGAATTACATTCAAATGATTTTCGAACTTTGTCTGGGTTTGAAACTTAAGTGATGGTAGATGCGGTTTGAATTTGATTGGAAAGCAATTTTGATCATCCTTTATTGAAAATGTCTTGAATTTTGTTATGTTAGTAAAAATGGTTTTTGAATTGGTTAGCTATTTAATTTGTGTTGATTGATTGAAGAAGAGTTGATCTTCATTGGAATTAAGTTGCGTTGAACGAAGTAATTGATTTGGTTAATTTGTGAGTTTTAAGTATTTTGATTTCAATAATTAATTAGTAAGACGTTAAGCCTGAAGGTGTGAAAAACACAAGAAAGGAAGGGGGGTTGAATTGAGTTTTAAATATAAAAAATTTCTTAAAAAGAATCCCCTTTAACTAAAAACAGTTTTCTTCACTATTGATAATAATACTAAAGATGCAAGAAGGAAAGAACAAGTTATGTTTATAATAGTTATCTTGAAAATTATCAAGCTAATCTAGTCCACCCATCAAGGTGATTTCGCCTTATCAAACAAGGTTTTAATCCAATAATCTCACAGATTATTACAATGCACAAGCTAACTGCAAGTGACTCACGTACAACCTCTAAGACACACTAATCTTAGACTTCTCAAGGATACTGACTAACTGGTCCCTTAAGATACAATCAAACAACAATTTGAAAAAGATTTGTTTACAATGGATTTTCTTCTACACAAGCTGATAGAAACAATATTTCAAGAACAATATACTTAAGAAAAATAAAGGAATTCTTATGAACAATTGTAATACGATGGGAGAACTGGCTTTTGGTTTTGCTTTTTATCGCAAATGTTGTGGATAGCAAGAGTTGCCACCGACTTTTCTTTTATCTAATAAAGGAAAGGGTGGAAAGAACAGGAAAGACCTTTGAGAATTTTCTGAGTAAGGGGGTAGGTTATGAAAAGGGAAGGTGTTAGCATTCTTTTTATCCGTAGTTATCTACGGGCTCTTAATCACTAGTTCACTTTTGGAAATGCTTTATGTTTGTGTATGTTTGAAAGTATTTTGAAAATTTCTAAGTGCGACAATTTTGTAATGATTCTCGCATCGTTGAGGATGTATACAAAATGTTTGTTTTGAAAATATTTATTGGAAGAAAGTGTTGTTTATGAAAGTGTGAGGTGTGAATGTTGTTTTAGTTTGTGAGCAAGCGATTACAAGCGATCTACCTACTCAAAAAGTCTTTGTTCTTTTCCTCCTTTTCTTTAGATAGTGCCATCCTACCATTAGTTAGTAGGAAGCCCTATTGTTGGATGTGAAGGACAGGCGCGGGTCATCGTATAGTCATAGAAGGCAACTTGTAGGATGCTTTAGCAATTGTCGTAAGGGACTAAGATCGTTTACCAAAGGTAGCACCGAAGAGTCATCGAGGGACTACGATCTTTTAATCGAGAGTCTTTGCTAAAGCATCCCACATTCGAGGGACATGACTGTTTTTATCTGAGGTAACAAGTGAGGTTATCCTAGAGGGGCGTGTGTGCGAAGTGTTTTGATTTCAGTTATTTTTGTCTTTGAGATTAAGTTTTCTAATGATTGGTTTTAATATTGCCATACAAACCCTAATTACTAACACTATTAAGGAAAGCAGTAAATTGCGGAAATTAAATGTTCTACGCTATTACAACGCCTCGGGAATGGAGGTACAAGTTTATGATTGTTGGAGGAAATCAATAAACCCTAATTATCTATTACAAACTTTTGACAACTACATAATTGTATTAGTGCAAAAAATAAACAAACGCACGGAGATAGAAAGGGGAAAAGATGCAAAAACCCTAAAAATGGTAAGTATTTTTAAGAAAATATTTTGTTGTTTCTTTGTTTAGAAAATATTTGAAATGTGAAGTGAAAAAATTAGACCTAATTCTAATTTAATTTACAAATTTAATTATTTAAAGTAAAATAAGGTATGATTAAATTAATTAATCTTTATTATCAAAAATTGAATTAATTAATTAAAGCCTAAAGAATTTAGAAAATATTTTTGTGTTTTATTTAGAAAAGATATTTGAAGTATAAAACCTAATTCTAATAAAGTCAAAGTGATTAAATTAATTTTTATTTGTCAAAAATTAAATTAATTGATTAAAAAACCTAAATCTAATTTTTTTAATCATTTTTATGATTTTCTAATTTAAATAAAACATGATTTAGAAAAATAAAAAAGTTACTTAATATATATATATATATATATATATATATATATATATATATATATATATATATATATATATATATATATATATATATATATATATATATATATATATATATATATATATATATATATATATATATATATATATAAATGGACCTGCAGTATAAGAAATTTGGGGGGTGAGAAAAAGAAAAAATTGTTAGGCCCAAATAGAGGAGCCCAGACGATGTATGATTCAATGGGGATGGCTTTCTGAGGGTGCACCATGGGGGTGGCTTTCTGAAGCGTGGGATATGATTGTATGAACATCTGATGATGATGGCATAAGGCTCATGGTAGGCGCGCAAGGCTTACTCATACTGGATCTGTAGAGAAAATGTTAGAAAAATAAAATGCCAGAGGCAGGGATTAAACCCCTTCCCTGACACACTAACGCCTTACACACACACGCTTGTCACTGGGGTGGATGTTTTATCCAGTCATAAAACAGTTTCAGCTAAATATATTATAAAACGTTTCCACAAGTTCAAATTTATGAACTTCATCTTCTTCCTCGCGCTAGAACAACAACACCAACATTTTTGATTTTTTAAACTCTTCCATTTCTCAAACTTTTTGAAAACTTCCAAAACCAAACTTGTTCCAAATTTCACCATGAATTCAACCATGTAAATTATAAAAGCTATAGTTTAAAGATGAGCATGAATTTTGCTTGGTACCAAATTGAAACCTAATATTTCAGAAACTTCAATTCCAAAATTCTCATCACATAATCAACATAAATGAAAACTAAGGGCATTGTTGTACCCTAAAATTTTCCCTCCTTTTTTCTCAAGATATTTTCTCACAAGGATTTTTAAAATTCCAAGTTCACAAAAATACAATTGGATTTTTGGCTTTCAGGCATCAAATCAAAGAGGAGCAAGTAGCCTTGATTTCAAAGTCTTCGATTGGGCATCTGAAATCCTTCAAATTATCCTTGATTTCAAAGTCTTCGATTGGGCATCTAAAATCCTTCAAGTTAGCCTTGATTTCAAAGTCTTCAATTGGGCATCTGAAATCCTTCAAGTTAGCCTTGATTTCAATGTCTTCGATTGGGCATCTGAAATCCTTCAAGTTAGCCTTGATCTCAAAGTCTTCGATTGGGCATCTGAAATCCTTCGATCAAGCTTTGGTCCACCAGCTTCGATTGAGTATTGGGTTCTCTTCGAGCAAGATTTGGTTCACAAGTTTCATTTGGACATATGGCCCCCTATAGGGTTGATTCAATTCACAAGAAGTAACCTCCTATATGCTTTCTTCGATTAAGCAATGGCCTCCTGCAGGTTTGTTTTGATTCACAAGGCAAAATTCCTCTTCATGCTTTCCTTGGATTCACTAGGCAAAGGCTGCTTCATGCCAGCCTTTAACTCACAAGGCAAAGGACTCCTCCAGACCTGCCTTCAATTCACTAGACAAAGGACTTCCTACATTCCTTCGATTCACAAGGCAAGAGCTTCTTCCATGTGTGCTTCGACCCACAAGGAAATAACTTCCTCTGTGTGTGCCTACAATGCACAAGGCAAAAGGCTTCCTCAGACTTGCCTTTGATCCACAAGGCCAAGGCCCCTTCAACTTGCCTCTGTGCTTTCTTTCGACCCACAAGAAAATGACTTACTTTTTGCTTGCCTCCAATGCGCTAGGCAACAGTTTCCCTTCATGCTAGCGACCATAAAGCAGTGGCTTTCTTTCATATGTGCTTCGATTCATTAAGCAGCTGGCTTCCCTCATGCTAGCTTTGACTCCACCTCTAAACCCTTCAACACACAGTTTTCCACACTTTGACACACAAGATGGTCCCTTCGATGAAGCTTTCTAAAGGTTCATTCGAAGAAGCATTCCAAATGACCCATTCGAAGGACACATTATTGGGGGAAATCAGTGTGTTTTATGATAAGTCCTGGTCCAAGAGGTTTACTGGCCAAAGTCTAACTTGCTGCTAAGCTCAAGCCTCATGCACAATTGCATTCGAAGGAGGTAACAAGAGAAGCTTCGACTGGCCAGAAAGGAGTTTTCATTTGGGCTAGTTGAAGAGTTTCAGATCAAGCTACTATGGCAGAAAATGGTCCCTTCAAAGAAACATTCATATGGTCCATTCGAAGAAGCATTCATTTGGTCCATTCGAAGGACATACAAATGATGCCTTCGAAGGACATACAAGTGGTCCATTCGAAGGAGTCAGGGCGAAACATGTCCAGGTTCACTCAAGATTTCAAAATGGCAAGAATTATCCAAATATGGCAAACTTTCAACATGTTGGAAATTTGTCTCATGGACTTGAAAGCCTTTGTCTCTTGCCATACTTGCTCCTCTCCATCTCCTATAAATACACAACACATACACAAGCCAAAGATACACTCACACTACCTGAAGAAACCCTCTCAAAATCATCAATTTTTTAAAGAATTGCAAAAATTTGAAACTCTTATCCCAGTCCATATTCATCAAGTCTAAGCCTTGTGTTGTGCTCCTGAGACTCCCAGGAGTCTACCCCAAGCTAATCCACACCCAGAAGTGCCAAATCAAAGCATCCCATCTTTGGTAAATTTTTAAATTCATATCTATGATTTCATGATGTATTAATGTGTTTCAGTGTTTGATTCATGCTCAGGGTATCATATAGCACAACTTTCACATGAAACATGCAAGGATAGAGGCTAGCACAAGATCATTCCATTTCTAGGGCACGACCTGTGTTCTTCATCGAATCTAAAAAACCATGATTTTTTTTAGGGAAAATAGACCTTGGATTTGGACTCAGGGGGAAATTTCGCGTGGGACAGGGTTTCTGTTTTTGTTTAAATTTCCGTTTTGATAATTTTTGCAGGTTTGGGTGCCAGAGAAGACGACCAGAGTTTGACTCTGGCGTCCCTCCGGTCGTATGCTTGGTAGACCCTCATTGGCCCATTTAAATCAGCACGCGTTTCTTTTTTAATTTCAAATGTTGCGTTTGGTTTATATTATAATGTTTGTACTTGATTCATATAAATGAATGGTAAAGCAGCTCAGATGGTAGACAACGCGTTTAAAAGGGTAGAAGGCCTGGGTTCGGGTCCCAGGTCTACCAATTTTATTTTGTGACATAATTTCTGCAGATCTAACGCTTCTCACATCCAAGCGCACACCATACACCCTCTCAATCCAAGTTGTCAAGTGTCAGTCAGTCCAACCTCAGCATCTCAACGTGCAAGCCTATCATGAACTTCACGAAGACTTCCTCACTGGATCAAAAGGACAATCTGGGCTCCCACAACTCCGGGCCTGCGTTTTTAAACAACACCCCCCCCCATTTAATTTTGAACATCCTGGCCCATTTCTTTTTCTTTGCTTTATCTTTTTTTTCATTTCCTTTAGTTTTATTTAATTAATTGATAATATCATAAAAATCAAATAAAAAAATCATCATAAAAATTAGGATTAGGTTTTATTAATTAAATTAATTTCTGAATTAATCAATTAATTAATTTTAACATCTTTTTTTTTCAAAAAATTAAAATAAATTAGAATTTAAGTTTAATTTTATTTTTTAATTTATTTTCTTTTAAAAAAAATATCAAAAATAAAACAAAAAGATTTTATTCTTAGGATTTTAGACGTCTTTTCAAATTCACACGTTATTATTCTTTCGCACTTCCTTTTATTACTGTAACTGTGTATTGGGATGTAATAGATGATTAGTAGGACCTTTTACTGCTTTCTTTCCTTTTCCCCCAAGTTTTTGGACATGTAAATATCCCCTCCCCGGAGCTTTGTAATAGCGTAGGATTTATATTCCTGCATTTTATTTTCTGTACAATATTAACTGTTAGATGTATGCTAATTAAGATTACATGACAAGATTAAAAACAAAACGTTAGCAAACCTAACACAAGACAAATAACTGAAAACAAACACTCTTGAACATATACACCTCTAGGGTATCCCACTTTGGTTGCCTTCGGAAAATAATCACAACTCTCGAAACGTAAGAAACTTTAGTGGCTACCCTCTGGTTCAAAGATCATAAGTCCCTTGATGACCCTCTAGACGTTGCCTCGGTAAGCAATGATCTTAAAACCCTAGGGTAGTTACTAAGATTTCTCGCCCAATTGCCTTTGTGACTATAAAACGTCCCTTCAAATGTCCCTCAAACATCCAACGATAGGGCTACCTACTCACTAATAGTATGATAGCACTGTCTAAAGGAAGGGAGGAAAAGAACAAATCTTTCGAGTAAAAGTAGATAGTTGTTAGATGCTTGCTCAAAAACAAACTTTCACACTTGCACAAAACAACTTTCAAAAACATTTTCAAATTCTTTATCAACACTCTTGAGGACTGATACAAGAGTTATCATAAAGCAAAGCGCCACACTAAGGCATTTCAAAATACTTTTCAAAACACACAAAGCACGAGGTATTTTTCAAATGAGCTAAGCATCTAAGAGCCCGTAGAAAACTATGGATGGAAAGGGTGATAAAATATTCCCTTTCCATAATCTACTCCCTTACTTAGAAATAATCTCGAAAGGTCTTTTTGTGTTCTTTTCACCCTTTCCTTTGTTGGATAAAAGAAAAGTCGGTGGCGACTCTTGCTTACCGCAACATTTGCAAACACAAACACAAAGCCAATATAACAGTCGGTTCTGCCACCGTATCACAGAACTGGCGACTCTGCTAGGGATTTACTTATAAAAAGTGGGGTTACCATAGAGCTTAGGTTATATTTAATTTTCTTTCCTTGTATGCTTTGATTGCTTTATCTTTAAGGGTTTTTGCTTGGGTTACTTGTAAAGATCCTACATCCGGATCTGGGGAACCTTTTAGGTAAGTAGTAATAGATCGTGGGGACTGTGGGGGTATACTGACACTGTTGAAACAATATCTACGTTGGTGTGACACATTTGTTGGTACCGGTAGCCCTTGAGTAGTCAAGGAGAATACGGGGCCGTTTTGTGGTGTCATAAAGCACTAACTGACCTTAGAACTTTAATTGAACAACTTGGCCATTAGGAAGTAGTGAGATAGCCAACTTTGGTGCAGTCTGAAGTTGGTTGATACTCGATACTACGGTCCTTGATATATGACTTCCGGGATATTTTGGTCGTTAATAAAGAGGCTTGCGCTGAAATAATGCCTGGTGAAGAAAGATTAATGATATTGAGATTCCCTAGAACCTGATTACTATTAATAGGACAGGTTGAACCAATTAAACTTCAAGAGGGTACTTACCTATGGAATCCATGCAAGCCTAAACCTAAGGCTACTTGTGTGACTTGTTTGCTTTCATTGCCTAACAACATAAACTCATTGCAGGGATTTATTTGTACTCCTTGCGGGACTTATTTGTAGTCATTATCCAATAAATTGGATTTCTTGCAAGACATACTTGTCTTCATCACCCTAAATTTTTTCTTGATGCATAGCATACACATCATAGCATCATACCATAGCATTTCCTTAACCATTTCAATGATCTCAAGGGCCTGTGATGCAGGTTGGATGTCTAGCAAGAGGCAAAGGGAATTTATTTTCCTCTAGACAATGTCTTCAAAAGACCAAAGCAAGACAAATTGAGTCAGGGGCTATGACCCACTTGATATGGTGAGCTTGATTCTCGTAGAAGGACATTCAACTATACAAAGTTATTCAATCAAAGCTGCAGTCAACTCCTAACATCTTCTTGTGTTTACCCCGCGAGATCCTTGAAAACATTTACATATCATGAATGTCATCGCATAACAAGTATTCTTAAGACAAATTTCTCATTTTTCTCGCTGTTTATTTCAGTAAGAAAATGGATCTAGAGCAAACAGTTAAAGATCTCCAAACTCAGAATGCCCGGTTCCAACAAATATTCCTGAACTTAGCCAAGGGGAAGGAAGAACTAAAAGCTCTCGTCATCAAATAGAGGAAAAAGAAGGCAAAGAAACCAGATGGCATCTTGAATATGGGAAGAAGACTTAGAGGACCGGTCAAACGAGCTCTAGATTTCACAACTCCATCAAATGAGGGGGATAATCATGAAGAAGATAATAACCCGGGGAATGACGAAGAAGAATATGATTACTCTGAGGAACAATATCCTCCTGCTGATGATAAATACAAACAGTTAGAGGATCACCTCAATGCTATGGAGATTCAGCAGGTACCTGGCTTGGAATTTGAAGAGTTAGGGCTGGTTTCCGGAATGGTCATCCCACCAAAGTTCAAGGTTCCCACATTTTCTAAATATGACGGGGTCTCTTGTCCTAAACTTCACTTGAGATCATATGTCAGAAAGATCTAGCCTCACACTGCTGACCGGAAGCTATGGGTCCATTTCTTCCAAGAAAGTTTGGCTGGCACTCAACTGGAGTGGTTCTGTCAGTTAGAAGGAATTGACATTCATACCTGGGAGAACTTGGTTGCTGCTTTCTACAAGTAGTACCAATATAATGCTGACCTGGCACCAACTCGAGCGCAACTGCAGAATATGTCCATGGGCTCAAGAGAAGGGTTCAAGGGATAAGCACAAAAATTGAGGGATTTAGCTGGAAGGGTGCAACCTCCTCTGACTGATCGGGAAATGGTAGACATGTTCACGGGCATTCTGACAGGCTCGTTCTTCAATCTGCTGATTGGGAGTTCTTCATCCGATTTTACAAAGATGGTTCTAACTAGGGAGAGGATCGAAAGCGGTATCAAGAGTGGGAAAATTCCGATGGCCGCACCCTCTAATCAACTTAAAAATTCAGCAACTAAAATAATAATCAACAACTAAACATCAAGCGTTCATCCCCCCAAGTGCTACGTATCAGAGCAACGACACCGACTCGAACTAACAAGGTAACAACTATCCTTCTTGATTACCTGCATGTTACCAATAGAGGGCAACATTCAAATAAAAGGGGTGAGATATCAGACAATATAATAAGTCGCATGATAAATAATATATTAAATCAGATCATATAAAATAAGCACTTCACAACTTATAAACAACTTTAATCACAATAAAACATCAACACGACATAACTACGAATCCGTAGCTTTTAGATAATACTTGTCACAACAAGTCAACAACATAAAGCAACAACAAATATATCATCACCACAACTCAAGATGCAACATATATTGCGACTCAATTACAATGCACATGCATGTGGTACCAATGGAGCAGAACTCCCAACTTAAAAACGGAGCAGAACTCCCATCTTAAAAATCTGTCAATAAATAGAGGCATCAACAAGGAATAATCCTTCTTCGAAGTTTGCCAATCCAGGCCATCACAAAGTATGCAAATGTATGTGACTCAATGAATGTACCATCACATACTCACAACAATCATCATCCATCGCAAGGTATAAGCCTACAACTTAGTACATCACATCAATAATAACACAACAACATGTCCACAA
This sequence comes from Vicia faba, assembly GCA_948472305.1. Classification (NCBI taxonomy): domain Eukaryota; kingdom Viridiplantae; phylum Streptophyta; class Magnoliopsida; order Fabales; family Fabaceae; genus Vicia; species Vicia faba. The sequence goes on along the minus strand of OX451738.1, from coordinate 1,471,132,698 downwards.
CCATTCGACATTGGCCATAGCCTACAATATAATATTGCCCATAATTATTCGGACAATTCTTGACTATACCGGTTAATCACTCATCTAATGCTTATCTCTAATTACTAAACTTCTATACGTTATTATACTGTAATACTACATCATTATTATTATTAATCTAACTGTTATGAACCAAGCATTATTCTAAGATCGTCTTATCCTCATCATACTTCACGAAATCATCATAGCGATTAACGCGGAAGATAACTCTATCCTAATTTGGGTACTATGATTTATTCTTCTTATCATTCATTTTAATCTTTATGAATTAAGCTCATCGCGTTAGCTATCTAATGCTTCAAACGGAACCTCAAAAAGAGTCTGGAAACTCAAGTTACAGCCTTTGGAAAAACCTGTCAACAATTGGACTGCATAAGTCGATGCGTGCCTCTTTGAATCGACGCGTACTGAGTCTGGAATCCTGCATGAGTCGATGCATACACTCTTGTGTCGACTCACACTGATTCTGAAACACTGCATGTGTCGATGCATGATCCCTTCGTATAGACTCATCTTGAGTCTTAAATCCTGCATGTGTCGACACATGGCCTTTGAGGTCGACTCATACTGATCTGTGCTGAATTTATTCTGCGACTTCACTGCATTTTCACTGCGATTTCCCTGCCCTAGATCCTAAAAAACATCATCTAATCATAGGTAATCATCACTTATGATAATCCTATGTTTCTACATCAATTATACATCGTTAGGGCATCATTACTCATCTCTAAATCATTGATTTCTCATCAAACAACAATATATATATATATATATATATATATATATATATATATATATATATATATATATATATATATATATATATATATATATATATATATATATATATATATATATATATATATATATATATATATATATATATATATATATATATATATATACATATATATCAATCACAAACAAAACAATTTCTTCCAAGTCCAATCCCATATACGACTCATCATAAACCCCATTATAGAGTCAGAACCCCACCATTACGTTGGATTAGAGATTGCTCTACAATTTTCCGATTGAATCTCGCTTTGCCTCTTTTCTTCTTCTCTGTAACTTCTACGTTCTTTTCTTTCTTCCAACCCTTATTCCTCTTCAACTTGACAAAACCTCTTTTCCTTACTGTCACTTCTAATTTCTATTATTATAACCAAACTTAATAATAATAGTATTGCTATTGGGCCTAATTCTCACACCTCCTTAATGATACACACCACCATATAAATAAGCCTGACAACTTAATCTTATATTATTTCATTAATTACAACATTATTATTATTAATCAACTAATTAATTAATTAATAATAATCTAACAACTTATACCAACAATTCTCAATATCTCACAACTTCAACCAATAATCCAAAAATAATTTAATTAAATAATTAATTAAATTAATGGGCGTTACAACTCTCCCCCACTTAGAATATTTTCGTCCTCGAAAATCTACTCGATACTACCACTCTTCACACGAATTTCACATCACACTCTTTGATCCCCAAGTCGCGTCTGGCAACACTTTGACCACTACTTTCTCGACATAACAATAACTCAACACGATTTAAATCAAATTCATACGTGCTAATAATTCAACACTTAGCGACATGATCATTACTAGCATCTCAACTACTCAACCATCATCTGACATATCCACAATTAAAGTAGCAACAAATATAACACACTTACACTTGGGTGTACATCATCACAATATCATCCTAAAAACATTCTCAACACAAAAACACATACGCAATTTCATTCCCATATATACATATGTATGTCAATTATCAACACAATATCAATAACTCCATTCATATCGTCGTATCGCCCTTATAGTGACATCAACATATCCAACATAGTCAACTTCGTCGTATTATGGAGTACTATCCATCACTTACGGTAACTAACAACAACGGGAACAAAATTATTATAACATCAACTTAACAATATCACTCAGCAAATATACACATACCTCACCATCAACTAACAACCACAATAATTTTCTTATAGGATCAACAAATATCTCCGAGATATCACAACACCTTGGCACATCATCTCTACATCAACAATCTACCAAATCAAGCATGTAGAGTCGTATACTCATAGAAACTGCGCCACATACGCTTCAGCTGTGCAACTCTGATAATCCATCTTAAGTCACCGTCCTCATTTAAAGTTTCTACCAACTATACTGTTTACAAGTCTCATTCCAGTTTTAGACTTTCCTCAACATCCACCATAAAACCATTGTTCACATGATATTCTCAATCTTTCACTTTACAACATTATCTCGCATATAAACCCGCTACCCTGAATAGTTCAATACGTCACAACTCTTTCCTAGCAATTCCTCTATTACTTCACACAAACTGGTGAGCGACTACCTCATGATATAACATTAACCACTTCACTCACCATTAAGATAGCAAGACAAGTCTATACAATCCAACATGATCTCGTCTACTATCAACAAGAGATTAAGGGTGATCAGTTCCTCAATTTGTCGATAGATAGCCGATAACCATAATGGAGTATAACTATCGTTACTAACTATAATAGTGCTCCTTTCGAACTTGTACTCAAGTCACCTAAAGCACCATCATCCAATAAATTTCTAATGAGGTTTACAATTACTCCCATAATTTCCCTCTCATTCGATTTTGTCGATGAGACACCAACGCTCAACATATTACATCGTCCATATTACACTCACTTAGCCTCACATGAAGGTTAAGTATTCTCCAATTCAAGAATTACTTTCAAAATAAGAGAACAAAGTTAAATTGATTTGATGATTACAATTCAAAATAAGATCAGAACACTACACATAAGTCACTGAAGCTTTCGGTCAAAAGAAAAGTCATCGAGATTTTGTTTTGGGGTTTAGAGGAGAAAATGAGAGAAAATTTTAAAAACGGTTTTTTTTAAAATATAAAAAATCTTTAATAATTTTTGAAAAAAATCGTGTATAATGATATAAAAGTATTTATCCTTAATATATTTTTAATTTTTATAATAATATAATAACAAAAATTATATTTGAGTAATATGTTTAAGTTTTTCAAAATCTTTCTCAAATATAATTTTTTAGTTTTTTTAAATTAAAAAGATTTTAATTTTTGAATAAAAGTAAGGAGAAAATTTATATATAATTTTTTAGGCGTGGTTTTAATTATTTTCTAATAAAAATATGACAAGTGTATTTAAATCTCGTTTAAGAGTGAAAATATAAAAAAATTACATATATGTAAGAGAAAATTATATATTTGTCATATTTTCATTAGAAAATAACAAGAATCAAACCTAAAGAGTTGTATCAAAATTTTCCACAACTTGAATTCTTCTATTATTTTCATTTGATCCTTATCTTTTTTTAAAGTTCTTTCCTCCTTTTTCCACCAAACTCTTAAACAGAACCTAAATAAATTTCAAAATAGGATAAATATATGAAAAAATACAACACAATATTACATGCCCTCCAACTCACATCCTTGCTAAATCCAGGTTAAGGGCAGTAATATGGACATTTGACTCAGGCTCACGTAAGGCGTGAGAGTGAGTGTAGAAGTTTATAGATAAGTTGTCGAAGTTTATTTGAAGTTCCACATTGCTTAAGTTTTCGGGTTGTTGGGTGTATAAATATGTGAGAGCAACCTCACCCTTTGAGCTAACTTTTCGGGTTGAGATCCAAACATATTTAACATGGTATCAGAGTCGGGTTAAGGATTACAATGTGCACATTTGACCCAGGCCCACGCTAGGCGTGATGGTTGGTGTTGAAGTTGGTAGTTGTGATGTTGGAGTTTGTTTGAAGTCCCACATTGCTTAGGTTCTCGAGCGTTAGGTATGTAAATATGTGAGGACAACCTCACCCTTTGAGCTAGCTTTTAAGGTTGAGATCCAAGCATATTTGGTTTTAAAGTCGGGTTAAGGACTGGAATTTGGACATTTAACCCAGACCCACGCTAGGCGTGACGATGGGTGTTAAAGTTGGTATTTGTGTTGTTGGAGTTTGTTTGAAGTTTCACATTTCTTAGGTTCCCGAATTGTTGGGTGTATAAATATGTGAGGACAACCTCACCCTTAGAGCTAGCTTTTCGGGTTGATCGAGATCCAAACATATTTAACATGGTATTAGAGCCACGGTAAAGACTGTAATGTGGGGGTTTGGACTATGCTCACGCTAGGCGTGAGGGTGGGTGTTGAAGTTGATATTTGTTTTGTTGGAGTTTTTTTGAAGTATCATATTGCTTAGGTTTCCGGGCTGTTGAGTGTATAAATATGTGAGGATAATTTTACCCTTTGAGCTAGCTTTTGGGGTTGAGATCCAAGCATATTTAATATGGTATCAGAGCTAGATTAAGGACTGCAATTTGGACATTTGACCCAGACCCATGTTAGGCATGAGGTGTCGTAACCGGAAAAAAATAAGAGAGTTGTCACCACTACTTTTTATCTTAAGGATGGGAAAGAAACGAAAAATCCTAATTGTTTCAAATATTTCTAGGTTCGCGAGTTGGTTAGATAAAGAGAAGGTGTTAGGCACCCTTTATCTCCCTTGTAATCAAGGGGACCCTCTTTAAATTTAGTACTTAATGAGAATTTTCTATTTAAAATATATTATTATCATGTATATGTGAAAATATTTAATTTTTTAATTAAGGGACTTGTCTTGGTTTTAACAGTGTGCCTACGCATTCTCTTGCAAAGAAATTAGAGTCTATTTCATAGTTCGTAGTATGTTTGGTTGGTGTTTTTTATAGGATGACATATAATTACATTCAAATGATTTTCGAACTTTATCTAGGTTTGAAACTTGAGTAATGGTAGACGCAGTTTGAATTTGATTGGAAAGCAATTTTGATCATCCTTTATTGAAAATGTCTTGAATTTTGTTATGTTAGTAAAAATGTTTTTTGAATTGATTAGCTATTTAATTTGTGTTGATTGATTGAAGAAGAGTTGATCTTCATTGGAATTAAGTTGCATTGAACGAAGTAATTAATTTTATTAATTTGTGAGTTTCAGGTATTTTGATTTGAATAATTAATTAGTAAGACATTAAGTCTGAAGGTGTGAAAAACACAAGAAAGGGGGGGGGGGGGTTAATTGAGTTTTAAATCAAAAACTTTTCTTAAAAAGAATCCCCTTTAACTAAAAACAGTTTTATTCACTATTGATAATAATACTAAAGATGCAAGAAGGAAAGAACAAGTTATGTTTATTCTAGTTCACTTGAAAATTGTCAAGCTAATTTAGTCCACCCGTCAAAGTGATTTCGCCTTTTCAAACAAGGTCTTAATCTAATAATCTCACCGATTATTACAATGCACGAGCTAACTACAAGTGACTCACGTACAACCTCTAAGACACACTAATATTAGACTTCTCAAGGATACTGACCAACTGGTCCCTTAAGGTACAATCAAACAACAATTTTAAAAAGATTTATTTACAATAGATTTGCTTCTACACAAGCTAATAGTAAACAATATTTCAAGAATAATATACTTATGAAAAATAAAGGAATGCTTATGAACAATTGTAATACGATGAGATAACTGACTTTGGGTTTTGCGTTTTATCGCAAATGTTGCGGATAGCAAGAGTCGCCATCGACTTTTCTTTTATTCAATAAAGGAAAGGGTAGAAAGAACAGGAAAGACCTTTGAGAATTTTCTGAGTAAGTGTGGTAGGTTATGAAAAGGGAAGGTGTTAGCACCCTTTTTATCCGTAGTTATCTACAGGCTCTTAATCGCTAGCTCACTTTTGGAAATGCTTTTATGTTTGTGTATGCTTGAAAATATTTGAAAATGCCTAAGTGCGAAAATTTTGTAATGATTCTCGCATCGTTGAGAATGCATACAAAATGTTTGTTTTGAAAATATTTATTAGAAAAAAGTGTTGTTTTAGAAAGTGTGAGGTGTGAAAGTTGTTTTAGTTTTTGAACAAGCGATTACGAACGATCTACCTACTCAAAAAGTCTTTGTTCTTTTCCTACTTTCCTTTAGATAGTGCCATCCTACCTGTAATACGGTGGGAGAACTGACTTGGTTGTTTTGTGTTTTATCGCAATTCTCGCGGATAGCAAGAGTCGCCACCAGTTTTTCTTTTATCCAATAAGGAAAGGGTGAAAATAACAGGAAATACCTTTGAGATATTTTCTTGAGTTCGGGGGGTAGATTATGAAAAGGGAAGGTGTTAGCACCCTTTTCATCCATAGTTATCTATGGGCTCTTAGTTGCTTGCTAGATCACTTTTGCTTGGTTTGAAATGTGTTTGTGGTGGATTTTTAAAGTACTTTTGAAAAGCGCCTTCGTTTAGGCAAACTTTGTAATGATTCTCGTATCTATAAGAATGCATACAAAGTGTTGGCCTTTTGAAAATATTTCATGTTTTGAAAGTGTTTGGTGTGTTTGAAAAGATGTTTGTTTTTTTGAAGATGGATTCTGAGCAAGCATGAAGATAGACTTGTAATTCATAGTGTCGAAACTATGTGTGTCGAAGGGTTTAGTATGTGGATCGAAGTAGGTTTAGAGGTGGATCGAAGCAGGTTACTTGAAGGAAACCATTGCCCAATCGAAGCTTGTAGACCGAAGCAAGCTTGCTCTTCTTCGATTTGTCAAAATCTTCCCACCACCCCTTTTTGATCAGTCATGTGGTTCGAATAACCTGAACCAGATTTTGAATTTGAACTATTATTTGCAGCTGCACACCTTTTTTTATCTTCTTTGCCCTTTGGACAGTTTCTTCTTCCTTCTTTCGAGGATTCAGAAGTTCCATCTTCGACCTGATGCTTGAGAGCCCAATATGATCCATGGAAACTATATGGGGCATTAAAAGTCCAATTGTACTTGTCCAAACGTAAACCTTAATTTGAGCCCAGTGTTGAGGACATGTCTTGAGCTGATCAAACCTTATGTAATTTTGAGCAATGGAGATTTTTGTTAGAGAATCTTTGAGAAATTGAGAGGGAAAATTTTGGGGTACAACAACTGCCCCTGTTCAATCTTCTTAAACCTGAAAAACGGGGGTGGCACATCGCCGTTCATAGCTTGAAGGTAGAAGATGATTGAACACTAGAGTGCCCAAAAATTTTCACTCGACCATGTGTTAGTTGATTGTGTAGGGAATTGACTTAAATATGCCATTTAGAGAGATGATAGAGAATTGTCGGAGATGGGCTTATAGATTCCATCCAAAGGTGATTGTTGATAGAAATTAGACTAAGTCTAAACTTGACTGTAACTGGGAGAAGTATCAGAATAAATCTTTGGTCGATTGAATCTGAATGATATGCTGGAATAGACTTGTGTTAAGCCGTGTCTGGGAATGTATTAGAAGGAACCCGTGATGAGCCCGTGTGAAGCTGCATTTGGAAATACATTAGGAGGAACCCGTGTAAGATTGCTTCAGGGTGAGCCTGTGTGAAGCTTCATTTGGAAATATATGAGAAGGAGCCTGGGTAGGGCTACTTCGGGATGAATACGTGTGAAACTGCATCTAGAAAGTTATGAGAAGGAGCCTGGGTAAGGTTGCTTCGGGATGAGTCCGTCTGAAACTTCATCAGAAAATATATGAGAAGGAACCCGAGTAGGGTTCCTTCAAGATGAGTCTGTGTGAAACTTCATATGGAAATGTATGAGAAGGAACCTGGGTAGGGCTGCTTCATGATGAGTCCGTGTGAAACTTCATCTGGAGATATATGAGAAGGAACCTGGGTAGGGCTGCTTCATGATGAGTCTGTGTGAAACTTCATCTGGAAATGTATGAGAAGGAACCAGGGTAGGGATGCTTCATGATGAGTCTGTGTGAAACTTCATCTGGAAATGTATGAGAAGGAACCTGGGTAGGGATGCTTCATGATGAGTCCGTGTGAAACTTCATATGGAAATGTATGAGAAGGAACTTGGGCGGGGTTGCTTCAGGATGAGTCTGTGTGAAACTTCATATGAAGATATATAAGAAGGAATCCGGGTAGGGCTGCTTCAGGATGAGTCAATGTGAAACTTCATCTGGAAATGTATTAGAAGGAACCTGGGTAAGGCTGCTTCAGGATGAGTCCGTGTGAAACTTCATCTGGAAATGTATGAGAAGGAGCCTGGGTATGGCTGCTTTGGGATGAGTCCGTTTGAAATTGCATTTGGAAATATATGAGAAGGAGCCTGGGTAGGTGTAGCGGTAGAAATGTTTAAGAATAAGCCATTAGATTGACTAGACTTATACAGATCAAAATAAAAATCCCCACCGCGCTTTATTGTTTCCAAAGGAATGGGAAAAGAGAGAATAACCCAAAAAGAGGGGGAAAGATTATAGGTAAGGGGGTTGGTTATGCAAAGAGAAGGTATTAGCACTCTAAACATCTACGGTACTCCGCAGGAACCTCTTTGAAAAATATGTATATTTTGGCTATAAATTGTTGTATTTAAAATAGATGGTGAAGGTGAGAAAAGAAACATATTTTTTTATGATTTTTGCACCCGCCGCGGTTGCGAACCTTTAGTGCCTACGAACCACCTTTCGTGCAATAGGGTATCAGGGTACACGTAGTTCACCTTTTAAAAAAAATTTAAAACACAAGTATGTTTGTTAATTTTATGAGATAAGACATCATCGTCATTGTCCGTGTGGAAAACATACTTACTACCCACAATCATGAGAAAGGAGAATTTGCATCATCTCAAAGTGGAGGATATGGCTTGGATTTTAAAATCAACAATGCATCACTCAACACCCAAGTGGAAAATATCTCTCTTCACTATATATTGTAGAAGTATAGTTGTTTGTATCACTACAAGGATTGACAAGAGTCCAATATTTTGAGAAAAGTTTTTAAAGTAAAAAGCCAAAGTGGCAAAATGGTTTGAAATGAGATTGATTAACTTTTAGTCTTCTCACGAAAAAATGTCAAGGTATTATTAAATTAATTGAAGTTTAATTATGAAAATGTTTTTTAAAAATGCATGGACATAAGTCCAAGTTTATTACGAAAGTGGTTCAAGTTTAAAAAAAACAAGAAGAACTTTCAAAAGGAGGAAGAAGATTTTTTAAATTAAAGAAGATGGGAGGAGAAGAAGAGACTATCCTAAATCATAAGGTAAATGCTAGGGAGAAGAACCATATACTTTGACTTTTTGGTCAAATTCAAGTGCCAAAGATCACAATTCATCAAAACATGTCAAAATAGGAAACTTATTCATCAAGAAATCAAGGAATGAAGATTTCATTTTGAAAAGTCAAAATTTCTTAACTTAGAACTTTTTCTAAGTGTTGAAAATTTCTTATTTTTTCATAACTTAAAGCCAAATTTTCACCATGATGCAAGATGATTCAAGAGAAACTTCCAACATGAAAATTGTATATCTCCATGAAATCTATAACTTTGATTCACACAACTTCTTCCAAAAGTTCTTGGATCTCGTTTTATAATTTTGTGAATACATGCTCATGAACTAAAAAAAGACTTAGTGAAATTTTGCCCTAGTTAGGCAGATTTTTGACCTAACTTCATGGCAATTTTTCACATAGTTCCAAGGGGAATCTTCAAAAGCAATTCAAAGATGGGTTGTATAGAAAATTGAAAGCTTTCCAAAATGTCTAGTAACTCCTTGAGATCATTCTTGAGCAAGGAGAATCGGAGGCAAGAAGTTAGGGTTTTCAAACTTGAATTACAAGCCATTTTTTGAAGAACACTTGATCCAATCTTCATACATGTTGTACAAATCTTGCTTTGCAGGCTTCAAACTTTCTAATCACTCAATAATATAATGTTTACACAACTGATAGAGCCATTGTCTCAACAACACTATGATCACCGCCATGTGCGAGCAATTCAAGATCCAACATCACAATTCTTCCCCCTACCGGCTAAAGATGAATGGTGCTGTCAAAGCTGCAAATAAAAACATTAAAAAGATCATACAGAAAATGATAGTCATATACAAAGAATGGCATGAGATTTTACCATTCAATTTCCACAGGTATCGTACCACAACTCGCACATCAACTGGGGCAACACCCTATTCTCTGGTTTACGGCATGGAGGCTGTCTTACCTATCGAGGTCCAGATCCCCTCTCTGAGGATTATGAAGGATGCAAGGTTGAACGAAGACGATTGGATCCATAATCGACTTGATCAACTAAACTTGATTGATGAGAAGAGACTTACTTCTAATTTCCATGGTCAAATGTATCAAAAATGGTTGATCAAAGCTTTCAACAAGAAGGTTAGACGCCAAGTATATCAAGTTGGAGATCTGGTGATCAAACGCATCATACTGCCACAAGGAGATCCTAGGGGAAAAGGGACTCCTACCTATGAATGACCATTTATAATCAAAATCATTTTATATGGTGGGACAATGATCTTAACCACCATAGACGGTGACGACCTGCCGCATCCTACAAATGCAGACATAGTCAAAAGATACTACGCATAAGAGACCCGCTAGTTTGACATACCTAGGCAAAACAAGGGCATCCCGGCGAACCAAAAAGGTTCGGGCAAAAATTAGGGATAAACAAAAAAAATCTGTTCACCCAGCAAGTTGAAAACCCGAAAGGGCGACTTGGGCAAAAAAGGGTTTCTCGGTGGACTGAAAACCCGAAAGGGCGGTTCAGGAAAAAGTTAGGGAATTAAAGCGTATGACTATGTCCCGTTGGATCACCTTACAGACAACCTTTGGCTTCAACTGACAAACTCAGAGGTTCTGATCCATTCAATAATCTTCATACGAGGCAACGAATAGACAAGATGCTCAGAGATACAAAGGCTATAGCAAAATGGGAACCCTATGGGATTTTTACACATAGCTATCTTTTCTTTGTATCAAAATTCATTTTTTACGACGGCGTTCTCCTACTTGAATGTTCGTCTCATTGTACAAAATACCTACTCAAATTCAATACAAAGACATTCCTTTGAAAGTGTAAAACTATCTATTTTTCTTTACTCTTGTGTTTTGTTTACAAAAACGTCCGATGATTCATTGTTGAACATATGCATTTGAACATAATTACTGTTTACAAATAAACAAAATAAAAGACAATTACTAATGGCTTTAAGAGGTAGGGAAATATCTCTAAGTTATTTCCATAAATCCCCCACAATTTACAGTTTGATTCCCAGCGAAACGAGCTTCCAGTTATCAATCCCCAGTAGAAGTCGTCAAAATTCTCAGGATTCCCCAATAGGATTTTACAAGCAGTACATGGCATTTCCCTTATAACAAAGTTTATTTCTCTAAACAGAAATTCATCAACACTTAGACTTCACAACATGAAGACTTATATCCTCAGCAGCGGTCAGGGATTTATTTTCCCAAATCCAAAAGCAGTGCAGTAAATTAGCTCACATACGCATACATTGCATCAATATATCATAAACATTGATAAAACGAATGCATTATATCATATATTTCATACAACATGACTTTACATTTTAGCTAAAATTTTACCCTTTTCAAGATAAGATTAACAGCTACCATTAACAATGTTCAGAGTTTTCAAATATAGTTCAGATATGCTCCAGACACGGATGCCATTCTGTTGATCATTCAAAATCAGCTTTCAGATACAGTTCAGATACGCTCCAGACATGGATGCCATTCTGATACTCATTCAGATTCAAATTTCAGATACATTTCAGATACGCTCCAGACACGGATGCCATTATGATACTCATTCAGATTCAACTTTCAGATACAGTTCGGATACACTCCAGACACAGATTCCATTCTGATACTCATTCAGATTCAACTTCTCAGATACAATTCAGATACACTCCAGATACGGACGCCATTCTGATACTCATTCAGATTTAACTTTCAGATACAGTTCAGATACGCTCCAGATACGGATGCCATTCTGATACTCTTTCAAAATCAACTTTCAGATACAGTTCAGATACGCTCCAGATACGGACGCCATTCTGATACTCATTCAGAATCAACTTTCAGATACAGTTCAAATACGCTCTAGATACGGACGCCATTCTGATACTCATTCAGATTCAACTTTCAGATACAGTTCACATACACTCCAGATACGGATGCCCTTCTGACACTCGTTCAAAACTAGTTTTCAAAAACAGTTCAGCTACGCTCCAGACGTAGATGCCATTATGATGATCATTTAAAATTATCTCTCAGATACAATTCAGATACGCTCCAAACACGAACGCCATTCTGATATTCATTCTTACAGATTAAAAATTACAAAACCAACAATCACTTTTGGATGGCATCTTTAAGCCCATCTCCTATAGATTTCTATCACCTCTCCAAATGTCATCTTTAAGCCCATTCCCTCAACCATCACATCACCGAGTACAAATTTTTGGGCACTCTAGTGTCCAATCATCTTCCACCTTCGACTCACGATTGGAGAAACACACCAATCTAACTCTTCAGGCTTAAGAAGATTGAACAGGGGCAACTGTTGTACCCTAAAATTTTCCATCTCACTTATCAACAATTTTTCTCACAAGATCTCATTGGGCTCAAGACTGCACCAGGGTTTGATCAGCTCAAGACACCTCCTTATGCACTAATGACCAAAATTATGGTTTGAGTTTGCACAAGGATTTTTAAACTATCAATGCCCCATATGAATTTCATGCATCATTATGGACCCCCAAGATTACTCATGTCAAGTTTCAAGCCTTGGATCACACTTTTGATCAGTCAATTGAACAGTTGACCTAAAAATCAGATGTATTGGGGAAAAAGTCAACCATGGCCAATTTACAGTCAAACTTCATAATTTTTGATCCAAATCAACATTTTAGACTCATATGTATCACTTGACCAAGTTTGGACAACAATTCCTCAAGAAATTTGATCAAATCTCCAAAAGGGCAAAATGGTCAAAATTAGGGTTTTGACTGGGAAAGGGCAATTTCTGATTTTTGACCTAGCAAATGGTCAATTGGTTTAAGGAATGATCTCAAGAGTACAATTGCATCATTTTGACCTAATGACATGATTCAAAACATGGCAAATCCTTTGGATTGACAGATGAATTTTGCAGTCAACTGATCAAAAGTCAACTGTATACTAAAAAGTCAAACTTTGACTTTTTGGTTAAATTCAAGTGCCAAAGATCACAATTCATCAAAACATGACAAAATAGAAAACTTATTCATCAAGAAATCAAGGAATCAATATTTCATTTTGAAAAGTCAAAATTTCTTAACTTAGAACTTTTTCTAAGTGTTGAAAATTTCTTATTTTTTCATAACTTTAAGCCAAATTTTCACCATGATGTAAGATGATTCAAGAGAAACTTCCAACATGAAAGTTGTAGATCACCATGAAATCTACAACTTTTCCTCACACAAATTCCTCCAAAATTGCTTGGATCTCAAGTTATAATTTTGTGCATACATGCTCATGAACTAAAAAAAGACTTAGTGAAATTTTGCCCTAGTTAGGCAGATTTTTGACCTAACTTCATGGCAATTTTTCACATAGTTCCAAGGGGAATCTTCAAAATAAATTTAAATATGGGTTGTAGAGCACATTGCAAGATTTTCAAAATGTCAAAGAACTCCTTGAGATCATTCTTGAGCAAGGAGAATCGAAGGCAAGAAGTTAGGGTTTTCAAACTTGAATTACAAGCCATTTTTTGAGGAACACTTGATCCAACTTCAAGCATGCTAGACAAATCTTGTTTTGCAGGCTTCAAACTTGCTAATCACTCAATAATATAATGTTTACACAACTGATAGAGCCATTGTCTCAACAACACTATGATCACCGCCTTATGCGAGCAATTCAAGATCCAGCATCACAATTCTTCCCCCTACCAGCCAAAGATGAATGGTGTTGTCGAAGCTGCAAATAAAAACATTAAAAAGATCATATAGAAAATGATAGTCATATACAAAGACTGGCATGAGATGTTACCATTAGCTCTCCACAGGTATCGTACCATAACTCGCACATCAACCGGGGCATAACCCTATTCTTTGGTTTACGGCATGGAGGTTGTCTTACCTATCAAGGTCCAGATCCCCTCTCTGAGGATTATGAAGCATGCAGGGTTGAACGAAGATGATTAGATCCAGACTCGACTTGATCAAATGAACTTGATTGATGAGAAGAGACTTACTGCTGTTTTCCATGGTCAAATGTATCAAAAACGGATGATCAAGGCTTTCAACAAGAAGGTCAGACACCAAGTGTATCAAAGTTGGAGATCTGGTGATCAACCGCATCATACTGCCACAAGGTGATCCTATGGGCAAATGGAATCCTACCTATGAAGGACCATTTATAATCAAAATCATTTTCTCTGGTGGGGCAATGATCTTAACCACCATGGACGGTAAGGACCTTCCGCATCCTGCAAACACAGACATAGTTAAAAGATACTACGCATAAGAGACCCGCTAGGTTGACATACCTAGGAAAAACAAGGGCATCCCGGTGAACCAAAAAGGTTCCGGAAATAATTAGGGATAAACAAAAAATATCTGTACACCCGGAAAGTTGAAAACCCGAAAGGGCGACTTGGGGAAAAAAGGGTTTCCCGGTGGACTGAAAACCCGAAAGGTCGGTTCAGGCAAAAGTTAGGGAATTAAAGCGTATGACTATGTCCCGTTGGATCACCTTACGGACAACCTTTGGCTTCAACTGACAAACTTTGAGGTTCTGAGCAATTCAATCATCTTCGTATGAGGCAACAAATAAACAAGATGCTCAGAGATACAAAGGCTATATCAAAATGGGAACCCCATGGGATTTTTACACATAGATATCTTTTCTTTGTATCAGAATTATCATTTTTTACGACGGTGTTCTCCTACTAGAATGTTCGTCTCATTGTACAAAATACCTACTCAAAGTCAATACAATTATATTCCTTTGAAAGTGCAAAACTATCTGTTTTTCTTTACTCTTGTGTTTAATTTACAAAGACGTCCAATGATTCATTGTTGAACATATGCATTTGAACATAATTACTGTTTACAAATAAACAAAATAAAAGACAATTACTAATGGCTTTAAGAGGTAGGGAAATATCTCTAAGATATTTCCATAAATCCCCCATAATTTACAGTTTGATTCCTAGCGGAACGAGCTTCCAATTATCAATCCCCAGTAGAAGTCGTCAAAATTCTCAGGATTCCCCAATAGGATTTTACAAGCAGTACATGGCATTTCCCTTATAACAGAGTTTATTTATCTAAACAGAAATTGATCAACACTTAGACATCATAACATGAAGAGTTATATCCTCAGCAGCGGTCATGGATTTATTTTCCCAAATCCGACAGCAGTGCAACAAATTAGCTCACATACGCATACATTGCATCCATATATCATAAACATTGATAAAACGAATGCATTATATCATACATTTCATGCAACATGACTTTACATTTTAGCTAACATTTTACCCTTTTCAAGATAAGATTAACAGCTACCATTAACAATGTTCTGAGTTTTCAAATACAGTTCAGATACGCTCCAGAAACGGATGCCATTCTGATGATCATTCAAAATCAGCTTTCAGATACATTTCAGATAAGCTCCAGACATGGATGCCATTCTTATACTCATTCAGATTTAACTTTCAGATACAGTTCGGATACGCTCCAGACACGGATGCCATTCTGATACTCATTCAGATTCAACTTTTAGACACAGTTCAGATAAGCTCCAGACACAGATGCCATTCTGATACTCATTCAAATTAAACTTCTCAGATACAATTCAGATACAGACGCCATTCTGATACTCACTCAGATTCAACTTTCAGATACAGTTCAGATACGCTCCAGATACGGATGCCATTCTAATACTCTTTCAAAATCAACTTTCAGATACAGTTCAGATACGCTCCAGAGACGGTCGCTGTTCTGATACGCATTCATAATTAACTTTCAGATGAAGTTCAGATACCCTCCAGATACGGACGCCATTTTAATACTCATTCAGATTCAACTTTCAGATACAGTTCAAATACGCTTGAGATACGGATGCCCTTTTGACACTCGTTCAAAACTAGTTTTCAAAAACAGTTCAGATACGCTCCACACACGGATGCCATTCTGATGATCATTCAAAATCAGCTCTCAGATATAGTTCACATACGCTCCAGACACGGACGTCGTTCTGATATTCATTCTTACAGATTACAAATTACAAAAACAACAATCACTTTTGGATGGCATCTTTAAGCCCATCTCCTACAGCTTTCTATCACCTCTCCAAATGGCATCTTTAAGCCCATTCCCTCAACCATCACATCACCGAGTACAAATTTCCGGGCACTCTAGTGTCCAATCATCTTCCACCTTCGAGTCACGACTTGCGAAACACGCCAATCTAACTCTTCAGGCTTAAGAAGATTGAACACGAACAGCTGTTGTACCCTAAAGTTTTCCCTCTAACTTATCAAGAATTTTTATCATAAGATCTCATTAGGCTCAAGACTGCACCAGGGTTTGATCAGCTCAAGACACCTCCTTATGCACTAATGACCAAAATTAGGGTTTGAGTTTGCACAAGGATTTTTGAACTATCAATGCCCCAAATGACTTTCATGGATCATTATGGACCCCCAATATTACTCATGTCAAGTTTCAAGCCTTGGATCACACTTTTGATCAGTCATTTGAATAAATGACCTAAAAATCAACTGTCTTAGGGAAAAAGTCAAAAATGACCAATTTACAGTCAAGCATCATAATTTTTGATCCACATCAACATTTTAGACTCATATGTATCATTTGAACAAGTTTGGACAACAATTCCTCAAGAAATTTGATCAAATCTCCAAAAGGGCAAAATGGTCAAAATTAGGGTTTTGATTGGGAAAGGGCAATTTTTGATTTTTGACCTAGAAATGGTCAATTGGTTTAAGGAATGATCTCAAGAGTCCAATTGCATCATTTTGACCTAATGACATGATAAAAAACATTGCAAATCCTTTGGATTGACAGAAGAATTTTGCAGCCAACTGATCAAAAGTCAATTGTATACTAAAAAGTCAAACTTTGACTTTTTTGTCAAATTCAAGTGCCAAAGATCACAATTCATCAAAACATGTTAAAATAGGAAACTTATTCATCAATAAATAAAGGAATCAAGATATCATTTTGAAAAGTCAAAATTTCTTAACTTAGAACTTTATCTAAGTGTTGAAAATTTCTTATTTTTTCATAACTTTAAGCCAAATTTTCACCATGATGTAAGATGATTCAAGAGAAACTTCCAACATGAAAGTTGTAGATCTCCATGAAATATACAACTTTTCTTCACACAACTTCTTCCAAAAGTTCTTGGATCTCAAGTTATAATTTTGTGAATACATGCTCAAGAACTAAAAAAAGACTTAGTAAAATTTTGCCCTAGTTAGGCAGATTTTTGACCTAACTTCATGGAAATTTTTCACATAGTTCCAAGGGGAATCTTCAAAATAAATTTAAATATGGGTTGTAGAGCACATTTCAAGATTTTCAAAATGTCTAATAACTCCTTGAGATCATTCTTGAGGAAGGAGAATCGAAGGCAAGAAGTTATGGTTTTCAAACTTGAATTACAAGCCATTTTTTGAAGAACACATGATCCAATCTTCAAGCATGTTGTACAAATTTTGCTTTGCAGGCTTCAAACTTGCTAATCACTCAATAATATAATGTTTACACAACTGATAGAGCTATTGTCTCAACAACACTATGATCACCGCCTTGTGCGAGCAATTCAAGATCCAACATCACAATTCTTCCCCCTAACTGCCAAAGATGAATGGTGTTGTCGAAGCTGTAAATAAAAACATTAAAAAATCATACAGAAAATGATAGTCACATACAAAGACTGGCATGAGATGTTACCATTCTCTCTCCACAGGTATTGTACCATAACTCGCACATCAACCAGGGCAACACCCTATTCTCTGGTTTATGGCATGGAGGATGTCTTACCTATCGAGGTCCAAATCCCCTCTCTAAGGATTATGAAGGATGCAGGGTTGAACGAAGACGATTGGATCCAGACTCGACTTGATCAACTGAACTTGATTGATGAGAAGAGACTTACTGCTGTTTTACATGGTCAAATGTATCAAAAACGGATGATCAAGGCTTTCAACAAGAAGGTCAGACGCCAAGTGTATCAAGTTGGAGATCTAGTGATCAACCGCATCATACTGGCACAAGGTGATCCTAGGGGAAAATGGAATCCTACCTATGAAGGAAAATTTATAATCAAATACATTTTCTCTGGTGGGGCAATGATCTTAACCACCATGGACGGTGACGACCTTCCGCATCCTGCAAACACGAACATAGTTAAAAGATACTACGCATAAGAGACTCGCTAGGTTGACATACCTAGGAAAAACAAGGGCATCCCGGCGAACCAAAAAGGTTCGGGAAAAAATTAGGGATAAACAAAAAATATCTGTACACCCGAAAAGTTCAAAACCCGAAAGGGCGACTTGGGGAAAAAAGGGTTTCCCGATGGACTAAAAACCCGAAAGGGCGGTTGAGGAAAAAGTTAGGGAATTAAAGCGTATGACTATGTCCCGTTGGATCACCTTACGGACAACCTTTGGCTTCAACTGACAAACTCATAGGTTTTGATCAATTCAATCATCTTCAGACAACGCAACAAATAGACAAGATGCTCAGAGATACAAAGGCTATAGCAAAATGGAAACCCCATGGGATTTTTACACATAGCTATCTTTTCTTTGTATCAAAATTTTCATTTTTTACAACGGCGTTCTCCTACTAGAATGTTCGTCTCATTGTACAAAATACCTACTCAAAGTCATTACAAAGATATTCCTTTGAAAGTGAAAAACTATCTGTTTTTCTTTACTCTTGTGTTTTGTTTACAAAGACGTCCAATGATTCATTGTTGAACATATGCATTTGAACATAATTACTGTTTACAAATAAACAAAATAAAAGACAATTACTAATGGATTTAATAGGTAGGGAAATCTCTCTAAGATATTTCCATAAATCCCCCACAATTTACAGTTTGATTCCTAGCAGAACGAGCTTCCAGTTATCAATCCCCAGTAGAAGTCGTCAAAATTCTCAGGATTCCCCAATAGGATCTTACAAGCAGTACATGGAATTTCCCTTATAATAGAGTTTATTTATCTAAACAGAAATTTATCAACACTTAGACTTCACAACATGAAGACTTATATCCTCAGCAGCGGTCAGGGATTTATTTTCCCAAATCCGACAGCAGTGCAGCAAATTAGCTCACATACGCATACATTGCATCCATATATCATAAACATTGATAAAACGAATGCATTATATCATACATTTCATGCAACATGACTTTACATTTTAGCTAACATTTTACCCTTTTCAAGATAAGATTAACAGCTACCATTAACAATGTTCCGAGTTTTCAAATACAGTTCAGATACGCTCCAGACACGGATGCCATTCTGATGATCATTCAAAATCAGCTTTCAGATACATTTCAGATACGCTCCAGACACGGATGCCATTCTTATACTAATTCAGATTCAACTTTCAGATACAGTTCAGATACACTCCAGACACGGATGCCATTCTGATACTCATTCAAATTCAACTTTTAAACACATTTCCGATAAGCTCCAGACACAGATGCCATTCTGATACTCATTCAAATTCAACTTCTCAGATACAATTCAGATACACTCCAGATAGGGACGCCATTCTGATACTCATTCAGATTTAACTTTCAGATACAGTTCAGATACGCCTCAGATACGGATGCCATTCTAATACTCTTTCAAAATCAACTTTCAGATAAAGTTCAGATACGCCCCAGAGACGGTCGCCGTTCTAATACTCATTCAGAATCAACTTTCAGTTGAAGTTCAGATACCCTCCAGATATGGACGCCATTCTGATACTCATTCAGATTCAACTTTCAGATACAGTTTAAATACGCTTGAGATAAGGATGCCCTTCTGACACTCGTTCAAAACTAGTTTTCCAAAACAGTTCAGATACGCTCCAGACACGGATTCCATTCTGATGATCATTCAAAATCAGCTCTCAGATATAGTTCACATACGCTCCAGACACGGACGTCGTTCTGATATTCATTCTTACAGATTACAAATTACAAAAACAAAAATCACTTTTGGATGTCATCTTTAAGCCCATCTCCTACAACTTTCTATCACCTCTCCAAATGGCATCTTTAAGCCCATTCCCTCAACCATCACGTCACCGAGTACAAATTTCTGGGCACTCTAGTGTCCAATTATCTTCCACCTTCGAGTCACGACTTGCGAAACACGCCAATCTAACTCTTCAGGCTTAAGAAGATTGAACAGGGACAACAGTTGTACCCTAAATTTTTCCCTCTAACTTATCAAGAATTTTTCTCACAAGATCTCATTGGGCTCAAGACTGCACCAGGGTTTGATCAGCTCAAGACACCTCCTTATGCACTAATGACCAAAATTAGGGTGTGAGTTTGCACAAGGATTTTTGAAATATCAATGCCCCAAATGACTTTCATGGATCAGTATAGACCCCCAATATTACTCATGTCAAGTTTCAAGCCTTGGATCACACTTTTGATCAGTCATTTGAATAAATGACCTAAAAATCAGCTATATTGGGTAAAAAGTCAACCATGACAAATTTACAGTCAAGCATCATAATTTTTGATCCACATCAACATTTTAGACTCATATGTATCATTTGAAAAAGTTTGGACAACAATTCCTCAAGAAATTTGATCAAATCTCCAAAAGGGCAAAATGGTCAAAATTAGGGTTTTGACTGGGAAAGGGCAATTTTTTATTTTTGACCTAGCAAATGGTAAATTGGTTTAATGAATGATCTCAAGAGTCCAATTTCATCATTTTGACCTAATGACATGATTCAAAACATTGCAAATCCTTTGGATTGACAGAAGAATTTTGCAGCCAACTGATCAAAAGTCAATTGTATACTAAAAAGTCAAACTTTGACTTTTTGGTCAAATTCAAGTGCCAAAGATCACAATTCATAAAAACATGTCAAAATAGGAAACTTATTCATCAATAAATCAAGGAATCAAGATTTCATTTTGAAAAGTCAAAATTTCTTAACTTAGAACTTTATCTAAGTGTTGAAAATTTCTTATTTTTTCATAACTTTAAGCCAAATTTTCACCATGATGTAAGATGATTCAAGAGAAACTTCCAACATGAAAGTTGTAGATCTCCATGAAATATACAACTTTGCTTAACACAGCTTCTTCCAAAAGTACTTGGATCTCAAGTTATAATTTTGTGAATACATGCTCAAGAACTAAAAAAAGACTTAGTGAAATTTTGCCTTAGTTAGGCAGATTTTTGACCTAACTTCATGGCAATTTTTCACATAGTTCCAAGGGGAATCCTCAAAATAAATTTAAATATGGGTTGTAGACCACATTGCCAGATTTTCTAAATGTCTAAGAACTCCTTGAGATCATTCTTGAGCAAGGAGAATCGAAGGCAAGAAGTTAGGGTTTTCAAACTTGAATTACAAGCCATTTTTTGAAGAACACTTGAACCAATCTTCAAGCATGCTGTACAAATCTTGATTTGCAGGCTTCAAACTTGCTAATCACTCAATAATATAATGTTTACACAACTGATAGAGCCATTGTCTCAACAACACTATGATCACCGCCTTGTGAGAGCAATTCAAGATCCAGCATCACAATTCTTCCCCTAACTGCCAAAGATGAATGGTGTTGTCGAAGCTGCAAATAAAAACATTAAAAGATCATACAGAAAATGATAGTCACATACAAAGACTGGCATGAGATGTTACCATTCGCTCTCCACAGGTATTGTACCATAACTCGCACATCAACCGGGGCAACACCCTATTCTCTGGTTTATGGCATGGAGGATGTCTTACCTATCGAGGTCCAGATCCCCTCTCTGAGGATTATGAAGGATGCAGGGTTGAACGAAGACGATTGGATCTAGACTCGACTTGATCAACTGAACTTGATTGATGAGAAGAGACTTACTGCTGTTTTCTATGGTCAAATGTATCAAAAACGGATGATCAAGGCTTTTAACAAGAAGGTCAGACGCCAAGTGTATCAAGTTGGAGATCTAGTGATTAACCACATCATACTGCCACAAGGTGATCCTAGAGGAAAATGGAATCCTACCTATGAAGGAAAATTTATAATCAAATACATTTTCTCTGGTGGGGCAATGATCTTAAGCACCATGGACGGTGACGACCTTCCGCATCCTGCAAACACGAACATAGTTAAAAGATACTACGCATAAGAGACTCGCTAGGTTGACATACCTAGGAAAAACAAGGGCATCCCGGCGAACCAAAAAGGTTCGGGCAAAAATTAGGGATAAACAAAAAATATCTGTACACCTGGAAAGTTGAAAACCCGAAAGGGAGACTTGGGGAAAAAAGGGTTTCCCGATTGACTAAAAACCCGAAAGGGCGGTTGAGGAAAAAGTTAGGGAATTAAAGCATTTGACTATGTCCCGTTGGATCACCTTACGGACAACCTTTGGCTTCAACTGACAAACTCATAGGTTCTGATCAATTCTATCATCTTCGGACGAGGCAACAAATAGACAAGATGCTTAGAGATACAAAGGTTATAGCAAAATGGAAACCCCATGGGATTTTTACACATAACTATCTTTTCTTTGTATCAAAATTTTCATTTTTTACGACGGCGTTCTCCTACTAGAATGTTCGTCTCATTGTACAAAATACCTACTCAAAGTCATTACAAATATATTCCTTTGAAAGTGCAAAACTATCTGTTTTTCTTTACTCTTGTGTTTTGTTTACAAAGACGTCCAATGATTCATTGTTGAACATATGCATTTGAACATAATTACTGTTTACAAATAAACAAAATAAAAGACAATTACTAATGGATTTAAGAGGTAGGGAAATCTCTCTAAGATATTTCCATAAATCCCCCACAATTTACAGTTTGATTCCTAGCGGAACGAGCTTCCAGTTATCAATCCCCAGTAGAAGTCGTCAAAATTCTCAGGAATCCCCAATAGGATTTTACAAGCAGTACATGGCATTTTCCTTATAACAGAGTTTATTTATCTAAACAGATATTCATCAACACTTAGACTTCACAACATGAAGACTTATATCCTCAGCAACGGTTAGGGATTTATTTTCCCAAATCCGACAGCAGTGCAGCAAATTAGCTCACATACGCATACATTGCATCCATATATCATAAACATTGATAAAACGAATGCATTATATCATACATTTCATGCAACATGACTTTACATTTTAGCTAACATTTTACCCTTTTCAAGATAAGATTAACAGCTACCATTAACAATGTTCCGAGTTTTCAAATACAATTCAGATACGCTCCAGACACGGATGCCATTCTGATGATCATTCAAAATCATCTTTCAGATACATTTCAGATACGCTCCAGACAGGGATGCCATTCTTATACTCATTCAGATTCAACTTTCAGATACAGGAATCGAGTCTGGTAATGTTGGTCATCAACAGATACACCCTGGTGAGATACAGGAATCGGATCTTCGAACCCTTCAGACGTGCCCTGGCAAGATACAAGAATCGAGTCTGGTAATGTTGGTCTTTAACAGATACACCCTGGCGAGATACAGGAATCCGATCTTCGAACCCTTCAAACGTGCCCTGGCAAGATACATCAATCGAGTCTGGTAATGTTGGTCGTCAACAGATACACCCTGGCGAGATACAGGAATCGGATCTTCGAACCCTTCAGACGTGCCCTGGCAAGATAGAGGAATCGAGTCTGGAATCAGTCGTCAACAGATACACCCTGGCAAGATACAGGAATCGGATCTTTAGTTGCGACCGTTGATAGTAATTATCTTTGTATTAACCTTTGTCCTGAAAAGACAAAACGTTAGTTGTGCGTAATGTCATGATGTATGACATGCGAGATGAGATTGTATGTTCATGATGCATATATGCATGCTGTAATGTATGAAAATGTGTTGTTTATGAATGTATGTTTTTGTCTAGGAAAATAGATCCTTGACGGGTGTCGGGAAGTTAAATCCTGGGCTAGTGTTGAAGAGAAGAGTTTCGTTGTTTCCGCTGGGGATGATAGTTGCAAGAATGCCGGTAGGAGATGATGACTCCGTTGGGGAATAAACTTGGCGAATATAATACTCTGCGGGGAGTGAACTCTGTGGGGAAAAGATGATTCTTTGCTGAGGTTGATGGTAACTCCGCTGGGGATACCATTGTTGTGTTATGTTGAAGGAATTGGTGAACTCCACTGGGGGATAGGAAGATTTCGTCGGGGACGATCTTTCCGTGACACTTGGCTGAGGATAACCCAGGTATGTCCTAGTGGGGAAATAACCTTTAAATAAAAACCGGGAGACGCATTCGTGCTCTGCGGGGGATAAGCTTCCAGAATCTACTAGGGATAAGCTTCCTGCTGGGGAGATGGATTCCACTTTCCTGGGGGAACTTTTGGACTGGACTCTCCTGGGGAAATTTTTTTCAGGTTGCACTGGGGAATGGCTCCACTGAATGTCTGGTATACCGCCGGGGAACAATCTTAGATCAAGACTGTCGGGGATGCTTGTTAGGAATGTTCGTATATTGCGCTGGGGAATGTTGAGATATGCTAGGGATACCCAATTTCCTTAAGGCTGACAAGATAACTCTGCTTGGGGAGTGTTGCTGACTTGCTGGCTCACTTTCTGGGGATTTAAGATATATTGGTTATGTTCTTCCGCTGAACTTACCTTGGTACCTTGGTGGACAGAGCAATTAGATCTCTTAGACAACTCATTATTGCCCCTGTTTCTAGTGTTACCTGTAATTAATCCTTTGTTTCGCATGCAAACATTTATGAGTTAGCAATTATTGTCAAATGCATATATCACAAATTGAACCTTGGACGTTCTTCGCAAAACAAAACAGAAAAAGGAAAAACAAATGGCAATTTGTCTGAAAAGTGAATTTGCATTGATTTTTGAATTTGCCTGTAAATAGGCGTTTATGTACAAGAGGCTGACGTCCTAGTAAGAGAACGCCGCCGAACAAAAGAATTTATACAATTTTGTGAAAAAGGGAAAACAAAACAGCTGCGTGAAGAAAGAATAATCCCACTGGGTTCCAACTCTGCTATCGCCTTTATATCTTCGAGCGTCTCATCACTTGGCTGCTCGGTTGACGATGAAGCTGATTGATCGATGTCGTCTGAACTTGATAGTTGATACTGGATTCTGGATGCGAAGTGATCCAATGAGACATAGTATTACGCTTCAATCCCTAACTTTTGCCTAGACCGCCCTTTCGGGTTTTCAGTCCACCGGGATACCCATTTTTGCCCAAGCCGCCTTTTCAGGTTTTCGACTTGCCGGGTGTACAGATTTTTTTCATTTCATCCCTCATTTTGCCCGAACCCTTTTGGTTCGCTGGGAAGCCCTAATTTTTGCCTAGGTATGTCAACCTAGCGGGTCTTTTATCATGCGTAGTATCTTTTTACTATGTCTGCATTGGCGGGGTGAGGAAGGTCGTCACCATCCATGGTGGTCAGAATCATGGCTCCTCCTGAGAACACATGTTTAACCACAAATGGCCCTTCGTATGTGGGGGTCCATTTTCCCCTGGGATCACTCTGAGGAAGGATGATGCGTTTGATTACCAGATCCCCAACTTGATACTCTTGTGGTCTGACCTTCTTGTTAAATGCCCTGATCATCCATTTTTGATACGTTTGACCATGACAAATAGCGGTGAGTCTCTTTTCGTCGATTAGATTTAGCTGATC
This sequence comes from Vicia faba, assembly GCA_948472305.1. NCBI lineage: Eukaryota > Viridiplantae > Streptophyta > Magnoliopsida > Fabales > Fabaceae > Vicia > Vicia faba. Next base: position 1,471,106,876 of record OX451738.1, on the reverse strand, counting down.
AAGTCGAGTCTGGATCCAGTCATCTTCGCTCAGATTTGCATCCTTCATTATCCGGAGAGAGGGTATTTGCACTTCAATCGGTAAGACTGCCTCCATGCCGTAGACCAAGGAAAAAGGAGTTGCCCCGGTTGACGTCCTTGCTGAGGTACGGTACCCATGTAGAGCAAACGGTAACATCTCGTGCCAATCTTTATAGGTCACTGTCATCTTCTGCACAATCTTTTTGATATTCTTATTAGCTGCTTCTACAGCCCCATTCATCTTCGGCCGGTAAGGAGAAGAGTTGTGGTGCTGTATCTTAAATTGCTCGCAGAGCTCAGTGATCATCTTGTTATTGAGATTGGTACCGTTGTCCGTAATAATCATTTCTGGGACGCCGTATCGACAGATCAGGTTATGCCGAATGAACCGTGCCACGACGTTCTTGGTTACAGTGGCATAGGAAGCTGCTTCAACCCACTTTGTAAAGTAATCAATTGCTACAAGGATGAAGTGATGCCCGTTGGATGCCGTAGGTTTGATCTCTCCGATCATATCTATGCCCCACATTGCAAAAGGCCAAGGTTCTGTCAAGACATTCAGGGGAACCGGAGGAACCTGCACCTTATCTGCATAAATCTGGCATTTATGACATGTCCGAGAATGTTGGTAACAGTCAGCTTCCATTATGGACCAGAAATATCCTGCCCGAAGGATCTTCTTTGCCATGGTATGTCCACTGGAATGTGTTCCGAAGGTACCTTCATGTAGCTCTGCCATGATCCTTTCTGCTTCAGCTTTATCCACACAACGCAGTAAGGTCGAATCATGGTTTCGCTTGTATAGAATGCCATTGCTGAGGAAGAACTTCGCCGCAAACCTTCTCAGAAACTTCTTGTCGTTGACAGATGCACCTTCAGGGTATTCTTGAGCTTCCAAGTATCTTTTCACCTCATAGTACCAGGGTTTTTCAGTCACTACCTCAGCCTCAAGATCACAACAGTATGCCGGTTCGTCCAGTTTCCAGATGATGACCCGGGGAGCCTCATTGTCCCACTTGACTTTGAACATGGAAGACATCGTAGCTAACGCGTCCGCCAACTGATTCTCCTCTCTCGGGAAGTGTTCAAAAGTTATCTCTGTAAAATGGGGGATCAATGTCAACACACATTTTTTGTAAGGAATAAGGTTCGGATGTTTCGTATCCCACTCGCCTTTGATCTGATTGATCACGAGAGCGGAATCTCCGAAGACACTCAGAAACTTGATCCTTAAGTCAATCACAGCTTGAAGACCCATGATGCATGCCTCATACTCTGCCATGTTGTTGGTGCAGTTGAAACATAGCCGGGCAGTGAGTGGAGTATGAGTGCCTTGAGGGGATATGATCACAGCGCCAATACCGTTACCCAAAGCGTTGGAGGCTCCGTCAAAGTGCATAGACCATCGGGATCCTTCCTCAGGTCCTTCATCCGGTCCAGGTACTTCACAATCAGTCACAATCATAATGCTCTCGTCCGGAAACTCGAAGTTCATTGACTGGTAGTCGTCCACTGCCTGGTGTGCCAAGTGGTCTGCCAATACACTTCCTTTGATAGCTTTCTGAGTCGTGTATTGGATGTCGTATTCTGTCAAGATCATTTGCCATCTTGCTATTCTTCCGGACAGAGCAGGCTTTTCAAATATGTACTTTATTGGATCCATCTTCGAAATCAACAAGGTAGTGTGAGTCAGCATATACTGTCTCAGCCGGCGAGCAGCCCATACCAAAGCGCAGCAAGTTTTCTCAAGCAGTGAGTATCGGGTCTCACAGTCGGTAAACTTTTTGCTAAGGTAATAAATGGCATGCTCTTTTCGGCCAGACTCGTCATGCTGCCCCAGCACACACCCCATTGAGCTGTCAAGTACTGTCAAGTATAGTATCAGAGGTCTCCCTTCAACCGGTGGCATAAGGATGGGTGGTTCTTGGAGATACTCTTTGATTCTGTCAAAAGCGGCCTGGCATTCATCGTTCCAGCGTACTACCTGATCTTTCTTCAGCAGCTTGAAGATTGGTTCACAGGTAGCAGTTATGTGCGAGATGAATCGGGCAATGTAATTCAGCCGTCCTAGAAAGCCTCTGACTTCTTTCTCTGTCTTGGGAACTGGCATCTCTTGAATGGCTTTAACTTTGGCAGGGTCCACTTGAATACCCTTGTCGCTTACGACGAAGCCTAGCAACTTTCCAGATCTTACCCCGAAGGTGCACTTGTTCGGGTTCAACCTCAACTTGTACAGTTATAAACGGTCAAACAGTTTCTGCAGATGGTGAAGGTGTTCCTCCTCAGTTTGGAACCTTGCGATCATATCATCGACATACACTTCAATCTCATGATGGATTATATCATGAAATAAAGCAACCATGGCACGTTGGTAGGTTGCCCCAGCATTTTTCAACCCGAATGGCATGACCTTGTAGCAGAAGGTGCCCCACTGAGTAACAAAGGTAGTCTTCTCCATGTCTTCAGGAGCCATCTTGATTTGATTGTAACCTGAAAAACCATCCATGAAGGAGAACACCTTGTGCTGAGCAGTATTGTCAACCAGAACGTCAATGTGAGGTAGGGGGAAGTCATCCTTGGGGCTGGCCCTGTTCAGATCCCTGTAGTCAACACACATTCTGACCTTACCATCTTTCTTCGGTACCGACACCACATTGGCAACCCACTGAAGGTAAGAAGTCACTGCTAGAAACCCGGCATCGAATTGCTTCATAACCTCAGCTTTGATCTTCTCGGACATCTCTGGACGCATGCGGCGGACCTTTTGCTTAACCGGAGGGCAGTCTTCCTTAGTAGGCAAGTGATGGACCACAATGTCGGTATCCAACCCGGGCATGTCTTCGTAGGACCAGGCAAAGATTTCCACATAATCATGTAACATCTGAACCAACCGTTGTTTCACACTGAGTTCCAGATTGGCACCAATCTTAACCTCCTTTATGTCCGTCTCAGTACCCAGATTTATCGTTTCCACTGGCTCTTCATGTGGTTGAATTGCCATCTCTTCCTGGAGTAACAGTCTTGCAAGCTCACCAGGCACTTCACAATCATCTTCACCTTCGTCTTCGGCTAAGTTGATCGGATTTTCGAAGTCATAACTGGCAGTAGCAGAGTCGTTACCAGTGAGATCCAAAGTGGATTGAAACCTGTATAGGTGAGTGTGTGTAAATATAGCTGTTTTGCAATATATAAAGAAAGAAAGAAAGGGAGCACAAGATTTGAAATGCGAAAAAACGTCCAAGGTCTTTATTCATGATATATGGAGATGACAAGTAATAAGCCCTCACAAATGAAGCCACGGTGCCCCGGGTAAGACACCGGGCCATACAGTTTCAATTCATTGTTTATTACAAATAACAAAAACAAAGGAATTCATTACTGCGTAACAGAAGTAACAGGTATATGATCTTTTGCGGTCCAATTGGTCAGTCCACTGTCGGTCGTCGGGTAGATCCAGCTATCGAACTCTGATTCTTCCACTTCGTCTTCATCCCCAATAGCATTCACTCCTGGATTGGTGATGAGCACAGGAGGTCTTCCGATCCTAGCTTTGCGCACAGCCCTCTGAGCCTCTGCAGTAAAACCCAGCCCAAACTTGTCAGTCTTAGGAGTAAAATCAGGGAGCCTGCCCCAGTTAGCACATTCACCTTTCTCAATTACAGCCCAGGCGTCCTTTAAGGAGGCCATCTTCAAAGGAGAACCCTCTTCATTTACTGCTTCCGCTGCTGCCAATGTTTGTGGTACCTCTTCAAAATGTTGAAAGGGGGTTTCAATAAACTCCCCGTCCATCTCAATATACCGGAAGGAATTCAGATGACTAACCATGTATTCTTCCTCCCCCTGCACAGTAACAATCTTCCCTCTGACAGGATACTTGAGCTTCTGGTGTAGAGTGGAAGTCACTGCCCCAGCTTTGTGAATCCAAGGTCGACCCAGTAAACAGGAATAAGATGGACGAATGTCCATCACATAGAACGTCGAGTCAAATACTTGAGAACCCACACGAATAGGAATGTCTACCTCACCATGAACCATCCTCTTCGATCCGTCAAAGGCTCGGACAATGATGTTACTAGGCTTCAACTCCAGGCCCTCACAATCCAACCTGTCTAAGGCCTTCTTGGGTAACACATTCAGAGAAGAACCGGTGTCCACCAACACGTGAGCAAGAGTGGTTCCCCTGCATTCTATAGAGACATGCAGGGCATCATTGTGGTTCTTTCCCTTAGCGGTAAGATCAGCATCCGAGAAACCCAAGCCATTGTCAGCTGTCAAATTGGCTACACAGTCAGTGAATTGATCTGCAGATGTCTCTTGTGGCACATGGGCCGTCTTCATAAATGAAATCAGGGCCTTGGCATGGGCCTCTGAGCACAGTAGCAATGAGAGCATAGAGATCTTGGAGGGGGTATACCCCAGCTGTTCAACGACATTGAAGTCACTCTTCCTGATTATCTTAAGAATTTCCTCCATCTCTTGCTGGGAGGCTTCAACATTCACAGACTTTGGTGCCTCCATCCGGGCGGGCTCATCATCAATCCCTTTGCCCCGAGTATTAGATGACTCGGCAGCAGGGGTAGAAACTGGATCAGAAGTGGAAACAGGCGCACTTGCAGGTGTTATAATGAGAGGTCTTCGGATAACTGGTGGCGCAATGTCAGGCGAGAAGAGCCTGCCACTACGAGTAACTTTAGCTGGACCGGTGATATTGCTGATGCTGGTACCGGTGTTGAACTCCTTCTTTACTCCAAGTACATATACATCTTCCCCATAGTGCCATGGGACAGCCTTGTGAGATTCATAGGGGAGAGGCCCCAGAACAGTAATAATGATGGGTGCAACAGACATGATCTTGACTAGCTTCCTCGGTGGAGCCTTGGTTGGATTGTTGAAAATTGTGACGACAGATACTTCTTCAACAGGAATAAAAGGAACGGCGATCTTCTTGAACAGAATCTCTTTGCTGTCCATCAGGCTTTGGATGCCTAACTTCAGCAACGGACAACCAACAGGGGTAACAGCACACAGAAGGCAACCCTTGCTACAACCCGGAAATAAACCGGCCAGCAGCAGGTTCCTCTTAACAGTCCACAGAGGGGTAGCTACATCATTCACAGAAACGGCATACAAGTCTTCATCAATGGCATTTACTCCATGCTGGGGCATAGGAGCAGTCACAACATTTGGCATCTCAGGCGCCTCAAATTGTATTTCCTTCGCATCAATAAGGTCTTGAACCTTATTCCTTAGGGCCCAACAATCATCAGTAGAATGCCCCGGGCTATCGGAGTGATAAGCACAGCGGGCATTTGGATTATACTTAGGAGATGCAGTGTTCACAACCTTCGGAGCCTCTCTGACGGTCACCAAGTTGGTTGATAGCAATTGCGGCAAGATTTATGACAAGGTCATACTCAGCCGAGTGAATTCTCTTCTGGGTCTCTCAGCCCTTGGTTGGTTAGGTTGCCGAGGAGCGGCAGCAGGCTTAGCAATAACCACCGTGTTGACAGCTTGGCGGCGTTCTGGTTTGTCTTGCCTCCTAGGCCCATACACAGCACTGGCCTCCTTTTTGAAAGGCTTCTTCTCATAACTTGAAGACGCACCTTTCTGAATCTTTCCTGATTTCATACCAGCCTCTATCCTTTCCCCAGTCAGAATAAGGTCTGTGAATCCTGCAGATGAATTGCCAATGAGATGATTGAAGAACGGCCCGGATAGGGTCCCCAAGAACATGTCCACTAGCTCACAGTCGGTTAATGGTGGTTGCACCCTGCCAGCCAGGTCCCTCCACTTCTGCGCATACTCTTTAAAACCTTCTCCCGATCCTAGCGACATACCCTGGAGTTGGGTACGTGTAGGAGTGAGGTCGGTATTATATTGATACTGCTTGTAAAAAGCAGTAGCCAACTCCTCCCAGTTACGAACCTTGGTTCCATCCAGCTGATAGAACCATTCGAGATGAGTCCCTGAAAGACTCTCCTGGAAGAAGTGGATCCACAAGTTCTTGTCCAATGTATACGGCTGAATCTTCCGCACATAAGATCTGAGATGTAACTTAGGGAAAGACGCCCCGTCATACTTTGCCAAAAATGGTGCTTTAAACTTGTGCGGGATGATCACACCAGAAGATAAACCCAAGTCTCCAAAATCCAAACCAGGCACTTGTTGAATTTCCATGGCATTCAGACGATCTTCCAACTGCTTGTACCTGTCTTCAGCTGGAGGATACTGCTCCACATTAAAATTAGTCTCATTGTCAGAGACCACCGGACTTGGAGCCCTTCCCCCCTGGGGACTGCCTTTGCCTACAGAAGAACCAGCTTCCTCATTCTGCAGTGTGTTACCAAACCTTCGGCCCGTGTTGAATAGAACAGTTCTCTTCTTCTTCTTCTTCTTCTTAACCAACAGAGCCTTCAGTTCCTCCTGACCTTGGGCCAAACTTATAATCAGCTCTTGGAATTGGGCATTCTGCGCCTGAAGGGCCTTGATGGACTGCTCGGTAGATGATTCAGGGTTCATGATGCTGAAATAAACAGCGAAGAACATTAAGCAACCTGAAAAGAAGAGTACCTGCTATGCACATGATGCATGATATGTGTTTATGCAATGCATTCAAGGGTTCGAAAGTTCAAGTTTATTGTAGATAAAAAGGAACACGCGTTATCATTAAGAAAATAATTGTTTGGTACATCAAAGCCTCATGGGAAAAACATTACAAAAGTGAATCAATCCCAGAAGACACTACGCATCCTCTTTGGAGCAATGTAGGTGTTGAGATTCCTTTCTTCGTGCAGTAGGCGGGTGAGCTCCAAGACCTTCTTTTCATTGGCATGAAGACTGGACTCAAGAGAATTCCGTTCTTCCTTAAGCTGGATCCAGCTCTTCTGCATTTCTTCCCAGGATGTAGGCATGTCAGGATGTTGAATGGTGTAGGACACCTCTCCTTCAAAGACTGGCTCTTTGATCACAGGGAGGACATGAGGATATGGCATCACTAACTTCTGGGAGCGGGCTCGTACCCACTTGAGATAAGGTTCCAACGGGATGGAGTTCCTATGTGTTGTACCCCAAAATTTGCCCTCCCATAATCTTCAAAGTTTTACCTCAAAGGGTTCAAAGTCTACTCAAGGGCTACACATTCAAACCATCCTCCTAAGCCATGCAAATTAGGGTTTTGGTTCTTGCAAGGAAGTTAAGGTTTTCAAGGGCTCAATCAAGTCCCATATGCTCATACACATTGTCAAGCACCTACAAGTCAAGTTTCAAGGCTCACAAGGTCAAGTTGCACAGTCAAAAACCCTAATTGCTTCACAATCAACTGTAGGGGCAAAATGGTCATTTGGCAGTCAAAAGTCAAAATTTTTGGTCAAAATCTCATTTTGAAGCCACAATCATCATTTGGTAAAATCTTGACCATGATTTCACAAGAATGGCTCAAAAATCATCAAGATGCAAAAGTTTCCATTTTTGGACAGTTGAAAAAGTCAACTGTAACTTGACCAAGGCATAACTTTTTCATGGTTCATCAGAAAAATCCCATCCAATGCTCATCATGAAGGGGAAGACATTTCCTACAACTCATCTTCACATTCCAAGTCCAAGAAATGCACTCACAAAAAGTTATCAATTTCAACATTATAGGTCATTTTCAAAAGTCAACAAAAAGGGACTTTAAGTCAAAGACCATAACTTGAGATTGGTAAATCAAAATGACATGGGACCAAAGGCATTGGTTAGAGGACTTCAAGACCTTTCCAAAATGTCCAAGAACATGTTCATAGCTTCAAAATTGAGCAAGATATGCATTGGAGAAGTTGGGAAATTTTTGTGAAATGGCCAAAGTCAACTATCCTTGAAATTTCATTTTTGACAAAAGGGCCCCACTTTTTCCACTTGTTTCAGCTTGGCCATGCCTCCCACGTGTCCCACAATTTATTTCAAGATTAAAAATTAAATTTTCCATTTTTATTTGATTTTATTTGATTTAATTCATTTTAAATCTTTAAAATTCAAATAAAAATCAAGAAAATTAATGGAGGGATATCTTTGAGTTTGAATAGCTTTGATACACAATCATTCACCTTCCAAATTCGTACAAGGCCTATTCTAAGCAAGAAATTCAAATTTTCACAAAAATGGCAAGTTGTTTAAATGGTGTTCATGGCAAAATCCAAAACATGATGGCAAGGCTTCAAGGCTCTTTATTTTGATTAATACTCATTCATATACACATATACAAGCCTCCCCACCCTCATGGACGAAAAAAAGAAGGCATCCCTAAAACGGCAGAGCAAAAACTCAGAATTTGTCAAAAAAGTGTGAGATCTAAAGCAAGGTTGCAGGCAGTTTCAGACAAAACAAAGCACGTGAGATCCTTCATTGCCATACCCTGAAACTAAAGAGACCTTTACCACGCCCTGAGACTCCATATCAAGCACTGTAAGTCATCACAAACTCACCCCCGCTATCTGCTTTATGTTTTTTACAGGAAATGAAGAAGATGAAGGACGTGCCTCCATGTGATTGGCTGATTCAAAACGGGCGCGCGCTTTTTCCTTTTTTCAGCATATAGTGTGCTTATTTTATATTATTTTTCTTTTCTATTGTACTAACAAACGCGCAGGATTGGTGTAGTGGTTGGCAATATACTTGGTGATCTCTGGGACCTGGGTTCGATTCCCAGGTCCCCCCATAATTCCAATATTATTTTTTCTAACGCTTTCCAGTGCAGCGTCTCATCAAATAACTCACCATAAACCTCACAGACCCAAGTGCCAGGTGGCCTCTCTCATAGATCTGATGGCCAGGAGGTGGTCCTCACCATGTTCAGGAGTCAACACACAAGCATTGGATTCCAGAAAGTCAAACGAGCTGGATTCAAATGGGCCTAAATTCCTGATTCACCCCCCTTGGGTTTAATCTTTTTTTATTTTTTTCATTTTCATTTTTTATTATTTGCCTTATTTTATTTATTTTATTATTAATAATTAACATAATTAACATATTTTTCATAAAAAATCAAAAAAATAGAACTAACATCATTATTATTATTATTATTATTTTGTAAATAAACAACAAGTGAAATAGTTTAATTAGGCAATTTTGACTTTTCTTTTAATAATTAAAATAGATTTAGAATTAGGAAAAATTAACTTTTAGTTTTATTTCTTTTTATTTTATTTCATAAATAACATAAAAAAAGCACAAATATTTTCTCTTAATTAAATTAATTAGTTATTAATTAGCTTTAATTTCATTTTAATTACAAAAAAGACCAAAAAATCAATTTCTTTTCTAAAAAAAGGGTCAACACCCTTAGACATTCCCGATTGTTTTATTCGCGCGCATTTACTTTATTTGATTATTATGTAATTGCCTTCAAGAATGTAATAGTTAAATAGGTTTATCGCTTTATTTAATTTCCGTAATTATTTACTAAAAAACGGGTCTTTGTAATTTTTGGCGATGTATAGACCCGCGCCTTGTAATAGCGTAGGATTTATGTTTCCGCAATTTACTTTCCGCACCCTTTAACTGCTAAACTTGCATGAAAGAATGTATGTAAATAAAAACAACTCGTAGCTCACTAATTACAAAGACAAACATTAACTGAAAACAACACACAATACACACACCACTTCTAGGGTACGCCTCACTCGTTGCCTTTGAAACGTGGTCGTCAAGTATAGGATGTTTTAGCGGTCCTTATGTCCATGATCCAGTTGCCTCAGAACAGTTGCCTCGGAACAGTTGCCTCGAAACGGTTGCCTCGGATTAAAAAAGGATCAAGGACATAAGGGTAGCCTCTAAGGTGTCTTGCTGTTGCTTCGGTGACCACACTGTCCCTACAATCGAATTGACCCGAACACCTCCAACGGTGGTGCTACCTACCTCTCAATGGTGGGATGGCACCACCTAAAGGACACTTACACAGCTCAATTCCTTAGGGTAGGTAGATGACTCATAGATACTTGCTCTTTTCAAAAACAAAACAAAACATCTTTTCACACCGACACTTTTCAAAAAGCTTTCAAAACAATTTTTCAAACACTCTTGAGGACTGATACAAGAGTTATTCAGAAATCTTTCAACGAAACTTTTGCAAAACCCACTCACATTTTGAAAAGCAAACAAACACTTTGAAAACATAAGAGCAAGTATCTAAGAGCCCATGGATAACCATGGATAGAAAGGGTGCTAACACCTTCCCTTTCTATAAATCTACCTCCCGAACCGAGAAACATATCTCATAAGGAATTTTGCTGTGCTTTTGTCCTTTCCATGTTGGAGAATATAAAAGACGGTGGAGACTCTTGCTTACCGCGACATTTCGCGAAACCAGCTTAAAAAACAGTCAGTTCTAAATCCACCGATCACAGAACTGGCGACTCTACTGGGGAAATAAAAATGAGGTGTACCTTAGGATTAAATCATACTTGTGTTTTCAATTGCTTTGCTTTGATTTCTTTATATTTGTGGGCTTTGCATCGGAGTTTCATAGATCCTAACCCGGATCTGGGGATACCCTTTTATGTAGCATAAGCTGTGAGGGACCTGTCCGGCGTAGACCGACACGGGTGAAGCAGTGGCTACGTTGGTGTGGCACCTTGGTCTGTACCGATATCCCTTGTGTTGCAACGAGGAGAATATGGGTCTTCTGAGGAGTCATTAAGCACCAACCGACCTTAGAACCCTAAATTGACCCAACTTGGCCATAGAACAGTAGTAGTATGCTACACATATTGAGGCTAAACTCTCGCGATGGTTCTGACCGCAAGAAAAGATTGCGACGCTGGAGTTATGACCGATTGAGGGTAGTCAGTGATATTGGGATCCTCTAGAACCCAGTTACTTTTGATAGGACAGATCTTAACTCACCAACTTCAAGAGGGTAGTACCCCAAACTTCATGCTGGCCTGAACTCTAAGGGTTGTCTGGTGTGACTTGTGTGCTTTCAAACTTGACTACTTGCATGCTTGTTATCTGACACTTGAGTTTCTTGCAGGTTTTGTTTACAGTCCTTAATTAGGACTCATTACAGGGCCTACTTACATCACTCCATGCATAACATAACATCATACCATTGCATACATCCTACATAAGGACTAATCCATTTCAAGGATCTCAAGGGTTTGTGATGCAGGTCATGATGAATCAAATGTCTAGCAAGGGGAAAAGGGGATTTATTTTCCTCTAGCTAGGTTAATGACTTGAGTCAGGGGCTATGACCCACTTGATATGGTGAGCTTTGACTCTTGAAGAAGGTTCCCCTAGCCAAGATTGTTTGCAAATCAAAACACGATAACTTGAATCAGGGGCTATGACCCACTCGATATGGTGAGCCTTGACTCTTGAAGAAGGACTCTCAAACATACGCAGTTCCTTTAATCAAGCCACCAGATTCAAATTCTAACAAGCTTATTTGTTTATCCCGCAAGGTCCTTGAAAACATTGCCTGCATATCATACATATCATTGCATTACAGGTACACTTGTTGCAGGTCACTTACCTTCTTCGCTGTTTATTTCAGCAGTCATCATGAATCCTGAATCATCCAATGGACAAGCTATCAAGGCCCTCCAGGCCCAGAATGCCCAGTTCCAGGAGTTGATTATGAGCCTAGACCAGGGTCAAAAGGAATTGAAGACTCTGATTCAGAAGAAGAAGAACAAGAGGACTGTTTTGTTCAACCCTAGACGCAGATCTGGGAACACCCTGCAGAATGAAGCTGAGAGGACTACTCCATCTATGGGGGAAGGCAGTCACCAAGGGAGAGAGGTTCCTAGCCCTGTGGTCTCTGACACCGAGACATACTTCAATGATGAACAATACCCCCCTACTGAAGACAGGTACAAACAGCTGGAGGACCGGTTAAATGCTATGGATATCCAACGTGTGCCTGGGTTGGACTTTGGGGACCTAGGTTTATCTTCTGGGGTGGTGATCCCTCTCAAGTTCAAGGCACCTTCCTTTGTAAAGTACGACGGGGTTTCCTGTCCTAAGTTGCACCTCCGTTCATACGCAAGGAAGATCCAGCCCTACACGGCAGACAAGAATCTATGGATCCATTTCTTCCAGGAGAGTCTTTCAGGGACTCAACTCGATTGGTTCTATCAGTTGGATGGAACCAGTATTCATAACTGGGAGGACTTGGCAATTGCTTTTTATAAGCAGTATCAGTATAATGCCGACCTCGCTCCCACGCGTACCCAACTCCAGGGTATGTCACTTGGGACAAGTGAAGGTTTTAAGGAGTATGCGCAAAGGTGGAGAGATCTGGCTGGAAGGGTGCAGCCGCCCTTGACTGACCGTGAGCTCGTTGACATGTTCTTGGGGACCCTGTCTGGTCCCTTCTTCAACCATCTGATTGGAAATTCTTCTGCTGGGTTTACAGATTTGATCTTGACCAGGGAGAGGATTGAAGCTGGCATCAAGGCTGGAAAGATTCAAGAAGCTGCACCTTCTGATACTCACAAAAAGCCTTACACTGGGAAGAAAGAGGCCAATGTTGCGTACAGCCAAAAGGGTCACCATGATCAACATGTAGGGGCAGTCCAGATCTCTAATCCTAGGCCTGCTCAACAAGGACAGGGGCATCAACATAAGGAGGTCGCACCCCAGAGACAATTCACTAAAATCGACATGCCACTGGATCAAGCGCTACAGCAAATGTTGAAGGCAGGGCTGATTACCTTGAGGGCTCCTCTCAGGAATCCAAACACCTCTGCTCCCAACTACCATCCTAATGAGAGGTGCGCATACCACTCCAATAGCCCGGGTCATACTACGGACAACTGCTGGCCTTTGAAGAACAAGATTCAAGACATGATCGATGCCGGAGAGATTCAGTTTGAAGCGTCAGAGACTCCAAACATAATCAATGCTCCTTTTCCCAATCATTGAAGGCTTTTGTTTATTTGAATTTCCGAGTTGTAATTTTTTGCTTATACAAACAATTAATGTCATAGCAAACTCTTTTATTTCACTAATACACTGCATATGTCTGTTTTTGAATTAATCCAATTATTTTCATTATATTCAAATTGCTTTCATATTTTTTGTGATGTCCAACTCTCGGTTAATAATTCTAAGCCTCTTGAGGGGGGATGACGAAAACGATACCACAATCTACAGTATGCTTTTGAATAGACCCCGCTGATGAGGTATAATCATCGTTTCAATTCCTAAACACTGGAGTTATAAGGATGATAATCCCTCGTCAACCCCTTTGAGCCAAAGAAGTAGGATTTTTTATTTTCACAAAAAAATTAAAACCCTTAATCATAACCTGGGGCAGGGTAGTTCTCTCAGTTGATCCAAGTGCACAACGAATGGCATCAAAGAGGTCCTTCTAAAACAAAAGACAGTGATGGTTCCAAATAATCATAAAGACAGGCAGTCATTATCTCCCAAAATAAAAGCCCAATAAGTCAAAACCTATAAAGGAGACTTACAAAACTGGGGCATCCCGCTGACTGTAAAAGAAATAGTTCAGGCAAAAAACAGGGATAATTAAAATAAAAAACAAAGAGGTCCTACAGACTCTCAACAAAAAAATAAATGACTGCTGTGATCGGTGGATCTGGAACTGACTGTTTAACACTGGTTCGCGAAATGTCGCGGAAGCAAGAGTCGCCACCGTCTTTTATTTTCTCCAACATGGAAAGGACAAAAGCACAGAAAAATTCCTTATTGAGATTAGCTCTCGGTTCGGGAGGTAGATTTATAGAAAGGGAAGGTGTTAGCACCCTTTCTATCCATGGTTATCCATGGGCTCTTAGATACTTGCTCATTTGTGTTTTCAAAATGTTTGTTTGCTTTTCAAGGTGAGTGGTTTTGAAAAAGTTTCTTTGAAAGTTTCAGATCGACTCTTGTATCAGTCCTCAAGAGTGTTTGAAAAGTTGTTTTTGAAAGCTTTTTGCAAAGTGTCGGTGTGAAAAGAAGTTTTTGATTTGTTTTGAATTAGAGCAAGTATCTACGAGTCATCTACCTACCCTAAGGAATTCGTCTGTGTAAATGTCCTTAAGATAGTGCCATCCCACCATTGAGAGGTAGGTAGCATCACCGTTGGAGGTGTTCGGGTCAATTCGTGGATTAGGGACAGTGTGGTCACCAGAGCAATAAGAAGACACCTTAGAAGCTACCACCATGCCATGTTCATGGACATGAGGACTTCCTAAAACGTCCTCTACTCGACGACCACGTTTCGAGGGGCAAGGCAACAGTGAGGCGTACCCTAGGAGTGGTGTGTGATTTGTGTGTCGTTTTCAGTTATTATTTTTCTTGTCATGCATTGGGTGTTCTACGCTTTGATTCTATTTGGGCATACATTCTTCCATGTGATTAGCAGTTTAAAGGGTGCGGAAATTAAAATGCGGAAAATAAAGGTCCTACGCTATTACAAGGCGCGGGTCTACATCGCCAAATTAAACAAAGACCCGATTTGAAATAAAATGCGGAAAGTAAATGTCCTAATTATCTATTACAAGGCTTTGGGACAAATACATTACATTCATAAAAGAAATAAAAAAATAAATGCGCGAAAAGGATTAAGAATCGAGTGCGAGGGCGTTGGACCCTTTAAAGAAATTAAATTAAAATTAAGAATTGATTTAATTATTAAATGAAGAAAAGAACTTATTTTTTATGTTTTTTTTTGGATTTATGAAATTAAAGAAAATTAAATTGGAATTAAAAGTTAAATAAAACCTAGTTCTAAATTGTTTTTAATTTATTAAAAAAAAATGTTTAAGTTTGACCTAATTTACATTAATTATTTAAATGGCATATTTATTTACAAAAATAATTAATACTTAATAATGGTAAAAAAAGGAAAAAAGAATAAAAGTATTAAAACCCTAATTTCTACATTTTTTAGTTTATTAAAAAAAAACATTAAAATTAAACCTAAAATTAAAACTAAATTAGTTAACAAAATTTATTTACAAAATAATATTAAATAAATTATATTTTTATTTTTATGATTTCTGATTTTTTGGTATTTTTATATTATAAAGTTAATTCTATGGAATTAAATAAAACAAATAATATAATTA
Source organism: Vicia faba (assembly GCA_948472305.1). Classification (NCBI taxonomy): domain Eukaryota; kingdom Viridiplantae; phylum Streptophyta; class Magnoliopsida; order Fabales; family Fabaceae; genus Vicia; species Vicia faba. Next base: position 1,471,091,800 of record OX451738.1, on the reverse strand, counting down.
AAATAAATAATAGAAAAGAATAAAAATAGAGAAAAGAAAGGCAAACATGGGGGGTTTTCTGACCCATTTGGAGGTTGATGTGCAGTAATTTGGCCCAAGAATTCAGGCCTTGTTTGACTTCTCAGACTTGCGTGTGGATGTGTTGACTGATGCGTATGGTGGATGGCTGGTGATAGCCACTGGATTGATCTTCAGGAACATGTGGCAAGCTTTGGCGCTGGGGAATTTGGTGGACTTCTGGGCGTGTTGGGTACCTGATCATGTTATGAGAAAAAATAGAAGGAAATATGGGGGGACCTGGGAATCGAACCCAGGTCCATGCGTTTACCGTGCCAATGCTTTGCCAACTGCGCTGTATGTGCGTTTTGATATTATAATGGAACACAAAACTTATAATGAGAACATAAAGTTAATGATATAAAACACTAAAAAAACCGCGCCAGATTCAAATACTCCACTCATGTTCTGCCACGCCTGCATCATCTTCCTCTTTCTACCTGTAAAAGAAACCAAATAGCGGGGGTTTTAAACCCCCACTAACCACAATATGCAAAAATAGCGAATAGCTCCTGGGCAATGATAAATTGGGCGCGAGGTGATGATTGTGTTCGTATGAAGGTCACGAGTCCAATGGTATTGGTTAGGATGGCCAATTTTGTCTTATGTATGAAACCCCAAATCAAAGCTTCTGCAACCCTAGAAAATTTCAATGGCAGATTCTCATACAGGGCACATTAGTTCAATTAGAAGATATCAATAGCTTCAGCATACTCATATTAATATGAATCAATCATTAAAACTCAATAATTATGCATGAAAAATCAAATACGAATATCAAATTTTTCAAGAAAAGTGGAACACGGTTATACCAATTCTTGAGGTTAGGGGATGTGATTTTGATTGGGAAAGATTCCTGGATGTGCAAGCAAGCTATTGGAATGCTTCTTAGGCCTTGAAACGCACTGAAACTATGAAAACAGATTTGAGATTTTTGAGAAAAAATGCAAAGTGTTCTTGAGGTCTGAGGCGCAGCTTGCTTCTTCTTGTCATTAGGTTTAGGTTTGTGTATGTATATGGAATGATTTTGGTTCAAAAGATCAAGCCCAAAGCCTTGTTTTAATGCTTTTCAATTTTGTGATTTTCATGATCTTTTTTCAATCTTTTCTCCATCAAAACATTGCCAATATTTGAAGATTCTTGCCTTTTTAGTGATGCACGAAATCTTGAGGTTATGATGAGTAGAAATGCTGCATAAAAAGATTTGAAAACATTTGTTTAGTATTTTTCTCATATTTAATTTTAATTAAATGAATTAATGGATTTAAAAATTCAGTTAATAAATTAAAAATAAGAAAATAACTCCCCTTTGGGTCAATGGGTCGTGCATAGCTTTTGGGTGATGATTCTTGGAAGAAATTGTGGCCCATTAGCAATTTTGAGGCATTTGAAGCAAAGTTGACTTTTCAAAATTCCCAAAAATTTCCCAACTTCCACAAGGCATATCTTGCTCAATTTTTAAGCTTTGATCATGTTCTTGGACATTTTGGAAAGGTCTTGAAGTCCTATAACCAATGCCTTTGGTCCCATGTCATTTCGATGTACCAATCTTAAGTTATGGTCTTTGACTTAAAGTGCCTTTTTGTTGACTTTTGAAAATGACCTATAATGTTGAGATTGATAACTTTTTGTGAGAGCATTTCTTGGACTTGAAGTGTGAAGATGAGTTGTAGGAAATGTCATTCTCTTCAAAATGAGATTTGGATGGAATTTTTCTGATAATCCATGTGGAAGTTTTGCCTTGGTCAAGTTACAATTGACTTTTTCAACTGTCCAAAAGTAGAAACTTTTGCATCTTGAGACTTTTTGAGCCATGCCTTGAGAATCATGATCAAGAATTGATCAAATGATGTTTGTGGCTTCAAAATAATATGTTGACCAAAAATTTTGACTTTTGACTGTCAAATGACCATTTTGCCCCTACAGTTGACTGTTGAGCAATTAGGGTTTTTGACTGTGCAATTTTGTGCTGTAAGTCTTGAAACTTGGCATAAGGATTCTTGACAATGTTTATGGGCATGTGGGACTTGTTTGGACCCTTGAAAACTTCAATTTCTTTGCCAGAACCAAAACCCTAATTTTTGACTATTAGGAGGCCGTTGGACTGTGCAACCCTTGGGAGATTTTGAAGCATGATCTTAACAAATCTTGAAGAATATGGGAGGGAAAATTTTGGGGTGCAAAAGTTGCCCCTGTTCAATCTTCTTAGACCTGAGGATGTAGATTGGCTGACGTGCCTTTCGTAATCTGAAGGTGGAAGATGATTGAACACTAGAGTGCCCAGAAATTTGCGCTCACATAGTAGCAGTGCGATGGTGGGAATGGGCTTACAGATGCCATTTGGAGATTGATGGACATGAAGATGGGCTTATAGATGCCATGTTGAGAGGTGATGGATAGGTGGATGGGCTTATAGATGCCATCTGGGTGTCGATCGCGTAAGAGATTCCTTAGCGAGGACTTGCATACCTGAAAAAGAAAGATGATTACCTGATTTGTTACAGGAGTTGGTCTTCAAACTTTTTGTGTAAATGTGCACTGACTGGTTACAGGTATCGAATCTTTGAACTCTTCAGACGTACCCTCGACAGGACGGTGAGAGAACCTTGGATGATTATTACCTTAATAGTAACGATGAGAGAAACTAGGGCGATTACTACCTCAACAGTAACGATGAGAGAACCTGGGGAGATTACTACCTCAACCGTAACGATGAGAGAACCTGGGGTGATTACTACCTCAACAGTAACGATGAGAGAACCTGGGGCGATTACTACCTCAACAGTAACGATGAGAGAATCTGGGGCAATTACTACCTCAACAGTAACGATGAGAGAATCTGGGGCGATTACTACCTCAACAGTAACGATGAGAGAATCTGGGGCGATTACTACCTCAACAGTAACGATGAGAGAATTTGGGGCGATTACTACCTCAACAGTAACGATGAGAGAATCTGGGGCGATTACTACCTCAACAGTAACGATGAGAGAATCTGGGATGTCTTCTACTGAGTCTTCTTTAGGAAAATCTTTAGGAATCAATTTAACTGGACTAGAGAAGGCCTTTGACTAGATAAGAATCAGGAAAATCTTAGGGTCGATTTAACTGAACCAAGCAAGGTCTTGGAATAACTTCAACTGGATAAGAATCAGGGAGATCTTATGGTCGATCTGACTGAACCAGAGAAGGCCTTTGACTGGATAAGAATCAGAAAAATCTTAGGGTCGATTTAACTGAACCAAGCAAGGTCTTGGAATAACTTCAACTGGATAAGAATCAGGGAGATCTTAGGGTCGATCTGACTGAACCAGAGAAGGCCTTTGACTGGATAAGAATCAGAAAAATCTTAGGGTCGATTTAACTGAACCAAGCAAGGTCTTGGAATAACTTCAACTGGATAAGAATCAGGGAGATCTTAGGGTCGATCTGACTGAACCAGAGAAGGCCTTTGACTGGATAAGAATCAGAAAAATCTTAGGGTCGATTTAACTGAACCAAGCAAGGTCTTGGAATAACTTCAACTGGATAAGAATCAGCGAGATCTTAGGGTCGATCTGACTGAACCAGAGAAGGCCTTTGACTGGATAAGAATCAGAAAAATATTAGGGTCGATTTAACTGAACCAAGCAAGGTCTTGGAATAACTTCAACTGGATAAGAATCAGGGAGATCTTAGGGTCGATCTGATTGAACCAGAGAAGGCCTTTGATTGGATAAGAATCAAAAAAATCTTAAGGTCGATTTAACTGAACCAAGCAAGGTCTTGGAATAACTTCAACTGGATAAGAATCAGGGAGATCTTAGGGTCGATCTGACTGAACCAGAGAAGGCCTTGGACATAGCTGAGAACTTGACTGGATCTTTCTTGAAAGATAAAGGTCAGTCATATGCAATGCATGATATGGATCAAGCCATGATGTTCTCAACATAAATGAGATTGTATGTTCATGATGCATATATGCATGCTATAATGTATGGAAATGCGATGTTTATGAATGTATGTTTTTCTTCTAGGAAAGTAAATCCTTGACGGGTGCCGGGAAGCCACATCCTGGGCTGATGTTGGAGAATAGTGCTTTGTTGTTTCCGCTGGGGATGATAGTTGCAAGAATACCGGTAGGAGAAGATAACTCCGTTAGGGAATAAACTTGGCGAATGGATTCCTCTGCGGGGAAAACTTACTCTAGCTACCTTGCTGGGGAACAGTACTTTGTGGGGAGAGAGGTACTTTGCTGGGATTTGATGATAACTCCGCTGGGGATACCATTATTGTGTTGGAAGTTTTGATAGACTCCGCTGGGGATAAGAAGACTTCGCCGAGGACGATCTTTCCGTGGCTTTTGGCTGAGGATAACCCAGTTATATCCTAGTAGGGAAATAACTTTTGAATAAAGCCGGGGGACGCGTTCGTGCTCTGCGAGGGATAAGCTTCCAGAATCTACTGGGGATAAGCTTCATGCTGGGGAGATGGATTGAACTTTCCTGGGGAAACTTTGAACTATACTGGACTCTCTTGGGGAACTCTTTGAGATATACTGGAGAAGAGATTCCACAGAATGTCTGGTATACCGCCGGAGAATAGTCTTAGACCAAGACTGCCGGGGATGCCTGTTAGGAATGTCTGTATGATGTGCTGGGGAATGTTTGAGATCTGATGGAGGATACACAACTTCCTTAAGGCTGACAGTATAACTCTGCTTGGGGAGAGTGCATGGACTTGCTGGCTCACTCTCTGGGGACTTAAGGTATCCTGGTTGTTCTTCAGCCGAACCTATCTTAGTACCTTGGTGGACAGAGCAATTAGATCGTTTGGACAACTCATTATTGCCCCTGTTTCAGAGGTGGGAGAGGAAGATCTGTGAGGTGCTGATAGTTGTTGATGGACCAACCTTCTTCTGGTAGGCAGGTGACAAGATGACAGGATATAGTCGTACACTTTGATCCCTAACTTTTGCTTGGACCGCCCTTTCGGGTTTTCAATCCACCGGGATACCCCTTTTTGCCCCAAGCCGCCTTTTCAGGTTTTCGACTTGCCGGGTGTACGGATTTTTTTATTTTCATCCCTTATTTTTCCCGAACCCTTTTGGTTCGCCGGGAAGCCCTAATTTTTGCCTAGGTATGTCAACCTAGCGGGTCTTTTATCATGCGTAGTATCTTTCGACTATGTCCACGCTCTCAGAATGTAGGGAGTTGCCCCTGTTAGAAGTGTTTTGCCATGCCACCAGAAGATGTTTGATCATGCCAGATTTGTTGCCGGGAATTCATGTCCAATGCCCCAAGTGGCTCAGGCAGAGGTTTGCCCCTGGCTGTTTGGCATCTTGAGAGATTCCTTGAATCTTGACTGGATTGCCCCAGATGATGGACAATGATCAGGCCATGCCCCTTGATTGGAAGTGCTTTTGTTCACTAGGTATTCCCCGTACGAACTCTTATGCTGTTCAAACAAATAGTCATATGCAAACAAATGCTATATCAAAAATGCAAAGCTTATGTCTGTCTTAAAACTTTTTTAAAAAAAAAATGAATTTTTTAGTAAAACAAGCAAGTTTTGTAAATTGTGGTGTCAACTCGTTATTTTACCACGAGCCTTAAGGAGTCAAGATACCTTTGGTAACAGTATGCTTTCGAACTAACCCATGCTTCAGCTAGGACTTTTGAGGGTTATAACGTGGCCTGGTTCACGGTTTAAGAAACAAAGGATAAAGCTCAAATTATTTGTACCCACCCGCTCTTCGTGATGGTCTTCAATCCTAAACTCAGCTGATCGTGCGTTAGACCTTATTTGAGTTTTTGTCCTGATATTCCCGTGATGGTTAGGATGTTGATAGTTTATTTTGAATAGGCAGTCATTCCTTTTTGTTATTGAGGGTTTGTAAGACCTCTTTCTTTTTCCCTTTTTTTTTGATTCTGTTATCCTTATTTTTTTTTGCCTGAACTGTTCTTTTGTGATTACAGTCAGCGGGATGCCCCAGTTTTGTAAGTCTCCTTCATAGGTTTTGACTTATTGGGTTTTTATTTTTGAGATATAATGACTTCCTGTCTTTATGATCATTCGGAACCATCACTGTCTTTTGTTTTGTAAGGACCTCTTTAGTGCCATTCGTTATGCACTTGGATCAACTGAGGGAACTACCCTGCCCCAGGTTATGATAAAGGGTTTTAATTTTTTTGAAAATAAAAACTCCTACTTCTTTGGCTCAGAGGGGTTGACGAGGGATTATCTTCCTTATAACTCCAGTGTTTAGGAATTGAAACAATGCCTGTACCTCATCAGCGGGGTCTGTTCAAAAGCATACTGTAAAGATTGCGGTATCGTTTTCGTCATCCTCCCTCAAGAGGCTTAGAATTATTAATTGAGAGTTGACATCAAAAAGAATGAAAGCAGTTTGAGTATAGCGAATGCGAATATATTGCTTCAAAACAGACATATGAGATGCATTAATGAAATAACAACGTTTGACATGAATAAATGTTTGAACAATCAAAAGAAAATTACAACTTGAAAAATTCTAATGAACAAAAGTTTTCTAGTCTCAGGGCTTGTTACTTCAAATGGTGAGCCTTGGAGGGATGGTAGAAAAACTCAGCCTGACCATCTTGTGTGAATTCCAATGCTCCTTCATCAATCAGGTCCTAGATCTTGTTCTTCAGAGCCCAACACTCATTTGTATCATGTCCTGGACTGGCAGAGTGGTAGGCACACCTTTTATTGGGATGATAGGTAGGAGATGATGTGTTGGGGTTCCGGGGATGAGCCCTTAATGTGATCAGATTCAATCTCAACAGGCGTTGTAAAGCTTGAAACAGCGACATGTTGAGCTGGGTGAATTGCCTCCTGGGCTTGTCTGGCTGAAGCTGGTGAGGTTGATGCTGAATTTGTGACACTGGAGCCATTTGAGGAGCTCTCCCCTTATCTCCTTGTCTCAAAGATGGTTGAATGATGACTGGCTCTTTACCCTTAGACGTTTGCCCCAGTTGGTTACCCTAAAGCAGTTGGTTGATGAGAACTCCGAGCTCTTCTTGTCTATGAGCTAAACCTTGAATGGCAGTCACCTGCCCCAGCATCTGGGCTTTCATTGCATCCACTTCAGCTTGCAGATGTTTCAGCCGTTCGTCCTCAGCGCTGTTCCTGACCAAAGTCCCCATGAGAAGTGTTCTCAGCTCCTCCTGCCCCTTGGATAGATTCAGGAGGATTTCCCCGAACTGAGTCTCTTGAGCAAGAAGGTCCTGGTTATCTTGTTGGGAAGCCATTGCTGAAATAGACAGCGAGAAAGGTAAGTGACCTGCAACAAGGGTACCTGTTATGCAATGATGTGTATGACATGCATGTAATGTTTTCAAGGACCTCGCGGGATAAACAAGAAAATTTGTTAGAATTTGGGTCCGGTAGCTTGATTGAAGGAACTTCATGTTGCTGAGAGTCCTTCTTCAAGAGTCAAGGCTCACCATATCAAGTGGTTCATAGCCCCTGACAACCTTGTCTAGAGGAAAATAAATCCCCTTTTGCCCCTTGCTGGACAGTTGGTTCATCATCACCTGCATCACAAGCCCTTGAGATCCTTGAAATGGGTTAGTCTTCATGCAGGATGCATGCAATGGTATGATGTTATGCTATGCATGGGGTAACGTAGGTAAACCCTGTTATGAGTCCCGATTAAGGACTGTAAACAAAACCTGCAAGAAACTCAAGTAAACCCTGTTATGAGTCCTAGTTAAGGACTATAAACAAAACCTGCAAGAAACTCAAGTGTCAGATAACAAGCATGCAAGTAGTCAAGTTGGAAGGCACACAAGTCACACAAGAGAAGCCCTTAGAGTTTAGGCCAGCATGAGGTCTAGGTATTACCCTCTTTCAGTTTGTTGGTTCATACCTGTCCTATCAAAAGTAACCGGGTTCTTAGAGGATCCCAATATCATTGACTACCCTCAATCGGTCATAACTCCAGCATCGCAATCTTTTCTTGCGGCCAGAACCATCACGAGAGTTTAGCCTCAATGGGCGTAGCATACTGCTACTGTTCTATTGGCCAAGTTGTGTCTTTTAAGGTTCTAAGGTCTGTTGGTGCTTAATGACTCCTCGGAAGACCCATATTCTCCTCGTTGCAACACAAGGGATATCGGTACAGACCAAGGTGCCACACCAACGTAGCCACTGCTTCACCCATGTCGGTCTACGCCAGACAGGTCCCTCACAGCTTATGCTACCTAAACAGGGTATCCCCAGATCCGGGTTAGGATCTATGTAACTCCGATGCAACCCACAATTTAAAGCAAACAAGTCAAAACAATTGAAAACACAGTTATGAACTATCCTAAGGTACACCTCACTTTATAAGCATATCCCCAGCAGAGTCGCCAGTTCTGTGATCGGTGGATCTGGAACTGACTGTTTAACGCTGGTTCGCGAATTGTCGCGGAAGCAAGAGTCGCCACCGTCTTTTATTTTCTCCAACATGGAAAGGACAAAAGCACAGAAAAATTCCTTATTGAGATTAGCTCTCGGTTCGGGAAGTAGATTTATAGAAAGGGAAGGTGTTAGCACCCTTTCTATCCATGGTTATCCATGGGCTCTTAGATACTTGCTCATTTGTGTTTTCAAAATGTTTGTTTGCTTTTCAAGGTGAGTGGTTTTGAAAAAGTTTCTTTGAAAGTTTCAGATCGACTCTTGTATCAGTCCTCAAGAGTGTTTGAAAAGTTGTTTTTGAAAGCTTTTTGCAAAGTGTCGGTGTGAAAAGAAGTTTTTGATTTGTTTTGAATTAGAGCAAGTATCTACGAGTCATCTACCTACCCTAAGGAATTCGTCTGTGTAAATGTCCTTAAGATAGTGCCATCCCACCATTGAGAGGTAGGTAGCACCACCGTTGGAGGTGTTCGGGTCAATTCGTGGATTAGGGACAGTGTGGTCACCAGAGCAATAGGAAGACACCTTAGAAGCTACCCCCATGCCATGTTCATGGACATGAGGACTTACTAAAACGTCCTCTACTCGACGACCACGTTTCGAGGGGCAAGGCAACAGTGAGGCGTACCCTAGGAGTGGTGTGTGATTTGTGTGTCGTTTTCAGTTATTATTTGTCTTGTCATGCATTAGGTGTTCTACGCTTTGATTTTATTTGGGCATACATTCTTCCATGTGATTAATAGTTTAAAGGGTGCGGAAATTAAAATGCGGAAAATAAAGGTCCTACGCTATTACAAGGCGCGGGTCTACATCGCCAAATTAAACAAAGACCCGATTTGAAATAAAATGCGGAAAGTAAATGTCCTAATTATCTATTACAAGGCTTTGGGACAAATACATTACATTCATAAAAGAAATAAAAAAATAAATGCGCGAAAAGGATTAAGAATCGAGTGCGAGGGCGTTGGACCCTTTAAAGAAATTAAATTAAAATTAAGAATTAATTTAATTATTAAATGAAGAAAAGAACTTATTTTTTATGTTTTTTTTTGGATTTATGAAATTAAAGAAAATTAAATTGGAATTAAAAGTTAAATAAAACCTAGTTCTAAATTGTTTTTAATTTATTAAAAAAAAAGTTTAAGTTTGACCTAATTTACATTAATTATTTAAATGGCATATTTATTTACAAAAATAATTAATACTTAATAATGGTAAAAAAAAGGAAAAAAGAATAAAAGTATTAAAACCCTAATTTCTACATTTTTTAGTTTATTAAAAAAAAACATTAAAATTAAACCTAAAATTAAAACTAAATTAGTTAACAAAATTTATTTACAAAATAATATTAAATAAAATATATTTTTATTTTGATGATTTCTGATTTTTTGGTATTTTTATATTATAAAGTTAATTCTATGGAATTAAATAAAACAAATAATATAATTAAAATAAATAATAGAAAATAATAAAAATAGAGAAAAGAAAGGCAAACATGGGGGGTTTTCTGACCCATTTGGAGGTTGATGTGCAGTAATTTGGCCCAAGAATTCAGGCCTTGTTTGACTTCTCAGACTTGCGTGTGGATGTGTTGACTGATGCGTATGGTGGATGGCTGGTGATAGCCACTGGATTGATCTTCAGGGACATGTGGCAAGCTTTGGCGCTGGGGAATTTGGTGGACTTCTGGGCGTGTTGGGTACCTGATCATGTTATGAGAAAAAATAGAAGGAAATATGGGGGGACCTGGGAATCGAACCCAGGTCCCTGCATTTAACGTGCCAATGCTTTGCCAACTGCGCTGTTTGTGCGTTTTGATATTATAATGGAACACAAAATTTATAATAAGAACATAAAGTTAATGATATAAAACACTAAAAAAACCGCGCCAGATTCAAATACTCCACTCATGTTCTGCCACGCCTGCATCATCTTCTTCTTTCTACCTGTAAAAGAAACCAAATAGCGGGGGTTTTAAACCCCCACTAACCACAATATGCAAAAATAGCGAATAGCTCATGGGCAATGATAAATTGGGCGCGAGGTGATGATTGTGTTCGTATGAAGGTCACGAGTCCAATGGTATTGGTTAGGATGGCCAATTTTGTCTTATGTATGAAACCCCAAATCAAAGCTTCTGCAACCCTAGAAAATTTCCATGGCAGATTCTCATACAGGGCATGTTAGTTCAATTAGAAGATATCAATAGCTTCAGCATACTCATATTAATATGAATCAATCATTAAAACTCAATAATTATGCATGAAAAATCAAATACGAATATCAAATTTTTCAAGAAAAGTGGAACACAGTTATACCAATTCTTGAGGTTAGGGGATGTGATTTTGATTGGGAAAGATTCCTGGATGTGCAAGCAAGCTATTTGAATGCTTCTTAGGCCTTGAAACGCACTGAAACTATGAAAACAGATTTGAGATTTTTGAGAAAAAATGCAAAGTGTTTTTGAGGTCTGAGGTGCAGCTTGCTTCTTCTTGTCATTAGGTTTAGGTTTGTGTATGTATATGGAATGATTTTGGTTCAAAAGATCAAGCCCACAGCCTTGTTTTAATGCTTTTCAATTTTGTGATTTTCATGATCTTTTTTCAATCTTTTCTCCATCAAAACATTGCCAATCTTTGAAGATTCTTGCCTTTTTAGTGATGCACGAAATCTTGAGGTTATGATGAGTAGAAATGCTGCATAAAAAGATTTGAAAACATTTGTTTAGTATTTTTCTCATATTTAATTTTAATTAAATGAATTAATGGATTTAAAAATTCAATTAATAAATTAAAAATAAGAAAATAACTCCCCTTTGGGTCAATGGGTCGTGCATAGCTTTTGGGTGATGATTCTTGGAAGAAATTGTGGCCCATTAGCAATTTTGAGGCATTTGAAGCAAAGTTGACTTTTCAAAATTGCCAAAAATTTCCCAACTTCCACAAGGCATATCTTGCTCATTTGTTTAAGCTTTGATCATGTTCCTGGACATTTTGGAAAGGTCTTTAAGTCCTCTAACCAATGCCTTTGGTCCCATGTCATTTTGATTTACCAATCTCAAGTTATGGTCTTTGACTTAAAGTGCCTTTTTGTTGACTTTTGAAAATGACCTATAATGTTGAGATTGATAACTTTTTGTGAGAGCATTTCTTGGACTTGAAGTGTGAAGATGAGTTTTAGGAAATGTAATTCTCTTCAAAATGAGCTTTGGATGGAATTTTTATGATAATCCATGTGGAAGTTATGCCTTGGTCAAGTTACAATTGACTTTTTCAACTGTCCAAAAGTAGAAACTTTTGCATCTTGAGGCTTTTTGAGCCATGCCTTGAGAATCATGATCAAGAATTGATCAAATGATGTTTGTGGCTTCAAAATAAGATGTTGACCAAAATTTTTGACTTTTGACTATCAAATGACCATTTTGCCCCTACAGTTGACTGTTGAGCAATTAGGGTTTTTGACTGTGCAATTTTGTGCTGTAAGTCTTGAAACTTGGCATAAGGATGCTTGACAATGTTTATGGGCATGTGGGACTTGTTTGGACCCTTGAAAACTTCAATTTCTTTGCCATAACCAAAACCCTAATTTTTGACTGTTAGGAGGCCGTTGGACTGTGCAACCCTTGGGAGATTTTGAAGCATGATCTTAGCAAATCTTGAGGAATATGGGAGGGCAAATTTTGGGGTGCAACAACTGCATATTCAAAATAATCTGTCAATATCCGAACCATCATTGGAACATCAGGACAAAGACTCAAACGAGATCTAAACGCACGATCAACTGAGTTTAGGTTTGAAGAACATCACGAAGAGCGGGTGGGTACAAATATAATTTGAGCCTTTTCCTTTGTTTCTTAAACAGTGAACCAGGCCACGTTACAACCCTTAAAATTCCTAGCTGAAGCATGGTTTAGTTCGAAGGCATACTGTTACGAAAGGTATCCTGACTCCTTAAGGCTTGCTGTAAAATACTGAGTTGACATCACATTTTACAAAATTTGCTTGTTTTACTGAAAATGCATTTTCAAAAATTTCAAGACAGACATAAGTGTTGCATTCTTAATATAACATTGTTTGTATATGACTATTTTGTCTAAACAACATAGAAGTTCGCACGACGAATGTCTAAATGAACAAAAGCACCCCCAATCAGGGGGCACGACATGATCATTGTCCATCATCTGGGGCAGTTAGGTCAAGATTCGAAGAATCTCTCAAAAGGCCAACCAGCTTGGGGCAAATCTCCATCTGGATCACTTGGGGCATTGGACGATCAAACAAAGATCTTCTGGTGGCATGGTAACACTGCACTACTGACAGTGACAACTCCCTGCATCCTGAGAGCACGGACATAGTCGGAAAAAAAACACTACGCATAAGCAAAGACCCGCTAGGTTGACACACCTAGGCAAAAATAAGGGCTTCCCGGCGAACCAAAAGGGTTCGGGCAAAAATAAGGGACGAAAATGAAAAATTTGTACACCCGGCAAGTCGAAAACCTGAAAAGGCGGCTTGGGCAAAAATGGGTATCCCTTTGGACTGAAAACCCGAAAGGGCGGTCCAGGCAAAAGTTAGGGATCAAAACGTACGACTATGTCCTGTCTTCTCATCACTTTCCTACCAGAATAAGATCTGTCAAATCGGCAGTCATCAAGCACCTCATAGGCCTTCTTCTCCCGCAGAAACTGGGGCAATAAGAATCGTCTAACTGTACAAACTGCTCTGTCCTCCAGGCGCAAGATACCTTCACTCCCAGAGTAAGACAAGATTCAACAATTCTCCCCCAAGCATTTGGTCTCCAATCAACCCTAACAAGGCACAGTATCCCAAGCAAGTCAGCAACACTCTCCCCCAAGCAGAGTTAGTCTACTGTCAGCCTTAAGGAAGTTGGGTATCCCCAGAAAATCTCAATATTCCCCAGCGGAGTATACATATGTTCCTAAGCAAGCATCCCCGGCAGTCTTAAGATAAGATTGTTCCCCGGCGGAATACCAGACACCCCAGTAGGAAGCTTATCCCCAGTAGATTCCGGAAGCTTATCCCCTGCAGAGCACGAATGCGTCTCCCCGGCTTTATCCAAAGGTTATTCCCCACCAGGGCTTATAACTGGGTTATCCTCAGCTAATGACCACGGAAAGATCGTCCTCGGCAAAGTTTCTTCCTACCCCCCAGTGGAGTTCATCAATTCCCTCAACAAAGCTTATCAACGATATCCCTCAGTGGAGTTATCATCAAATTCTCAGCGAAGTATCCCTTCCCCACAGAGTATTCCCCGCAGAGTAATCTCTTCGCCAAGTTTATTCCCCAACGGAGTCATCTTCTCCTATCGGTTTATTCTTGCAACCATCACCCCCAGTGGAAACCAAGAACTTCACTCCCCAACATCAGCCCAGGATTCAATTTCCCGGAATTCGTCAAGGATTTATTTTCCTAGACGAAAATACATTCATAAACATATCACTTTTCATACATCTTGCTTACATACACAATGCATGCACATACGCATCATATCACACAATCTCATTTCTCCCTCAGAACATCATGACATCATGCATTGCACAACTGATGTTTTGCCTTTTTCAGAAAAAAGGTCAATCCAAAGACGATTACTATCAACTGTTGCAATTCCAGATTCGATACCTGCATCTAGCCAGGGCATATATGTGAGCGATTGATTATGGATTCGATACCTGTATCTAGACAGGGCATATCTACATTAAAGAGATTAAAGAGATAGCTAGAAATGCTCCAGAGATAGGCGCTATTTTGTTGCTTGTTCAGAGTTACTTGTTCAGAAATAGTTCAGATATGCTCCAGATGGACGCTATTATGTTGCTTGTTCAGAGTTACTTGTTCAGAAATAGTTCAGATATGCTCCAGATGGACGTTATTCTGTTGCTTATTCAGGGTTTCTTTTCAGAGATAACTTAGAGATGCTCCAACCACGGATGCTATTCTATTGTTTATTCAGAGATTCTTTCTAGATATGGTTCAGATGTGACCCAGGCATGGCGACGTTCTGATACTTATTCCAGATTTCCTTTCAGAGATAGCTTGGAAATGCTCCAGATATGGATGCTGTTCTTTTTCTTATTCAAGACTCCTTCTAGATATAGTTCATATGTGACCCAGGCATGGCGATGTTTTGATACTTATTCCAGATTTCCTTTCAGAGATAGCTTAGAAATGCTCCAGATATGGATTCTGTTCTTTTGCTTATTCAAGACTCCTTCTAGATATAGTTCAGATGTGACCCAGGCATGGCGACGTTCTGATACTTATTCCAGATTTCCTTTTAGAGATAGCTTGGAAATGCTCCAGATATGGATGCTGTTCTTTTGCTTATTCAAGACTCCTTCTAGATATAGTTCAGATGTGACCCAGGCATGGCGACGTTCTGATACTTATTCCAGATTTCCTTTCAGAGATAGCTTGGAAATGCTCCATATATGGATGCTGTTCTTTTGCTTATTCAAGACTCCTTCTAGATATAGTTCATATGTGACCCAGGCATGGCGACGTTCTGATACTTATTCTAGATTTCCTTTCAGAGATAGCTTGGAAATGCTCCAGATATGGATGCTGTTCTTTTGCTTATTCAAGACTCCTTCTAGATATAGTTCAGATGTGACCCAGGCATGGTGACATTCTGATACTTATTCCAGATTTCCTTTCAGAGGTAGCTTGGAAATGCTCCGAATATGGATGTTGTTCCTTTGCTTATTCAAGACTCCTTCTAGAGATAGTTCAGATGTGACCCATGCATGGTGACGTTCTGATACTTATTCAGATTCCCTTTCAGATATAGCCTAGAGATGCTCTAGATCCGGACACTGTTCTATTGCTTATTCAGATTCAAACTTCTAAAAGACAACTTAGAGATGCTCCATCCCGGATGCTCTTCTATTGTTCAGTCTAGATACGATCCAGATTCGGATGACATTCTGTTACTCATGCAGTATGGATATACCCCAGACACGGCGGTCATTCTACCATTTATTCAGACGTCAGTAATTAGACACAGACTAGATATGCTCCAGACGCGGAAGCTATTCTATTTCTTATTCAGATTCACCTATCCACCATCTTTCCAAATGGAATCTATAAGCCCATTCCCGACAAGGTTCTGTCACACCTTCAGATGGCATCTTTAAGCCCATCCTCCCATCCATCATCTCTCCAAACGGCATCTGTAAGCCCGTTCCCGACATCACACTGCCGATACTCTACTATGTGAGTGCAAATTTCTGGGCACTCTAGTGTTCAATCATCTTCTACCCTCGGATCACGAAAGGCACACAAGCCAATCTACATCCTCAGGTCTAAGAAGATAGAACAGGGGCAACTGTTGTACCCCAAAATTTTCCCTCCCATAATCTTCAAAGTTTTGCCTCAAAGGGTTCAAAGTCTACTCAAGGGCTACACAGTCAAATCATCCTCCTAAGCCATGCAAATTAGGGTTTTGGTTCTTGCAAGGAAGTTGAGGTTTTCAAGGGCTCAATCAAGTCCCATATGCTCATACACATTGTCAAGCACCTACATGTCAAGTTTCAAGGCTCACAAGGTCAAGTTGCACAGTCAAAAACCCTAATTGCTTCACAATCAACTATAGGGGCAAAATGGTCATTTGGCAGTCAAAAGTCAAAATTTTTGGTCAACATCTCATTTTGAAGCCACAATCATCATTTGGTCAAATCTTGACCATGATTTCACAAGAATGGCTCAAAAATCATCAAGATGCAAAAGTTTCCATTTTTGGACAGCTGAAAAAGTCAACTGTAACTTGACCAAGGCATAACTTTTTCATGGTTCATCAGAAAAATCCCATCCAATGCTCATCTTGAAGGGGAAGACATTTCCTACAACTCATCTTCACATTCCAAGTCCAAGAAATTCTCTCACAAAAAGTTATCAATTTCAACATTATAGGTCATTTTCAAAAGTCAACAAAAAGGGACTTTAAGTCAAAGACCATAACTTGAGATTGGTAAATCAAAATGACATGGGACCAAAGGCATTGGTTAGAGGACTTCAAGACCTTTCCAAAATGTCCAAGAACATGTTCATAGCTTCAAAATTGAGCAAGATATGCATTGGAGAATTTGGGAAATTTTTGTGAAATGGCCAAAGTCAACTATCCTTGAAATTTCATTTTTGACAAAAGGGGCCCACTTTTTCCACTTGTTTCAGCTTGGCCATGCCTCCCACGTGTCCCACAATTTATTTCAAGATTAAAAATTAAATTTTCCATTTTTATTTGATTTTATTTGATTTAATTCATTTTAAATCTTTAAAATTCAAATAAAAATCAAGAAAATTAATGGAGGGATATCTTTGAGTTTGAATAGCTTTGATACACCATCATTCACCTTCCAAATTCGTGCAAGGCCTATTCTAAGCAAGAAATTCAAATTTTCACAAAAATGGCAAGTTGTTTAAATGGTGTTCATGGCAAAATCCAAAACATGATGGCAAGGCTTCAAGGCTCTTTATTTTGATTAATACTCATTCATATACACATATACAAGCCTCCCCACCCTCATGGACGAAAAAAAGAAGGCATCCCTAAAACGGCAGAGCAAAAACTCAGAATTTGTCAAAAAAGTGTGAGATCTAAAGCAAGGTTGCAGGCAGTTTCAGACAAAACAAAGCACGTGAGATCCTTCATTGCCATACCCTAAAACTAAAGAGACCTTTACCACGCCCTGAGACTCCATATCAAGCACTGTAAGTCATCACAAACTCACCCCCGCTATCTGCTTTATGTTTTTTAAAGGAAACGAAGAAGATGAAGGACGTGCCTCCATGTGATTGGCTGATTCAAAACGGGCGCGCACTTTTTCCTTTTTTCAGCATATAGTGCACTTATTTTATATTATTTTTCTTTTCTATTTTACTAACAAACGCGCAGGATTGGTGTAGTGGTTGGCAATATACTTGGTGATCTCTGGGACCTGGGTTCGATTCCCAGGTCCCCCCATAATTCCAATATTATTTTTTCTAACGCTTTCCAGTGCAGCGTCTCATCAAATAACTCACCATAAACCTCACAGACCCAAGCGCCAGGTGGCCTCTATCATAGATCTGATGGCCAGGAGGTGGTCCTCACCATGTTCAGGAGTCAACACACAAGCATTGGATTCCAGAAAGTCAAACGAGCTGGATTCAAATGGGCCTAAATTCCTGATTCACCCCCCTTGGGTTTAATCTTTTTTTATTTTTTTCATTTTCATTTTTTATTATTTGCCTTATTTTATTTATTTTATTATTAACAATTAACATAATTAACATATTTTTCATAAAAAATCAAAAAAATAGAACTAACATTATTATTATTATTATTATTTTGTAAATAAACAACAAGTGAAATAGTTTAATTAGGCAATTTTGACTTTTCTTTTAATAATTAAAATAGATTTAGAATTAGGAAAAATTAACTTTTAGTTTTATTTCTTTTTATTTTATTTCATAAAAAACATAAAAAACATAAAAAAAACACAAAATATTTTCTCTTAATTAAATTAATTAGTTATTAATTAGCTTTAATTTCATTTTAATTACAAAAAAGACCAAAAAATCAATTTCTTTTCTAAAAAAAGGGTCGACACCCTTAGACATTCCCGATTGTTTTATTCGCGCGCATTTACTTTATTTGATTATTATGTAATTGCCTTCAAGAATGTAATAGTTAAATAGGTTTATCGCTTTATTTAATTTCCGTACTTATTTACTAAAAAACGGGTCTTTGTAATTTTTGGCGATGTATAGACCCGCGCCTTATAATAGCGTAGGATTTATGTTTCCGCAATTAATTTTCGCACCCTTTAACTGCTAAACTTGCATGAAAGAATGTATGTAAATAAAAACAACTCGTAGCTCACTAATTACAAAGACAAACATTAACTGAAAACAACACACAATACACACACCACTTCTAGGGTACGCCTCACTCGTTGCCTTCGAAACATGGTCGTCAAGTATAGGATGTTTTAGCGGTCCTTATGTCCATGATCCAGTTGCCTCGAAACAGTTGCCTCGAAACAGTTGCCTCGGAACAGTTGCCTCGGAACAGTTGCCTCGAAACGGTTGCCTCAGATTAAAAAAGGATCAAGGACATAAGGGTAGCCTCTAAGGTGTCTTGCTGTTGCTTCGGTGACCACACTGTCCCTACAATCGAATTGACCCGAACACCTCCAACGGTGGTGCTACCTACCTCTCAATGGTGGGATGGCACCACCTAAAGGACACTTACACAGCTCAATTCCTTAGGGTAGGTAGATGACTCATAGATACTTGCTCTTTTCAAAAACAAAACAAAACATCTTTTCACACCGACACTTTTCAAAAAGCTTTCAAAATAATTTTTTAAACACTCTTGAGGACTGATACAAGAGTTATTCAGAAATCTTTCAACGAAACTTTTGCAAAACCCACTCACATTTTGAAAAGCAAACAAACACTTTGAAAACATAAGAGCAAGTATCTAAGAGCCCATGGATAACCATGGATAGAAAGGGTGCTAACACCTTCCCTTTCTATAAATCTACCTCCCGAACCGAGAAACATATCTCATAAGGAATTTTGCTGTGCTTTTGTCCTTTCCATGTTGGAGAATATAAAAGACGGTGGCGACTCTTGCTTACCGCGACATTTCGCGAAACCAGCTTAAAAAACAGTCAGTTCTAAATCCACCGATCACACTATGCCCCAGTGTCTTGCTGTCTATCTTGCTGGGCATCCTCCAAGCTCTGATAAATCTCTGGCGAAGTCCTTGTGCATCGTTGTCGAAGTCAAAAACTATGTCAGGAATTAACATGTCATGGGGGCCGTCCCTTCGAGCATAACCAAACTGTCTCCAAGCCAGACACGGGTTGTAAGTAATACCTCCTCTGATTCCAAGTAAAGGAACATTAGGGTACTCCCCGCAACGATCAATGATAGTGACATCCTCTCTAGACCGAGAGCACCAATGTATATCAGCATGTGTAAGAGTCATCAATCGTTGTGACCATCTCAAACCCCGCTCATTCTTCAAGACTGATTGTGGAAGGTGCAAAATAAACCACCTTCCCAGGAGAGGAGTGCAACACATAAGAACACCTCTTTTTCTCATGGTTCGAGTGTAACATGAGTGAAGGATGTCCCCAAGCAACGTAGGTATAAGATTCCTGGACATGAAGATCTGGACAGCACTGATATCTATAAGCTGATCGGGATTCGGGAACAAAACCAATCCATAGACAAGGAGGGCCACAACTTCTTCAAAAGCTTGTAGGTCAAGGGAGTTCCAACATTCTTGGGCCTTCTCAAACAGAAACCTGGCTAAGAACCCTTTGATACCACTTCTAACTTCCCAATGTCCCTTGAGGTCAGATGGTTGTAGGCGTATGGCTTTAGCAATCTCTTCAAGTTTGGGTTCCTTTTCCATACCGTTGTAGGGTAGTTGACTAAGGATATGGATCTTCAGAAGCCGGGAGAACTCTTCCAATATAGGAACCAGTTGATAATCCAGGAAAGTAAAACAGTGATGCAGAGGGTCAAAGAACTGGAAGAGGACCTTTATCATATCTTCCTCAATGTTGGTGTTGACCAAGCTGATGAGTCTTCCATGTCTCTCACTGAAAGAAGAGCTCTCGGGAATCCTGGATATAAGTTCCTTAAGCTGAGGAGGGATCCTTACAAGGCTGATCTGAATTGTGTTTCTGCGAACAATTTCCATGTCCTACAAAACAAGAACAAAGATGAAGATTCGAACCCCTGAAATGGTTAGTCAATGCATATGATGCTATGATTAAACACACCACAAATATTCACAAGAGCAAACATGGTAAGGCACACAAGTCACACCACAACCCTTAGAGTTTAGGCCAGTATGGGGTCTAGGTATTACCCTCTTGAAGTTGGTGGGCTTAACCTGTCCTATCAGAAGTAACCGGGTTCTAAGGGTCCCAATATCACTGGATTGCTTTCATTGTTCATCGTTTCGATTTAGCCACTGAACTGGCGACCGAAATATTCCAAGAAAACAACCCTCAATTAAGTGTAGTATCGAGTATCAACCAACCTCGGACTGCACCAAAGTCAGTTATCTCACTACCCTAAAGAGGCCAAGATGGTTCAATTAAGGTTCCTAAGGTCAGTTGATGCTTCACGACACCACGCGGAGGCCACGTACTCTCCTTGACTGAACTCAAGGGTTACCGGTACACACCAAAGTGCCACATCAACGTAGTAGACTGCTTCAACCATGTTGGTATACCCCGCACAGTTCCCTCACAGCCTTGTTGCTACTTTCTAAGAAGGTATCCCCAGATCCGGGTTAGGATCTATAGAACTCCCAAGACAGTCCCACAATAATAAAGCAAACAGGCACAACAATTGAAAACACAAGTGATCTTAGTCCTAAGGTACACCTCACTTTAAAATCTATCCCCAGCAGAGTCGCCAGTTCTGTGATCGGTGGATCTGGAACTGACTGTTTAACGCTGGTTCGCGAAATGTCGCAGAAGCAAGAGTCGCCACCATCTTTTATTTTCTCCAACATGGACAGGACAAAGGCACAACAAAATTCCTTATGAGATAGTTTCTCGGTTCGGGAGGTAGATTTATAGAAAGGGAAGGTGTTAGCACCCTTTCTATCCATGGTTATCCATGGGCTCTTAGATACTTGCTCATTGTGTTTTCAAAAGTGTTTGCTTTTCAATTGTGAGTGAGTTTGAAAAAAGTTTCGTTTAAAGATTTCAGATCGACTCTTGTATCAGTCGTCAAGAGTGTTTGAAAAATTGTTTTGAAAGCTTTTTGAAAAGTGTCGGTGTGAAAAGGTTTTGATTTGTTTTTTAGAGCAAGTATCTATGAGTCATCTACCTACCCTAAGGAATTAGGATGTGTAGAAGTCCTTAAGGTAGTGCCATCCCACCATTGAGAGGTAGGTAGCACCACCGTTGGAGGGGTTCGGGTCAATTCGAGTGTAGGGACAATGTGGTCACCAGAGCAACAGTAGGACACATTAGAAGCTACCCTTATGCCATGGGTCATGGACATAAGGACTTACTAAAACGTCCTATACTCGACGACCACGTTTCGAGGGCAAGGCAACAGTGAGGCGTACCCTAAGAGTGGTGTGTGAATTTGTGTATTGTTTTCAGTTATGTTTTATCTTGTACATGTATCCTGGTGATCTACGCTTGTTTTTATTTTAGGCCATACATTCTTTCATGCAAAGTTTAGAATTTAAAAGTGCGGAAGTTTAAATGACGGAAAAGGTAAATCCTACGCTATTACAAGGCGCGAGTCTATACATCGCCAAATTAACAAAGACCCGTTTTTAATAAAATGCGGAAAGTAAATAAATTTCCTAATTACTATTACAAGGCTTGGGCAATTACATAATATTTAGAAGAAAATAAATAAGAATGAGTGCGCGAAAAGAAATTAGAATCGGGTGTTCGAGGGCGTTGGACCCTTTTGAGAAATTAAATAAAAATTAAAAAGCTAATAAATTATTTAATTAAGAAAAGAAATTGTTTTTTATGTGTTTTTGTATTTAATGAAAATAAAGAAAATTAATTAACATTAGAAGTTAAATAAAACCCTAGTCCTAAGGTGTTTTTAATTATTTGTGAAAGATATTCAAGTTTAACCTAATTTACCCTAATTAATTAATTACATGTTTATTTACAAAATTAATTAATAATTAATAATAATGATAATAAGAAAAAAATATTTATTAAAAAAAAGGATAAAATGTTAAAGAAGACCTAATTTCTATATATTTTAGTTATTTAAGAAAAAAATTAAAATTGAAAACCCTAAATTAAACTAAATTGATTATTAAGAATTTATTTACAAAAAAAAATATTTAATAAGTAAATTAATTAACATATTTTGATGTCTGATTTTTATTATGAAAAATATATTTTGTGAATTAAAAGAAAACAATTAAAATAATTAAAAGAAAAGAAAAGGAGATAAAAAGGAGACTACAAACAATGGGGGTGTCTGACCCAATTTGGAGGTTCTATTGGAGTAATTCTGGCCCAAGAATGCAAGAAGCCCGTTTGACTTTTCAGCGTATGTGTACGTGGTTGACTGAGTGTGCATCATGGACTGCTTTTGTGGCCATTGGATTGATCACTCAGATTACGTGGCAAACTAGCGCTTGAGGATGTATGATGAGCCCTGGGACGTGCACTGCATGGAAGCATGTTATAGAAAAAATAATGAAATATGATAGGGGACCTGGGAATCGAACCCAGGTCCCAACGTTTACCAGATGTATCAATTGCCAGTTGAGCCATGCGCGCGCGTTGTATAGGTATTGGCAAGCAAACAATATAATACAAAACAAAACTTAGTGATATACAACGCGCCATAATTCAAACGCGCCAGTCATCATGAGCCACGTCCACCTTCTTCCTCATCTTTTCTGCAATTATGAAACAAATAGCGGGGGTTTTAAACCCCCACTAACTACAATGCACAAAAATAACGATTAGAGCATGGGTAATTATAAAAAGGCGCGAGGTGTGAGTTTGATTCGTCTTCCCGTCACAAATTCATAGGTATAGGTTTTAAGGCCTGATTTTACCATATGCATGAACCCCTAAATCCAAGCTTCTGAAACCCTAGAAAGTGTTAATGGCAGATTCTTATTTAGGCAGCCATACTTCAATTGAATGGTACCATTAGCTCCAGAATGTCATTGTTAGTATAAATCAACAGTTAAAAATCATGAATCATGCATGGAAATTACAACATGATTGTGGAAAATTTTGAAAGGAAAGCAATTCTGTTCTACCAATTCCTTGTGCGTGGAGACTGGAAAAGGATTGAAGCACGTTCAGGGAAGTCCCAGCAAGCGTTTGGAATAGGTTTGGAGCTTTGAAACGCCTTGTAACTAGGTTTTTAGTTTTCAAAATTTTGGTGAAAAGTGCAACTTTGTTATGCAGCCTCTGATCAATCTTTCGTGTCCATGAGCATTAGGTTTAGTCTTGTATATGTAACTGAATAGAATTAGGTTAAAAAACCAGCCCATAATCCATGCATTGATGATTTGGAGATTTAATTTACAATGATATCAATTTCAATCTTTTTTCCATGAAACTATTGCCAATCATGAGAGATATTGCCTTTTTGAATGTGAAACGAAATCCTTAGCACATAATGAATGAATTCTCTGCACAAAAAGATTTGAAAGATATTATTTGATATTTTTTCATATTTAAATTTAATTAAGTGAATTAATAATAATAAAAATTCAAATAATTAACCAAAAATAAGAAAATACATCCCTTTGAGGTCAATAGGTCGTGCATAGCCTTTGGGTAATGATTCATGAAAGAAATTGAGGCCCATTAGCATTTTTGAGGCCTTTTGTGCAAAGTTGACTTTTCAAAATTCCCAAAATTTTCCCAACTTCTACAAAGCATATCTTGCTCAATTTTTAAGCTATGAACATGTTCTTGGACATTTTGGAAAGGTCTTGAAGTCCTCTAACCAACGTCTTTGGTCCCATGTCATTTTGATTTACCAATCTCAAGTTATGGTCTTTGACTTAAAGTGCCTTTTTGTTGACTTTTGAAAATGACCTATAATGTTGAAATTGATAACTTTTTGTGAGAGAATTGCTTGGACTTGAAGTGTGTATATGAGTTGTAGGAAATGTCATTCTATTCAAAATGATCTTTGGATGGAATTTTTCTGATAAACCACGTGGAAGTTATGCCCTGGTCAATTTGCAGTTGACTTTTTCAGTTGTCCAAAAATAGAAACTTTTGCACCTGAGACTTTTTGAGCCATGCTTTGAGAATCATGATCAAGAATTGATCAAATGATGTTTGTGGCTTCAAAATAAGATGTTGACCAAAATTTTTGACTTTTGACTGTCAAATTACCATTTTGCCCCTGCAGTTGACAGTGAAGCAATTAGGGTTTTTGACTGTGCAATTTGATGCTGTGAGTCTTGAAACTTAACATATGGATGCTTGACAATGTATATGGGCATGTGAGACTTGATTGGACCCTTGGAAACTTCAATTTCTTTGCCAGAACCAAAACCCTAATTTTGACTGTGTTAGGAGGCATATGGACTGTGCAATTCTTGAGAGATTTTGAAGCTTGATCTTGGCAAATCTTGAAGAATATGGGAGGGCAAATTTTGGGGTACAACAGAAGGCATCTTTAAGCCCATCTCCTACATCTTTCTATCACCTCTCCAAATGGCATATTTAAGCCCATTCCCTCAACCATCACATCACCGAGTAAAAATTTCTGGGCACTCTAGTGTCCAATCATCTTCCACCTTCGAGTCACGACTTGCGAAACACGCCAATCTATCTCTTCAGGCTTAAGAAGATTGAACAGGGACAACTGTTGTACCCTAAAATTTCCCTCTCACTTATAAGGAATTTTTCTCACAAGATCTCATTGGGCTCAAGACTGCACCAGGGTTTGATCAACTCAAGACACCTCCTTATGCACTAATGACCAAAATTAGGGTTTGAGTTTGCTCAAGGATTTTTGAACTATCAATTCCCCATATGAATTTCATGGATCATTATGGACCCCCAATATTACTCATGTCAGGTTTCAAGCCTTGGATCACACTTTTGATCAATCATTTGAATAATTGACTTAAAAATCAACTGTATTGGGGAAAAAGTCAACCATGACCAATTTACAGTCAAACTTCATAATTTTTGATCCACATCAACATTTTATACTCATATGTATCATTTGAACAAGTTTGGACAACAATTCCTCAAGAAATTTGATCAAATCTCCAAAAGGGCAAAATGGTCAAAATTAGGGTTTTGACTGGGAAAGGGCAATTTTTGATTTTTGACCTAGCAAATGGTAAATTGGGTTAAGGAATGATCTCAAGAGTCCAATTGCATAATTTTTACCTAATGACATGATTCAAAACATTGCAAATCCTTTGGATTGACAGAAGAATTTTGCAGTCAACTGATCAAAAGTCAATTGTATACTAAAAAGTCAAACTTTGACTTTTTGGTCAAATTCAAGTGCCAAAGATCATTATTCATCAAAACATGTCAAAATAGGAAACTTATTCATCAATAAATCAAGGAATCAAGATTTCATTTTGAAAAGTCAAAATTTCTTAACTTAGAACTTTTTCTAAGTGTTGAAAATTTCTTATTTTTTCATAACTTTAAGCCAAATTTTCACCATGATGTAAGATGATTCAAGAGAAACTTTCAACATGAAAGTTGTATATCTCCATGAAATATACAACTTTTCTTCACACAACTTCTTCTAAAAGTGCTTGCATCTCAAGTTATAATTTTGTGAATACATGCTCATGAACTAAAAAAAGACTTAGTGAAATTTTGCCCTAGTTAGGCAGATTTTTGACCTAACTTCATGGCAATTTTTCCAAGGGGAATCTTCAAAATAAATTTAAATATGGGTTGTAGAACACATTGCAAGAATTTCAAAATTTCAAAGAACTCCTTGAGATCATTCTTGAGCTAGGAGAATCGAAGGCAAGAAGTTAGGGTTTTCAAACTTGAATTACAAGCCATTTTTTGAAGAACACTTGATCCAATCTTCAAGCATGCTATACAAATCTTGCTTTGCAGGCTTAAAACTTGCTAATCACTCAATAATATAATGTTTACACAACTGATAGATCCATTGTCTCAACAACACTGTGATACCGCCTTGTGCGAGCAATTCAAGATCCAGCATCACAATTCTTCCCCCTACCGGCCAAAGATGAATGGTGTTGTCGAAGCTGCAAATAAAAACATTAAAAAGATCATACAGAAAATGATAGTCACATACAAAGAATGGCATGAGATGTTACCATTCGGTTTAAACAGGTATCATACCATAACTCGCACATCAACCTGGGAAATACCCTATTCTCTGGTTTACGACATGGAGGCTGTCTTACCTATCGAGGTCCAGATCCCCTCTCTGAGGATTATGAAGGATGAAGGGTTGAACACAGACGATTGGATCCAGACTCGATTTGATCAACTGATCTTGATTGATGAGAAGAGACTTATTGTTGTTTGCCATGGTCAAATGTATCAAAAACGGATGGTCAAGGCTTTCAACAAGAAGGTTAGGTGCCAAGTGTATCAAGTTGGAGATCTGGTGATCATATGCATCATACTGCCACAAGGTGATCCTAGGGGAAAATGGAATCCTACCTATGAAGGACCATTTATAATCAAAAACATTTTCTCTGGTGGGGCAATGATCTTAACCACCATGGACGGTGACGACCTTCCGCATCCTGCAAACACATACATAGTTAAAAGATACTACGCATAAGAGACCCGCTAGGTTGACATACCTAGGAAAAACAAGGGCATTCCGACGAACCAAAAAGGTTTGGGAAAAAATTAGGGATAAACAAAAAATATCTGTACACCCGGCAAGTTGAAAACCCGAAAGGGCGACTTGGGCAAAAAAGGGTTTCCTGGTGGACTGAAAACCCGAAAGGGCGGTTCAGGCAAAAGTTAGGGAATTAAAGCGTATGAGTATGTCCCGTTGGATCACCTTACGGACAACCTTTGGCTTCAACTGACAAACTCATAGGTTTTGATCAATTCTATCATCTTCGGATGAGGCAACAAATAGACAAGATGCTCGGAGATACAAAGGCTATAGCAAAATGGGAACCCCATGGGATTTTAACACATAACTATCTTTTCTTTGTATCAAATTTTTTATTTTTTACGACGGTGTTCTCCTACTAGAATGTTCGTCTCATTGTACAAAATACCTACTCAAAGTCAATACAAATATATTCCTTGGAAAGTGCAAAACTATCTGTTTTTCTTTACTCTTGTGTTTTGTTTACAAAAACATCCAATGATTCATTGTTGAACATATGCATTTGAACATAATTACTATTTACAAATAAACAAAATAAAAGACAATTACTAATGGCTTTAAGAGGTATGGAAATCTATCTAAGCTATTTCCATAAATCCCCCACAATTTACAGTTTGATTCCTAGCGGAACGAGCTTCCAGTTATCAATCCCCAGTAGAATTCGTCAAAATTCTAAGGATTCCCAATTAGGATTTTACAAGCAGTATGTGGCATTTCCCTTATAACAGAGTTTATTTATCTAAACAGAAATTCATCAACACTTAGACTTCACAACATGAAGACTTATATCCTCAGCAGCAGTGAGGGATTTATTTTCCCAAATCCGACAGCAGTGCAGCAAATTAGCTCACATAAGCATACATTGCATCCATATATCATAAACATTGACAAAACGAATGCATTATATCATACACTTCATGCAACATGACTTTACATTTTAGCTAACATTTTACCCTTTTCAAGATAAGATTAACAGCTACCATTAACAATGTTCAGAGTTTTCAAATACAGTTCAGATACGCTCCAGACACGGATGCCATTCTGATGATCATTCAAAATCAGCTTTCAAATACATTTCAGATACGCTCCAGACACGGATGCCATTCTTATACTCATTCAGATTCAACTTTCAGATACAGTTCGGATACGCTCCAGACACGGATGCCATTCTGATACTCATTCAGATTCAACTTTTAGACACAGTTCAGATATGCTCCAGACACAGATGCCATTCTGATACTCATTCAAATTTAACTTCTCAGATACAATTCAGATACACTCCAGATATGGAAGCCATTCTGATATTCATTCAAATTCAACTTTCAAATACAATTCAGATACGCTCCAGATACGGATGCCATTCTGATACTTTTTTAAAATCAACTTTCAGATACAGTTCAGATACGCTCCAGAGACGGACGCCATTCTGATACTCATTCAGAATCAACTTTCAGATACGCTCCAGATACGGACGCCATTCTGATACTCATTCAGATTCAACTTTCAGATACAGTTCAAATACGCTCTAGATACGGATGCCCTTTTGAAACTCGTTCAAAACTAGTTTTCAAAAACAGTTCATATACGCTCCATACACGGATGCCATTCTTATGATCATTCAAAATAAGCTCTCAGATACAGTTCACATACGCTCCAGACGCGGACCCCGTTCTGATATTCATTCTTACAGATTACAAATTACAAAACCAACAATCACTTTTGCATGACATCTTTAAGCCCATCTCCTACAGCTTTCTATCACCTCTCCAAATGGCATATTTAAGCCCATTCCCTTAACCATCACATCACCGAGTACAAATTTCTGGGCACTCTAGTGTCCAATCATCTTCCACCTTCGAGTCACGACTTGAGAAACACGCCAATCTAACTCTTCAGGCTTAAGAAGATTGAAAAGGGACAGCTGTTGTATCCTAAAATTTCCCTCTCACTTATCAAGAATTTTTCTCACAAGATCTCATTGGGCTCAAGACTGCACCAAGGTTTGATCAGCTCAAGACACCTCCTTATGCACTAATGACCAAAATTAGGGTTTGAGTTTGCTCAAGGATTTTTGAACTATCAATGCCCCATATGACTTTCATGGATCATTATGGACCCTCAATATTACTCATGTCAAGTTTCAAGCTTTGGATCACACTTTTCATCAATCATTTGAATAATTGACTTAAAAATCAGCTGTATTGGCGAAAAAGTTAACCATGACCAATTTACAGTCAAACTTCATAATTTTTGATCCACATCAACATTTTAGACTCATATGTATCATTTGAACAAGTTTGGACAACAATTCCTCAAGAAATTTCATCAAATCTCCAAAAGGGCAAAATGGTCAAAATTAGGGTTTTGATTGGGAAAGGGAAATTTTTTATTTTTGACCTATCAAATGGTCAATTGGTTTAAGGAATGATCTCAAGAGTCAAATTGCATCATTTTTACCTAATGACATGATTAAAAACATTGCAAATCCTTTGGATTGACAGAAGAATTTTGCAGCCAACTGATACAAAGTCAACTGTATACTAAAAAGTCAAACTTTGACTTTTTGGTCAAATTCAAGTGCCAAAGATCACAATTCATCAAAACATGTCAAAATAGGAAACTTATTCATCAATAAATCAAGGAATCAAGATTTCATTTTGAAAAGTCAAAATTTCTTAACTTAGAACTTTTTCTAAGTGTTGAAAATTTCTTATTTTTTCAAAACTTTAAGCCAAATTTTCACCATGATGTAAGATGATTCAAGAGAAACTTCCAACATGAAAGTTGTAGATCTCCATGAAATATACAACTTTGCTTCATACAACTTCTTCCAAAAGTTCTTGGATCTCAAGTTATAATTTTGTTAATACATGCTCATGAACTAAAAAAAGACTTAGTGAAATTTTGCCCTAGTTAGGCAGATTTTTGACCTAACTTCATGGCAATTTTTCACATAGTTCCAAGGGGAATATTCAAAATAAATTTAAATATGGGTTGTAGAGCACATTGCCAGATTTTCAAAATGTCAAAGAACTCCTTGAGATCATTCTTGAGCAAGGAGAATTGAAGGCAAGAAGTTAGGGTTTTCAAACTTGAATTACAAACCTTTTTTTGAAGAACACTTGATCCAATCTTCAAGCATGCTATACAAATCTTGCTTTTCAGGCTTCAAACTTGCTAATCACTCAATAATATAATGTTTAAACAACTAATAGAGCCATTGTCTCAACAACACTATGATCACCGCCTTGTGCCAGCAATTCAAGATCCAACATCATAATTCTTCCCCCTACCGGCCAAAGATGAATGGTGTTGTCGAAGCTGCAAATAAAAACATTAAAAAGATCATACAGAAAATTATAGTCACATACAAAGACTGGCATGATATGTTACCATTCGCTTTCCACAGGTATCGTACCATAACTCGCACATCAACCCGGGAAACACCCTATTCTCTGGTTTACGACATGGAAGCTGTCTTACCTATCGAGGTCCAGATCCCCTCTCTGAAGATTATGAAGGATGCAGGGTTGAACGAAGACGATTGGATCCAGACTCGATTTGATCAACTGAACTTGATTGATGAGAAAAGACTTACTGCTGTTTGCCATGGTCAAATGTATCAAAAACGGATGATCAAGGCTTTCAACAAGAAGGTTAGGTGCCAAGTGTATCAAGTTGGAGATCTGGTGATCAACCACATCATACTGCCACAAGGTGATCCTAGAGGAAAATGGAATCCTACCTATGAAGGACCATTTATAATCAATAACATTTTCTCTGGTGGGGCATTGATCTTAACCACCATGGACGGTGACGACCTTCCGCATCCTGCAAACACATACATAGTTAAAAGATACTACGCATAAGAGACCCGCTAGGTTGACATACCTAGGAAAAACAAGGGCATCCCGACGAACCAAAAAGGTTTGGGAAAAAATTAGGGATAAACAAAAAATATCTGTACACCCGGCAAGTTGAAAACCCGAAAGGGCGACTTGGGCAAAAAAGGGTTTCCTGGTGGACTGAAAACCCGAAAGGGCGGTTTAGGCAAAAGTTAGGGAATTAAAGCGTATGACTATGTCCCATTGGATCACCTTACGGACAACCTTTGGCTTCAACTGACAAACTCAGAGGTTTTGATCAATTCAATCATCTTCGGATGAGGCAACAAATAGACAAGATGCTCGGAGATACAAAGGCTATAGCAAAATGGGAACCCCATGGGATTTTAACACATAACTATCTTTTCTTTGTATCAACATTTTCATTTTTTACGACGGTGTTCTCCTACTAGAATGTTCTTCTCATTGTACAAAATACCTACTCAAAGTCAATACAAATATATTCCTTGGAAAGTGCAAAACTATCTGTTTTTCTTTACTCTTGTGTTTTGTTTACAAAAACATCCAATGATTCATTGTTGAACATATGCATTTGAACATAATTACTGTTTACAAATAAACAAAATAAAAGACAATTACTAATGGTTTTAAGAGGTAGGGAAATCACTCTAAGCTATTTCCATAAATCCCCCATAATTTACATGTTGATTCCTAGCAGAACGAGCTTCCAGTTATCAATCCCCAGTAGAATTCGTCAAAATTCTAAGGATTCCCCAATAGGATTTTTCAAGCAATACATGGCATTTCCCTAATAACAGAGTTTATTTATCTAAACAAAAATTCATCAACACTTAGACTTCACAACATGAAGACTTATATCCTCAGCAGCAGTGAGGGATTTATTTTCCCAAATCCGACAACAGTGCATCAAATTAGCTCACATAAGCATACATTGCATCCATATATCATAAACATTGATAAAACGAATGCATTATATCATACATTTCATGCAACATGACTTTACATTTTAGCTAACATTTTACCCTTTTCAAGATAAGATTAACAGCAACCATTAACAATGTTCAGAGTTTTCAAATACAGTTCAGATACGCTCCAGACACGAATGCCATTCTGATGATCACTCAAAATCAGCTTTCAAATACATTTTAGATACGCTCCAGACACGGATGCCATTCTTATACTCATTCAGATTCAACTTTCAGATACAGTTCGGATACGCTCCAGACACAGATGCCATTCTGATACTCATTCAGATTCAACTTTTAGACACAATTCAGATATGCTCCAGACATAGATGCCATTCTGATACTCATTCAAATTCAACTTCTCAGATACAATTCAGATACGCTCCAGATATGGAAGCCATTCTGATACTCATTCAAACTCAACTTTCAAATACAGTTCAGATACGCTCCAGATACGAATGCCATTCTGATACTCTTTTAAAATCAACTTTCAGATACAGTTCAGATACGCTCCAGAGAAGGACGCCATTCTGATACTCATTCAGAATCAACTTTCAGATACAGTTCAGATACGCTCCAGATACAGACGCCATTATGATACTCTTTCAGATTCAACTTTCAAATACAGTTCAAATACGCTCTAGATACGGATACCCTTTTGAAACTCGTTCAAAACTAGTTTTCAAAAACAGTTCAGATACGCTCCAGACATGGATGCCATTATGATGATCATTCAAAATCAGCTCTCAGATACAATTCACATACGCTCCAAACACGGACGCCGTTCTGATATTCATTCTTAAAGATTACAAATTACAAAACCAACAATCACTTTTGGATGGAATCTTTAAGCCCATCTCCTACAACATTCTATCACCTCTCCAAATGGCATTTTAAGCCTATTCCCTCAACCATCACATCATCGAGTACAAATTTCTGGGCACTCTAGTGTCCAATCATTTTCCACCTTCGAGTCACGACTTGCGAAACACGCCAATCTAACTCTTCAGGCTTAAGAAGATTGAAAAGGGACAGCTGTTGTACCCTAAAATTTCCCTCTCACTTATCAAGAATTTTTCTCATAAGATCTCATTGGGCTCAAGACTGCACCAGGGTTTGATCAGCTCAAGACACCTCCTTATGCACTAATGACCAAAATTAGGGTTTGAGTTTGCACAAGGATTTTTGAACTATCAATGCCCCATATGACTTTCATTGATCAATATGGACCCCCAATATTACTCATGTCATGTTTCAAGCCTTGGATCACACTTTTGATTAGTCATTTGAACAATTTACCTAAAAATAAGCTGTATTGGGGAAAAAGTCAACCATGACCAATTTACAGTCAAACTTCATAATTTTTGATCCACATCAACATTTTAGACTCATATGTATCATTTGAACAAGTTTGGACAACAATTCCTCAAGAAATTTGATCAAATCTCCAAAAGGGCAAAATGGTCAAAATTAGGGTTTTAATTGGGAAAGGGCATTTTTTTATTTTTGACCTAGAAAATGGTCAATTGGTTTAAGGAATGATCTCAAGATTCCAATTGCATAATTTTGACCTAATGACATGATTCAAAACATTGCAAATCCTTTGGATTGACAGAAGAATTTTGCAGCCAACTGATCAAAAGTCAACTGTATACTAAAAAGTCAAACTTTGACTTTTTTGTCAAATTCAAGTGCCAAAGATCACAATTCATCAAAACATGTCAAAATAGGAAACTTATTCATCAATAAATCAAGGAATCAAGATTTCATTTTGAAAAGTCAAAATTTCTTAACTTAGAACTTTTTCAAAGTGTTGAAAATTTCTTATATTTTCATAACTTTAAGCCAAATTTTCACCATGATGTAAGATGATTCAAGAGAAACTTCCAACATGAAAGTTGTAGATCTCCATGAAATCTACAACTTTTCTTCACACAAATTCTTCCGAAAGTGCTTGGATCTCATGTTATTATTTTGTGAATACATGCTCATGAACTAAAAAGACTTAGTGAAATTTTGCCCTAGTTAGGCAGATTTTTGACCTAACTTCATGGAAATTTTTCACATAGTTCCAAGGGGAATCTTAAAAATAAATTTAAATATGGGTTATAGAGCACATTGTAATATTTTAAAAATGTACAAGAACTCCTTGATATCATTCTTGAGAAAGGAGAATCAAAGGCAAGAAGTTAGGGTTTTCAAACTTGATTTACTAGCCATTTTTTGAAGAACACTTGATACAATCTTCAAGCATGTTGTACAAATATTGCTTTGAAGGCTTCAAACTTGCTAATCACTCAATAATATAATGTTTACACAACTGATAGAGCCATTGTCTCAACAACACTATGATCACCGCCTTGTGCGAGCAATTCAAGATCCAACATCACAATTCTT
This sequence comes from Vicia faba, assembly GCA_948472305.1. Lineage (NCBI taxonomy): Eukaryota > Viridiplantae > Streptophyta > Magnoliopsida > Fabales > Fabaceae > Vicia > Vicia faba. Next base: position 1,471,057,741 of record OX451738.1, on the reverse strand, counting down.
CCCCCTACCGTCCAAAGATGAATGGTGTTGTCGAAGCTGCAAATAAAAACATTAAAAAGATCATACAGAAAATGATAGTCACATACAAAGACTGGCATGAGATGTTACCATTCGCTCTTCACAGGTATCGTACCATAACTCGCACATCAACCGGGGAAACACCCTATTCTCTGGTTTACGACATGGAGGTTGTCTTACCTATCGAGGTCCAGATCCCCTCTCTGAGGATTATGAAGGATGCATGGATGCCATTCTGATGATCATTCAAAATCATCTCTCAGATACAGTTTAGATACGCTCCAGACATGGACGCCATCCTGATATTCATTCTTACAACTTACAAATTACAAAACCAACAATAACTTTTGGATGGCATCTTTAAGCCCATTCCCTCAACCATCACATCTCCGAGTACAAATTTCTGGGCACTCTAGTGTCCAATCATCTTCCACCTTTGAGTCACGACTGGCGAAACACGCCAATCTAACTCTTCAGGCTTAAGAAGATTGAACAGGGGTAGGTGTTGTACCCCAAAATTTTCCCTCTCACTTATCAAGAATTTTTCTCACAAGATCTCATTGGGCTCAAGACTGCACCAGGGTTTGATCAGCTCAAGACACCTCCTTATGCACTAATGACCAAAATTAGGGTTTGAGTTTGCACAAGGATTTTTGAAATATCAATTCCCTATATGACTTTCATGGATCATTATGGACCCCCAAGATTACTCATGTCAAGTTTCAATCCTTGGATCACACTTTTGATCAGTCAATTGAACAGTTGACCTAAAAATCAGCTGTATTGGGGAAAAAGTCAACCATGGCCAATTTACAGTTAAACTTCATAATTTTCAGACTCATATGTAACATTTAACCAAGTTTGGACCTTAATTCCTCATGAAATTTGATCAAATCTCCAAAAGGACAAAATGGTCAAAATTAGGGTTTTAATCGGGAAAGGGCAATTTCTGATTTTTGACCTAGAAAATGGTCAATTGGTTTAAGGCATGATCTTAAGAGTCCAATTGAATCATTTTTACCTAATGACATGATTCAAAACATTGCAAATCCTTTGGATTGACAGATGAATTTTGCAATCAACTGATCAAAAGACAACTGTATACTAAAAAGTCAAACTTTCACTTTTTGGTCAAATTCAAGTTCCAAAGATCACAATTCATCAAAACATGTCAAAATAGGAAACTTATTTATCAAGAAATCAAGGAATCAAGATTTCATTTTAAAAAGACAAAATTTCTTATTTTTTCATAACTTTAAGCCAAATTTTCACCATGATGCAAGATGATTCAAGAGAAACTTCAAACATGAAAGTTGTATATCTCCATGTAATCTACAACTTTGCTTCACACAAATTCTTCCAAAAGTGCTTGTATCTCAAGTTATAATTTTGTGAATACATGCTCATGAACTAAAAAAAAGACTTAGTGAAATTTTGCCCTAGTTAGGCAAATTTTTGACCTAACTTCATGGAAATTTTTCACATAGTTCCAAGGGGAATATTCAAAATCAATTCAAATATGGGTTTTAGAGCATATTTAAAGCTTTCCAAAATGTCCAAGAACTCCTAGAGATCATTCTTGAGCAAGGAGAATCAAAGGCAAGAAGTTAGGGTTTTCAAACTTGAATTACAAGCCATTTTTTGAAGAACACTTGATCCAATCTTCAAGCATGTTGTAAAAATCTTTCTTAGCAGGCTTCAAACTTGCTAATCACTCAATAATTTAATGTTTACAAACTTGATAGAGCCATTGTACAAGCATTTGAGCCATTATCCAAGTTGCATTTCCATTTTGGGAAGAAAGTCACCACTTCCATTTTGGAAAAGTGACTTTAATCACAATGTCAACTCTTCTTAAGCCCATACATTGTTGTTTCTGACTCAAAAACATTTAAAAGCAAGAAGCAACATATCTACATCCTGCTAACCACCCTGCAATTCTTTTTACTTCAGATTGAAATCATGTTTGTCAACTTTGCTTCAAAAACAAGTAACCAAGCCATAACATGTGATTTCAATTTCTGAGTTTTTTCAAGCCTCAAAACCTCTTGCCTATAAGTACATACACTATTTGCAAGATAACACACGAATTCCAAGCCCCCAAAACACTCCCAAGCACTCTGCAACTCAGAATCTTCCTTAACTTGACAATTTTGAACCTCACATAGCCATCTCCAAATCCACTCGTGCGTATTGAGTTTTAACCATCCAAACACTTAATATACATCATGTCAAAGTGATCCAGAACCCTGTTTCAAGACTGTAACTCCTCCATCATTATCCACCATTTTCAAACATCAAGTGTGCAGGTTGACTTGAGTAGAGAGGTTCAAGAACTTTCAAGGCAAGGTAGGAGTTGGAATACACTCAAGGAGGTCCAGGAAAGCTAAACAGATCCCCAGGCCATCTCAAAAGTTTCTAAAACTCCATTCACGACTCCAACTGCAAGAGGTAAGTTTTCAAACTTCCATCTCTTCATACTGATTTGTGAAGATAAAAAGTAGATATCTTTGCTCTAAAGCTGACCATGTTCATAGTTCCCATTTATACTGACTGTGTATAGAGAATTTTGGATTTGAAATTTCTGAGAAAATTAGGTTTCAATTTAGGGCCAACAAAATTAGTTTTCATCTTTGACTTTTAGCTTACATAAGTTATATGGTTGGATTCGTGGGAAGAAACACCACAACTTTCATGTTTGAACTTTCCATTTTTGTGGAGAAATGAAGAAGTTACAGTTACACCAGATGGGGGTTGAAGATGAAGTCATCAGGACTTGATTTGCCTTATATATTAATGTTTTTGTTTATATGACCGAATGAAACAGCCACCCCAGTGGCAAGCGCGCGCATACTAAGTCACTTCTTACCTAAAGAGCGAGGGTTCGAACCAATGTGAACCCCCCTTTTGTATTTTTTTTTTCATATTTTCTGACTTTCTAACATATTTTTTTGCAGGCGCTGGGCCCTTTGGGCCTGACATTGTTTTTTTTATTTGCTAGCTCACCCCCTTGCTTACTTTTGGCACCCCCTGGCCCATTCATTTTTATTTACTTATTTATTTCATTTTTATTTTTAAATATATTTTCTAAAATACTAAAAATCATGAAAAATACAAAAAAAATGATACATTTTATATTTTGACTTATTTTATTTTATTTTCCCATGAAAAAAAAATATTTTATTTACTATACTTTACTTATTTTCTTATTAAATTAATTAAATGTTATATTATTTATTTTTCTTCATACCATTTAAAAAATATATTATTTAAATAGCAAAAAAAAGGACTAAAAGTATTTTTAAAGTATAAATATTTACAAGATAAAAATGCCAAAAAATACTTTCCTTAAAAAAATTTATTTTCTTTTAGTTAATTAATAGAATTAGGGTTTTCTTTTAAAAATCTTTTTCTTAATAATTTCAAACTTAATTAATTATTTTCTTTATTTAAATTAGGTTAAGACAAAAAAAGTCTTTCTTTATGAAAATCAAACAAAATTCATCTTCTTTACATTTTTATCCTTATACATTTGTCCATCATTATACTTTGCATTTATGTAATTTTTGTGCATATTCAATTTGGTTGTAATAGATTAATTATGTTTATATTATTGAAATCTCCATTCATAAATTGTATACCCCCTCCCACAAGTATTGTAATAGCGTAGTAACTTTAAATTTCACAATTTATCGCTTTCATATATACAATGCTAGTAATTAGGTTTTGTATGGAAAAATTAAAACCAACCAAATAGCAAACCCTAATTCAAGACAAAATCAAAGCATGAAAACAACACACTCGCACACAAGCACCCCTATGACAAAATCCACTTGGTTGCCTTATAAAATGGCCATATTACGCATGTGAGGTATCTTAGCAAAAACAAACAAATACAAGATCATAGTCCCTCGATGACGCTATCTAAGTTGCCTTACACATGATCTTAGTCCCTAAAAGAGAATGATAAGATGCCTTGCAAATATTGCTAATCATGGTTATATGATGACCCACACCCGTCCCGTTAACATCCAAAGATAGGGTTGCTTACCAAATCAATGGTAAGACAACAATGTCAAAGGAAAAGAAAATGAACAAGAAAGACATTTGAAGTAGGTAGATTGCTCCTAATTACTTGCTCCATTTCAAACAAAACATCCTTGCTATTTTCAAAAACAAACACTTACACTTTCAAAACATCTTACAAAACTTGAAAACATTTTCAAAAGATCAAACATCTTTTTATACATTCTTACGAACAAGAATCATTACAAAGATTGCCTAAACAATGACCTCTTTACAAAATACTTTCAAAAACCACATAAAGCACGATTTCAAACAAAAGCAAGTGATCTAGCAAGTAACTAAGAGCCCATGAAAAACCATGGATGAAAAGGGTGCTAATACCTTCCCTTTTCATAATCTACCCCTCGAACTCAAGAAACAATCTCAAAGGTCTTTCATTTTCTTTTTCACCTTTCCTTTTGGATAAAAGAAAATTTGGTGGCGACTCTTGCTAACCGAAATATTTGCGATCAAATGAAAAACCTTCAAGTCAGTTCTCCCACCGTATCGCCAGACTTGGGACTCTGCTGGGGAATAATCTTAAAGTGGGGTTACCTTAGGGATAAATAACATTTACTTTCTTACATTGTTTGAATTGTATGCTTTACATTATGGTTCTTTATTTGGGTTTGAATCCTCTACCGGATTTGGGATATATTATAGGTAAGTAGCAATACATTTTGGAAACTGTGTGGGGTATACCGACATGGTCTAAGTAATAACTATGTTAGTGTGACATATTTGTGGGTACCGGTAGCCTTTGAGTTATTCAAAGAGAATACTGGGCCGCTGAGTGATGTCATGAAGCACTAATGAACTTTTAGAACCTTTACTTGACTAACTTGGCCTTTAGGATGTAGTGAGATGACCGGATTTGGTGCAGTCTGAAGTTGGTAGATACTCGATACTACACTCATTGAGGTTTGGTTTCTTGGGATATTTAGGTCGCTATTAAAGAGGCTTGTGCTGAAATAATGACCAAGGAAACAAACCAATGATATTGAGCTCCTTAGAACCCGGTTACTATTACTAGGACAGGTTTGAGCCAACTAAACTTTAAGAGGGTACTTACCTATAAAACTCCATGCAAGCCTAAACCTAACGACTTGTTTTCTTTGTTTGTATATGAATACTTGTACATAACATCATGAGCATCATGAACATCATATACATCCACTAACCATTTCAATGATTTTTGGATTCATCTTTGTTCTTGTTTTGTAGGATATGGATTCACTTAGCAGGAAAACTATTCAAGTAAACCTTGTAAGAATCCCTCCACAACTTAAAGAGCTAGCTTCAAGGATTCCTGAAAACTCTCCATTCACCGAGAGACATGGTCGCCTACTCAACTTGGTCACCTCCAACACATATGAGGATATGATGAAGGTGCTCTTTCAGTTCTTTGATCCTTTACACCATTACTTCATATTTCTCGACTATCAACTTGTGCCTACTTTGGAAGAATTCTCCCATCTCTTGAGGATTCCCATTCTCAATCAACTATCTTTCAGTGGCACATAAAGAGACCCCAAGCCAGAAGAGATTGCTCAAGCTCTACACTTGCACTCATATGATATCAAACCTCATTGGGAAACAAGGAGTGGTGTCAAAGGTTTCCTAGCAAAGTTCCTGTTTGAGAGATCCCAAAGCTGTTGGAATTCCTTGGACTTGCAAGCCTTTGAGGAAATTTTGGTTCTCCTCATCTATGGGATGGTTTTGTTTCCAAATCCTAACCAACTCATAGATGTCAACACCGTCAAAATCTTCATATTGCGCAACTCGGTGCCTACATTGCTAGGAGATATCCTACACTCTTTTCACACTTGCACAATGAGGAAAAGAGGTGTTCTTATGTGTTGCACTCCTCTCTTGGAAAGGTGGTTTATTTCTCATCTTCCCCAATCTGTATTAAAGAATGAGCAAGGTTCAAGGTGGTCATAAAGGTTGATAACGCTCAAACATTTGGACATTCATTGGTGCTCCCGATCCAAAGAGAATGTTACCATTGTCGACCGTTGTGGAGAATCCCCTAATGTCCCTTTACTTGGCATTAGGGGAGGTATCACCTACAACACATGTTTAGCCTTAAGACAGTTTGGTTACGCCCGAAGGGATGGCCCGCACGAGATGTTGATTCAAGGTTTGGTATTTGACTACGACAACAAAGATCAAGGTCTTCACCAGAGATTTATCCGAGCTTGAAGGATGTTAAACAAGGTAGATAGCAAGACTTTGGGGCATAAAAATTCCATCCCTCTTGAGCCTTACCTCAAATGGGTACTAAATCGTGCTCAGAATCTTATGATGCCTTACCCCTCCATTCTCCCGGTAATCATTGAGCCTGTCATAGAAGGATATGTTCCATACACTATCCTACATCCTGACATGCCTACCTCTCTTGAAGACCTACAAAGAGGTTGGATACAACTCAAGGGGGAGAGAGATACTTTCGAAGCCCAATTCTACGCAAGAGAGAAGAAGGTTTTGGAACTCACTAGGCTACTTCATGAGGAGCAGACTCCCAATGCCTACATTGCACCAAAGAGGATGCACACTACCTTTTTATCTTAGAGCTTTTGTATTTCCTTATAAGCCCAAGAGGCATTAATGTACTCAAGATTTAACTTATTAATATAACGTGTGTTTCCTTTTTGTCTAAAACAAATTTGAATCTTAAAATCCTTGAAATCATTACATATGCATATACCATTCATCATAACATAAGCAGGTCTTTTGCAATAAGTCTCCTCATCTCTCTATTGTTTATTTCAGTAAGATGGATCTCGAGCAAACAGTGAAGGACCTCCAAGCTCAGAATACACAGTTTCAACAGTTGCTCTTGACCCTAGCCAAGGGACAAGAAGAGTTGAAGACTTTGCTAGCTGAGGAGAGGAAAAAGAAAACAAAGAAGGTAACCGGAGTCCTAAACATGGGAAGAAGATTTCATGGGCAGACAAGAAGGACCTTAGATTTTGCAACGACATCCAGTGAGAGAGACAATCAAGATGGTAAAGGCAAGGAAACAGTTGTCCCGTCAGAATCAGAAGAGGAAGAGGAAGAATAAGACTATTCTGAAGAACAATACCCTCCAGCTGATGACAAGTATAAACATCTGGAAGAGCGGTTGAGTGCGATGGAAATCCAAAAGTGCCTAGCTTGGACTTTGAGGAATTGGGGTTAGTATCGGGGATTGTCATTCCTCCGAAATTTAAAGCACCTGTGTTCGCGAAATGTTGTACCCCAAAATTTGCCCTCCCTTTTTCACAAGAAATCACAACCCTAGGGTTTTCTCAGATTCTCAAGATTGGCCCAGGAATCGATCAAACATACTTTTCTATAGCAGCAAATCAAGAATTAGGGTTTCTCTTGCATTTCTCAGAAGAAACTGAATTCTCAGAAATACAAATTAACTGCCACATGTTTTCATGCTTTTCTAAGTTTGCTGAAAGGTTACTGGTTATTCTCAAGGGTTGTTTATCTGGGATAAGAGATAGGAGCTAAGATGGTCATTTGGAATATCCAGATTTTGTCTGATCCAGGTTAACCAGATGATGTGCGTTTATTAAGACGTTTTCTTGTTGATGGAATGAAATGTTTTCTTTTTTATTGGAATACCCAGTGTGTATTTTGATTGGAATGCTATTGCAAGGTTACGAGATTGCAAAGTTATTCGATTACTTAAAGTTTAAGTTATCTGTATTGAAATTGTTGGAATGCAATTTCAATTATTTTTATCTGAGAATCTTAAAGGATAAGTGAAGATGCAAATAAAGAATTGCAAGATATTGGACAGTAAAAGATTTTATTGAATGTCAGATTGCCTCACAAAGATTTTTCAGATGTTGATACAAAAATAATTTATTATTTGAATACTTTCGGTTTTACAACTTATAGTACTTGGAAAAATAAATTATTACAATAAATGGAAAATCTATCTAAAATCTAAGTCTAAGTCATTTCTCCATTGCTCCCATGCTCAAAGTCTTCTGCTGCTTTGTCATCACCCAAGTTGCACTCACATGAAAGAAAGACAAAGGAAAGAGGATTAGTACAGTTGATTAATTAGATTTTTCAAACAGAAAAAGAAAGGAAAATATTCATCATTAAAGTTTGCCGTCCGGAATCAGAGTGCTATTTTTCATCACGTTTTATTTTGTCCTTCACAAATCACAGGAAGATTGCTCTTCTTGGTTCACAAAGAGAAAAATAAAAATGCAAATTGAAGAATGAAAAAGCAAATTATTCAAAAAACATAGCAAGGCGCCAAACTGTATAAAGCAAGTTTCAAATGCAAGACATGTTGTACAAAGAAAGCATACAAAGGCAAGCAAAGCAAGCATACAAAGGCAAGCAATGCTGCATTATAAAACAAAGTAAGCAAACCAAACATAGAAACTAAAGCAAACTGGATGCAAATTGTACTAAGCATAGCAACTAAAACATTGCAACAAGGCAAACCAAGGCAGCACAAACTGAATGCAAACTGTACTAAGTAAGCAAACTGAAATATTGCAGCAAACTGAACAAAGCAAATTGGATGCAAACTGAACCAATGCAGCAGTAATGTAGAAAGTACAATGCAGCAGGAAATGCAGGAGGTAAACCAAATCACAAGCCAAAAAGCTTGTCATAGCTTTTCATCATTTCCCAGTACATAGGAAGACTTTTCAGAAAATAAGAAAAAGCAAAAAAAGTGCTTTGTCATTGAGAGAGAAAGAGAGAAAAGATATCACCTTTTGGAGGTTGTACAGTTTGGCAAAAAGGCTGTCACAAGTTACAAAAACACAAGCAAAAAGATATAAGACTATCAAACAGCAGGTATAAAAAGAGAGATTACTTTGGTCAAAATACCACAGCAAAGCTGGCCAAACTGCATAGCCAAACTGCAGAGCCAAAGCCGCAAGATAACTCTCCCAAAACCTAAAAAATCCTTTAACAGTTTCAAGCAAACCAAACTGCATAGCCCAAACTATTAACAATTTCAAAATCCTAACCTACACAATCAAACAAAATACCCCAAGCCTGCCAAACTACTCAAACTGCAGTTTCAAACTGCACAACCAAACAAACTTCCAAAACCTGCCAAACTGTAAACCTGCATAGCCAAACTGTAACAGTTTCACAACAAACCACAAAACCTGTAACAGTTTCAAACCAAAATACTCAAAAACCTGTAACAGTTTCAAACCATAACAATCAATAGCCAAACTGCAGAGCCAAACTGCACATCAAAACTGTATAGCAGTTGAAAAACCACAAATTCCAAACTACACAACCAATCTCCAAGCCAACCAACTGTAACAAACAAAAAACAAACATAACAAAACTTCCAAAAAACCTGCAGTTCCCAACAAAACCAGTTGGCCAAAACTGTAAGCCAAAACTGTAACAACCACAAAATCTGCCAGTCCAAACAAAGTCTTAACCAACAAACCAGTTTAAGAAACAATCAATTAAAAGCCTACCAAATTGCACAACATCAAAAACCTGTCATCAAATTCAACATCCAGAAACCATCAATCAACTTCCATTTTTGCAAATAAGCTTCAGAAACCAACAAAGTTTCAGAACTATTATCCTCATCAACATTCAAACTCAAAGAGAGAGGAAAAGAGTTTCAAAGCATACATCTCATCAACATTCAAATTCAAGAGAGAGGAAATAAAGTTTTCAGAAGTGAAATAATCAAAACAAGTTCAAATCAGAAGCAATCATCATCAACATTCAAGTATCAGAACAAGCATCATCAACAAAAACTAACAAAAATCAAAAGTTTCAGAATACACAAGCATCGCCATAGTTCAAAGAGAGAAGAGAAGCGATAATCCTCACAAGTTTCAGAAGCGGTCTTCATCATCAACTACCCACAATCACAAGTTCCAGAAGCGCTTGGCCACCATCATTTCCTCCCTCCGCCTCTAGCCACCAAGGAACGCTCCATCTCTCCATCTCCTTTCTCATCTCCATTTTCCCAGAAAATCTCACAGGTAAGCTGCTCCTCAAACTCCTTTACTGTGTTTTAGGCATAAGCACCATAGGTTAAACAAAGAAACATGAACGAAGCAAATCAAACGAAACTGTTAAAACAAAAAAGAGCAAACCATACCGTTTCAACAAAGCCATGGATCATTGTGAGGAGATGGTTATTCCGGCAACAATGAGCGGAGGGAGATCAGAACCATAAAGTCAGAAAGATGAAGAGGAGGAACGAGGCAAGCGACACCGCTGTAAGGATTGTTTCACAAACCCTAATTGTTCAAACCCTAAACGTTTCAAGCTTGAGCATTGGGCCTTTCTGGCCCCAAACCTCATTAAGCCCACCTAACAATAGCGCACCCCCTCCCTCCATTATAACTTTTTTGGTTTTCTTTTAAATTTTATTTTGGGCCTAACCTCAAGCTTTCATACCTTAAGGCCCATTTTACTTGTTTTTTTTAAATTTTTGATTCAACTTAATTTACTTTATTTCTTTGTGTTAAAATAATATACTAACATTTAAAACTTCATTTTTTTTTTTGTAAAATAAATTAGATTTTTTTATTAGTTTTATTTAAATCATTTTTCTTTTTATTATTACACATGATGAAAATACTAAAAAAAAAACAAAACTTTTAAATTGATTTAATTAGTTTACTTTCTTTAAGCTTTTTTTTATTATTTAATAAAAAAAATACATACAAAGAATGATAATAAAATATTTAATCTTTCTTTTTAGAATAGATTTTTATTTATTTATTTTCAAGTAAATACATGCATTTCGTACTTTATTGATTTTCTTTATTTCATAATTTGTTATAGCTTTACATTGAATTGCGATAATTCGATTTGGTTGTAATACTTGATATTTGGACATTATTATTCCTATGAGATTCATCCCCATTTGTAATAATTTGTACCCCCATCCCCAGATACTTTTATAATAACTTAGACTTTTAATTCTCGCACTTTATGCTTTCAATTATGCCATGATTAGAGATTAGGGTTTGTATGCCAACATCCAAAATCAAAACAAATAGTTAGACCTAATACAAAGACAAAACTCATGTAAATTAACAACACAATGCACACTTGCACCCCTAGGGTTTCATCCACTTGTTGCCTTTAAAAAGGGCAATGTTATGCATGTTGAGTATCTTTGGCAAAACAAAAAAACAAAAGATCATAGTCCCTCGATGACGCTATCTTGGTTGCCTATACACAATGATCTAGTTCCTCGGAAAAAATTTCTAAAGATACTTGACAATATTGCTATCATGGTCAACACGATGACCCGCGTCTGTCCCGTTTAACATCCTAATACAAGGTTGTTTACCAAATGCAATGGTAAAGCAACACTATCAAAAGGGTTAAAACGTATAGGAAAGATCTTTGAGTAAAATAGGGTAGAAAACTCTTAGTTACTTGATCAAAACTTGCAAAACATCCTTGCTATTTTCAAACACACCTCACAACATAATTTCAAAACATTTCCCAAATCAAAATTTCAAAAACATTGAAATATTTTTTCAAAAGACAAACACCTTTGTATATATTCAAACAAGAATCACTACAAAGGTTGCCACAACGATGGCCTCTTTTCAAAACATTTTCAAAACCACACACAAAGCCCCATTTCAAACAATTGAAAAGCAAAAGCAAGTGATCTAAACAAGTAACTAAGAGCTCATGGATAACCATGGATGAAAAGGGTGCTTGTACCTTCCCTTTTCATAATCTACCCCCCGAACCCAAGAAAACATATCAAAGGTCTTTCCTGTGCTTTTTGACCTTTCCTTTGGATAAAATAAAAAGTCGGTGGCGACTCTTGCTAAACCGAAACATTTGTGAACACAAACGCAAAACCTCAAGTCAGTTCTCCCACCGTATCACAGAATTGGCGACTCTGCTGGCGAAATATCTAAAAGTGGGGTTACCTTAGGGTTTAGATCACCTTTACATGCTTATCTTATTTGACTTGTATGCTTTACTTTTGGGTTCCTTGTTTGAGTTTGTTTTAAATCCTACACCCAGATTTGGGAGCACCTTTTAGGTAAGTATCAATAAACTGCGAGAGAACTGTGCAGGGTATACCAACATGGTTGAAGCAGTGGCTACGTTAGTGCGGCATATTTGTGGGTACCAGTAGCCTTTGAGTCAATCAAAGAGAATATGGGGCCGCTGAGTGATGTCATGAAGCACTAATGAAATCTTAGAACCTTACTTGACCATCTTGGCCTTATTAGGGGTAGTGAGATGACCGGCTTTGGTGCAGTCCGAAGTTGGTAGATACTCGATAGTACACTCATTGAGGGTTGTTTTCTTGGAATATTTCGGTCGCAAGTAAAGTGGCTAAACTGAAACAATGAATACAGAAAATAATCCAGTGATATTGAGCTCCTTAGAACCCGGTTACTATTTCTAGGACAGGTTGAGCCAACTAACTTCAAGAGGGTACTTACCTATAAACTCCATGCAGGCCTAAACCTAAGGACTTGTCCGCTTTGTGTGAATATGACTGTTTGTATATAACTTGCTTACTTTCGCATATCTGTACATAACATCATAACATCTTACCATAGCATTTTCAATAACCATTTCAAGGATCTCGAGGGTCTTTGATGCAGGGTCACGTTGAACCAGACGACTACCAAAGGGCAAGAGGATTCATTTTCCTTTAAACAAACACCGTAAAAAATCAAGTACAACAACTTGAGTCAAGGGCTATGACCCACTTGACATGGTGAGCTTGATTCTCGTGGAAAGACATTTACCGATACAAAGTTCTTCAATTAAAGATGTTGATCGAAGTTCAACCTCTAACTTTTTCTTATGTTTACCCCGCGAGATCCTTGAAAACATGCATCCACATATCATGCATTGTATCATGACAGGTTTTACCCTGTCAGGTCTCCTTACCTTCCTACTGTTTATTTCAGTAGAGATGGCTCTAGAGAAGACTGTCAAAGATATCCAGGCTCAAAACGGTCAACTTCAAGAAATGTTCTTGAACCTATCCAAGGGGAAGGAAGAAGTGAAAGCTCTCCTCACAAGGGTAATGGTCCTAGGGAATCTAAGGGGCATCAAGAATGATCAGTTAGAAGGGCTACAGATTGAGTTGGCAACGATGAAAATCTAAATGATGGGACAACTGGTGGGCCAGATGGCTCTCATCCAAAATCTGGCTCAAGGACAAGAGGAGCTAAAGGTCCTCATCAATAAACTGCATCAAGATGGATGTAACCAAATGGGGCAAACAACTAGGGTTGAGGATCAAGTCACCATTCAGCCTCCCTTGAGACAAGAAGTCAAGGGAAAGTCTCCCCAATTTGTTTCAGGGTCACAAACCCAACAACAACCTCACTAGCATCAACAGGGTAATCGGCGTAAGCAAAATACATCTGGAAGGTGCTTCAATGAGATTAACACGCCATTATCACAAGTACTACAACGCTTGTTAGAGGTCAAGCTGACTGTGTTAAGCGATCCTCTTCAGAATCTCAATACCTCTGCTCCTAGATATCATCCCAATGCGTTATGTGCATACCACTCCAATAGTCCTGGGCATGATACAAATGACAGTTGGGCTTTGAAAAACAAGACCCAAGACTTGATTGACAGAGGGGTGCTGGAATTCACACAGGATGGCCAGATGAAAATCTTCCGCTGAGGGTTCTCCACCTGAAACGACAAGTTCAAACTAAGAGGCTTTTGTTTCATTTGAATATTCAAGTTGTAATTTCTTTTGTTATTCAAACAATTATCTGTTGATGTCAAACTCTATTTCATTAATGCATTGCATATGTTTGTCTTGAATTCATCCATTCGTTTTCACTATACTTGAACTATGCTTTCTACTTTCTTTATGACATTTAACTCTTGCTAAAAGTTACAAGCCTTTAGAGGGAGGATGACGAAAACAATGCCATAATCTCATACAGTATGCTTTTGGACAGACCTTGCTGACGATGTACATGCATTTCTTTCAAATCCTAAACACTGGAGTTATAAGGAAGATAATCCCTAGTCAACCCCTTCGAGCCAAAGAAGTAGAAGTTTTTTGTTTTAACACAAATTGAAACCTTTAATCAAACCTGGGGCAGGGTAGTCTCTCAGTTAATTCAAAATGTGTGTTTAGCCGCAAACTCTCAGTTCGTAATACAACAAATGACATCAAAAATTTCCTTTGGAACCAAAAGACAGTGATGGTTCCTTATATCATAGGCATTCATTATCTCTCAAAAAAAAAAGCCCACTAAGCCAAAACCTATAAAGGAGGCTTAAGAAAGTTGGGGCGTCCCACTGACTGTAATCTCGAAAACAGGAATAGTCAGGCAAAAATTAGGGATAACGAAAAAAAAGAAGAAAGAGGTCATTTCAAATCCTCAACAACATGAAAAATGTTGCAAAAATGAATGCCTTCCAACAAATTCAACTTGTGTGAGCCATCACCAAAAACGTCGTTCCAGACTCATTTGGAGTTCAAACTCACAATTAACTGAGTTTAGGATTGAAGAACATCACGAAGAGCGGGCGAGTACAAATATACTTTGAGCCGTTATCCTTTGTTTTTTTAAAACCGTGAACCAAGCCATGTTACAACCCTTTAAAAGTCCTATTTGAAGCATGGGTTAGTTCAAAAGCATACTGTTACAAAAGGTATCCTGACTCCTGTAAGGCTTTGCTCTAAATCTTGAGTTGGATTTGTCTTATAAAAGTTTTTCTGTTAAAAAATGCATTTAAAAAAAAAAATTTTTTTTTCAAGACAAGCATAAGCTTTGCATTATTTGAATATCATCATTTGCATATGGCTATTTGTTTGACAACGAAGAAATTCACACAGTGAATGTTCCGATGAACGAAAGCTCTCTCAATGAACAAAATCACTTCAAGTGGAATGACACTTCCGTTGCAAAAATCTCCTATCAAAAAGGGACTTGGCATGGCATTGTCCAGTTAACCTAGGGCAGTCCAGTCAAGATTTCAAGAAATCTCTCAAAGTCCAGTTAACTTGGGGCATTCCAGTCAAGATTTCAAGAAATCTCTCAATTGCAAAGTAACCTGGGGAAAGTCTCCATCTCAATCACTTGGGGCATTAAACGTCAATCTCATCAAAGGGTTACGTATAGTCCAAATTTCCTGGCAATATCACAAACATTTGATACTAGGGGCAATGATGAATCTCTCCAAAATCCTTCTGAAAAGAAATTCAAGAATCCTTGAGAAGTTCATCACCTCTATAGCAGACCAGCGGTCATGGGTTTATTTCCCCAACACTTGTCAAGGATTTATTCTCCAAAATATAATTACATTTCAACATTCATAACATATGCAGATTGATCGGTGGGTAAAGGTTATCATTACCTTTTGGAGTAGTAATAATCCAAGATTCCTTCATCACCTTTTGGATTAGCGTCGTCAAAGATTCCTTCATTATCTTTTGGGGTAGCAGTCGTCAAAGATTCCTTCATCATCCGGTTGAGTCAAAGTTAATCCAAGACCTTCTCTGGTTCAGTCAGATCGAGACTAAGATCTCCCTGATTCTTATTCCAGTGGAAGATATTCTGGGTTTTGCTGTTTCAGATAAATCTTTCAACGATTTATTCTGATTCACTTCCAGATTTTTCACTATCAGAGACGAAGAATCCAACTCTTTTCTCCATCACCAGTTCGGGATTTATTTTCCCCAGCGAGAGGTTTTCTTGAAAAACATTACACATCCGTACATCAGGACATCATACAACGCAATCTCATTTATTTTTAGAACGTCATTGTTTGATATATGTCATCCCACTAACCTTTACCTTTCAGGAAATATGCAATTAATTTCTCACCAAAATTCGTATCGTGAAGCCTGGACATTGACCAGATAACGATACAAGACTGTGAAACCTAGATGTTGACCAGATAACAGTAAGGTATACTGTGAAACTTGGATGTTGACCAAATAGAAGTTTACTCGGCCAATTACTTTGAAGCCCGGATTCAACCGAATATTAGTAGGCCCCAGAATCAAAAGGGAAACCCGGAGGCGACCGGATAACCATTTGATTTTCTTCTGAAGACTGGATGTTGAGCAGATAGGAAGAAAAGTATTGTGAAGCCTGGACGTTGACCAGATAGCAATACAACACTGTGAAACCTGGATGTTGACCAGATAACAGTAAGGTATACTGTGAAACTTGGATGTTGACCAAATAGCAGTTTACTCAGCAAATTACTTTGAAGCCCGGATTCAACCGGATATTAGTAGGCCCCGAAATCAAAGGGAAAACCGGAAGCGACCGGATAACCATTTGATTTCCTTCTGAAGACTGGACGTTGACCAGATAGGAAGAAAGGTATTGTGAAACCTGGATGTTGACCAGATAGCAATTCAACACTGTGAAACCTGGATGTTAACCAGATAATAGTTAACCGTTAACAGAATAAAGATCCCCATTCTTGAAACCTCAGAAGATTGGTATACTCCCAACCTCCTGATACCGTTAACAGAATAAAGATCCCCATTCTTGAAACCTCAGAAGATTGGTATACTCCCAACCTCCTGATACCGTTAACAGAATAAAGATACCCATTCTTAAAACCTCAGAAGATTGGCATACTCCCAAGCTCCTGATACCGTTAACAAAATGAAGATTCTCATCCTTAAAACCTCAGAAGATTGGCATACACCCAACCTCCTGACCCAAACGCCTGAATGAAGATTCTCATTCTTTCTTCCCCAGTAGATTGGCATACTCCCAAGCTCCTGATACCGTTAACAGAATGGAGATTCTCACTCTTAAAACTTCAGAAGCTAGGCATACTCCCAAGCTCCTGATACCGTTAACAGAATGAAGATTCTCATTCTTGCTTCCCTATTAGATTGGAATACACCCAAGCTCCTGATATTCCCGACAGAATGAAGATTCTCATTCTCAAAGTGGCATATAACCCGAGTTCCTAATACTCCCAACAGAATGAAGATTCTCATTCTCGAAGTGGCATATAACCCGAGTTCCTAATATTCCCGACAGAATGAAGATTCTCATTCTCAAAGTGGCATATAACCCGAGTTCCCGATATTCCCGACAGAATGAAGATTCTCATTCTCAAAGTGGTATACAACCTAAACTCCTGAACTTCTTCTAAACAAGAATAAGCTTTTCCCCAGAGTCCTGAGCTCACTCTCCAGCAGGATAGCTACTCCCCAACAGTATAGTTATTCCTCACAGAGTTTTTACTCCCCAACAAAATCAAGATTCTCCAGTGAAGTTGACCATAACCTTCTTTACTCTCAGCATAAATTTGTCACAGTTTTTAATCCCCTGCAGATCAAAGATTCTCGTTCTTGACTCCTCAGCACAAATTCCCCTAGCAGAATGAAGATTCTCATTCTCAGTTCCCCAGAGTTTTCAAATATTCCCCAGCGGAGTTCTCCTCAAACAACAAAACAGAAATCCCCAGTAGATTGGCATACAACCTAAACTCCTGATTTCCCCAGCAGTATAGCTTCTCCCCACAGAGGTTGTCAAAAATCTTAAATCTCCAACAGTGGTCCAGGATTCATTTTCCCCGACAGCAGTCAAAGATTTTATTATCTCCAGCTATCCAGGATTTATCTTCCTCAGCAAGACAGCTCATCAGCTTACATGCACATACATTGCATTCATATATCATAAACATTGATAAAACACATATATTGCATCACACATTTCATGCAACATAACTTTGTGTTCCAGCTAATATTTTACCCTTTTCAGGATAAGATTAGCAAGCTACCAGTATACAATCTGAAAATAGTTTACGGGTGCTTCCAAATATGGATGCTAATCTATCGCTTGTTCAGATTCAACTCATTGAAAACAGTTTACGGATGCTCCAAACATGGATGTTAATCTATTGCTTGTTCAACTCAAGGATCGTGAAAATAGTTTATGGATGCTTCCAAACACGGATGTCAATCTATCTCTTATTCAGACCCCTAGCTCAGAGACGTCCCAGACATGGATACCTTTCTGATACTCATTCTTTCACCTACAACATATAATTCAATAAACATTCTTGGATGGCATCTTTAAGCCCATCTCCGACAAGATTCTGTCACATCTCCAAATGGCATCTTTAAGCCCATTCCCTCAAACTATGCTTTGACGAGTGCAAATTTATGGGCACTCTAGTGTCCAATCATATTTTACCTTTGAGTCGCGAACAGCAAACTCGCCGATCTAACTCTTCAGGTTCAAGAAGATTGAACAGGGGCAGCTGTGGTACCCCAAAATTTGCCCTCCCTTTTTCACAAGAAATCACAACCCTAGGGTTTTCTCAGATTCTCAAGATTGGCCTAGGAATCGATCAAACTGACTTTTCTATAGCAGTAAATCAAGAATTAGGGTTTCTCTTGCATTTCTCAGAAGAAACTGAATTCTCAGAAATTCAAATTAACTGTCACATGTTTTCATGCTTTTCTAAGTTTGCTGAAAGGTTACTGGTTGTTCTCAAGGCTTATTTATCTGGGATAAGAGATATGAGCCGAGATGGTCATTTGGAATATTCATATTTTGTCTAATCCAGGTTAACCAGATGATGTGCGTCTACTAAGAAGTTTGCTTGTTGATGGAATGAAATGTTTTCTTGTTTATTGGAATACCCAGTGTGTATTTTGATTGGAATGCTGTTGCAAGGTTACGAGATTGCAAAGTTATTGGATTACTTAAAGTTTAAGTTATCTGTATTGAAATTGTTGGAATGCAATTTCAATTATTTTGATCTGAGAATCTTAAAGGATTAAGTGAAGATGCAAAGAAAGAATTGCAAGATATTGGACAGTAAAAGATTTTATTGAATGTCAGATTGCCTCATAAAGATTTTTCATATGTTGATACAAAAATAATTTATTATTTGAATACTGTCGGTTTTACAACTTATAGTACTTAGAAAAATAAATTATTACAATAAATGGAAAATCTATCTAAAATCTAAGTCTAAGCCATTGCTCCATTGCTCCCATGCTCAAAGTCTTCTGCTGCTTTGTCATCACCCAAGTTGCACTCACATGAAAGAAAGACAAAGGAAAGAGGATTAGTACAGTTGATTAATTAGATTTTTCAAACAGAAAAAGAAAGGAAAATATTCATCATTAAAGTTTGCCGTCCGGAATCAGAGTGATATTTTTCATCACGTTTTATTTTTCTCTTCGCAAATCACAGGAAGATTGATCTTCTTGGTTCACAAAGAGAAAAATTAAAATGCAAATTGAAGAATGCAAAAGAAAATTATTCAAAAAACATAGCAAGGCGTCAAACTGTATAAAGCAAGTTTCAAATGCAAGACATGCTGTACAAAGCAAGCATACAAAGGCAAGCAATGCTGCATTACAAAACAAAGTAAGCAAACCAAGCATATCAACTAAAGTAAACTGGATGCAAACTGTACTAAGCATAGCAACTAAAACATTGCAATAAGGCAAACCAAGGAAGCACAAACTGAATGCAAACTGTACTAAGTAAGCAAACTGAAATATTGCAGCAAACTGAACAAAGCAAATTGGATGCAAACTGAACCAATGCAGCAGTAATGCAGAAAGTACAATGCAGCAAGCAATGCAGGGGGTAAACCAAATCACAAGCCAAAAAAGCTTGTCATAGCATTTCATCATTTCCCAGGACATAGGCAGACTTTTCAGAAAATAAGAAAAAGCAAAAAAAGTGCTTTGTCATTGAGAGAGAAAGAGAGAAAAGATATCACCTTTTGGAGGTTGTACAGTTTGGCAAAAAGGCTGTCACAAGTTACAAAAACACAAGAAAAAAGATATAAGACTATCAAACAGTAGGTATAAAAAGAGAGAACACTTTGGTTAAAAAACCACAGCAAAGCTGGCCAAACTGCATAGCCAAACTGCAGAGCCAAAGCTGCAAGACAACTCTCCCCAAACCTAAAAAATCCTTTAACAGTTTCAAGCAAACCAAACTTCATAGCCCAAACTGTTAACAGTTT
Organism: Vicia faba; assembly: GCA_948472305.1. Classification (NCBI taxonomy): domain Eukaryota; kingdom Viridiplantae; phylum Streptophyta; class Magnoliopsida; order Fabales; family Fabaceae; genus Vicia; species Vicia faba. The sequence goes on along the minus strand of OX451738.1, from coordinate 1,471,037,701 downwards.
CAAAATCCCAATCTGCACAATCAACCAAAATACCCCAAGCCTGCCAAACTACTTAAACTGCAGTTTCAAACTGCACAACCAAACAAACTTCCAAAACCTGCCTAACTGTAAACCTGCATAGCCAAACTGTAACAGTTTCACAACAAACCATAAAACCTGTAACAGTTTCAAACCAAAATACTCAAAAACCTGTAACAGTTTCAAACCATAACTATCAATAGCCAAACTGCAGAGCCAAACTGCACAACAAAACTGAATAGCAGTTGAAAAACCACAAATTCCAAACTGCACAACCAATCTCCAAGCCAACCAACTGTAACAAACAGAAAACAAACATAACAAAACTTCCAAAAAACCTGCAGTTCCCAACAAAACCAGTTGGCCAAAACTGTAAGCTAAAACTGTAACAACCACAAAATCTGCCAGTCCAAACAAAGTCTTAACCAACAAACCAGTTTCAGAAACAATCAATCAAAAGCCTACCAAATTGCACAACATCAAAAACCTGTCATCAAACTCAACATCCAGAAACCATCAATCAACTTCCATTTTTGCAAAAAAGTTTCAGAAACCAACAAAGTTTCAGAACTATTATCCTCATCAATATTCAAACTCAAAGAGAGAGGAAAAGAGTTTCAAAGCATACATCTCATCAACATTCAAATTCAAGAGAGAGGAAATAAAGTTTTCAGAAGTGAAATAATCAAAACAAGTTCAAATCAGAAGCAATCATCATCAACATTCAAGTTTCAGAACAAGCATCATCAACAAAAACTAACAAAAATCAAAAGTTTCAGAATACACAAGCATCGTCATAGTTCAAAGAGAGAAGAGAAGCGATAATCCGTACAAGTTTCAGAAGCGGTCTTCATCATCTACTACCCACAATCACAAGTTCCAGAAGCGCTTGGCCACCATCATTTCCTCTCTCCGCCTCTAGCCACCAAGGAACGCTCCATCTCTCCATCTCCTTTCTGCTCTCCATTTTTCCAAAAAATCTCACAGGTAAGCTGCTCCTCAAACTCCTTTACTGCATTTTAGGCATAAGCACCATAGGTTAAACAAAGAAACATGAACGAAGCAAATCAAACGAAACTATTAAAACAAAAAAGAGCAAACCATATCATTTCAACGAAGCCATGGATCATTGTGAGGAGATGAGAGAGGGAGAGGGTTGTTCCGGCAATAATGAGCGGAGGGAGATCAGATCCATAGAGTGAGAAAGATCAAGATGAGGAACGAAGCAAGCGGCGCCGCTGTGAGGATTGTTCCACAAACCCTAAACGTTGCAAGTTTGAGCATTGGGCCTTTCTGGCCCCAAACCTCATTAAGCCCACCTAACAATAGCGCAACCCCCTCCATCCATTCTGAATTTTTTTGTTTTCTTTTAAATTTTATTTTGGGCCTAACCTCAAGCTTTCAAACCTTAAGGCCCATTTTACTTGTTTTTTTTATTCAACTTAATTTACTTTATTTCTTTGTGTTAAAATAATATACTAACATTTAAAACTTCATTTTTTTTTGTAAAATAAATTAGATTTTTTTATTAGTTTTATTTAAATCATTTTTCTTTTTATTATTACACATGATGAAAATACTAAAAAAAAAACTTTTAAATTGATTTAATTAGTTTACTTCCTTTAAGCTTTTTTTAATTATTTAATAAAAAAAATACATACAAAGAATGATAATAAAATATTTAATCTTTCTTTCTAGAATAGATTTTTATTTATTTATTTTCAAGTAAATACTTGCATTTCGTACTTTATTGATTTTCTTTATTTCATAATTTGTTATAGCTTTACATTGAATTGCGATAATTTGATTTGGTTGTAATACTTGATATTTGGACATTATTATTCCTATGAGATTCATCCCCATTTGTAATAATTTGTACCCCTATCCCCGGATACTTTTGTAATAACTTAGACTTTTAATTCTCGCACTTTATACTTTCAATTATGCCATGATTAGAGATGAGGGTTTTTATGCAAACATCCAAAATCAAAACAAATAGTTAGACCTAATACAAAGACAAAAAGCATGTAAATTGACAACACAATGCACACTTGCACCCCTAGGGTTTCATCCACTTGTTGCCTTTAAAAAGGGCCATGTTATGCATGTTGAGTATCTTTGGCAAAACAAAAAAAACAAAAGATCATAGTCCCTCGATGACGCTATCTTGGTTGCCTATACAAAATGATCTAGTCCCTCAGAAAAATTTGCTAAAGATACTTGGCAATATTGCTATCATGGTCAATACGATGACCCGCACCTGTCCCGTTTAACATCCTAATACAAGGTTGTTTACCAAATCCAATGGTAAAGCAACACTGTCAAAAGGGATAAAAACGTATAGGAAAGATCTTTGAGTAAAATAGGGTAGACAACTCTTAGTTACTTGATCAAAACTTGCAAAACATCCTTGCTATTTTCAAACACACCTCACAACACAATTTCAAAACATTTCCCAAATCAAACTTTCAAAAACATTGAAATATCTTTTCAAAAGACAAACACCTTTGTATATATTCAAACAAGAATCATTACAAAGGTTTCCACAACGATGTCCTCTTTTCAAAACATTTTCAAAACCACACACAAAGCACCATTTCAAACAATTGAAAAGCAAAAGCAAGTGATCTAAACAAGCAACTAAGAGCTCATGGATAACAATGGATGAAAAGGGTGCTTATACCTTACCTTTTCATAATCTACCCCCCGAACCCACGAAAACATCTCAAATGTCTTTCCTGTGCTTTTTGACCTTTTCTTTGGATAAAATAAAAAGTAGGTGGCGACTCTTGCTAAACAGAAACATTTGCGAACACAAACACAAAACCTCAAGTCAGTTCTCCCACCGTATCACACCAAGTATGACAGAGTTTCATGCCCTAAAATGCATCTCCGATCCTATGTAAGGAAAACCCAACCCCATACCGCTGACAAAGATTTATGGGTATATTTCTTCCAAGACAGTCTGTTTGGAACTCAACTTGACTGGTTTTACCAACTAGAAAGAGCCAACATTCACAATTGGGAAGATCTTAATGCAGCCTTCTACAAACAATACCAATACAATACTGATCTGGCGCCTACCTGTACTCAACTCCAGAGTATGACCATGGTTTCCAATGATGGTTTCAAGGACTATGTGCAAAAATGGAGAGATTTGGCTGGAAGAGTTCAACCCCCTCCATCTGAGAGGGAATTGGTAGACATGTTCTTGGGCACCCTGTCTGGTCCCTTCTTCAATCATTTAATTGGAAGTTCATCTGCAGGCTTTACTGAACTAATATTGACTGGAGAAAGGGTCTAAGCTGGTATAAAGAGTGGAAAGATTCAGAAAGATACATCTTCTTCTGTAGTTGTAAGGAATCCTTTCATAAAAAAGAACAGGTGGTTGTTGTATATCCACAAAGAAACCAAGATAGGGCCGAACGCCGACCAATGGTGAGGGCTGTTAAGATTCTTAAGCCTGCGCCTGATCAGCAAAGAAATAATCAACCAAGAATGGAAAGGCCAGTCAGGTAGTTCACCAGAATTAACATGACCCTGTCTCAAGTTTACCACATCTACTAAGATCCAATTTGGTGACCTTAAAAGAAGCTCCGAAAACCCCAACACAACATCTCCTCACTATCATCCCAATGCCCGTTGCGCATATCATTCTGAAAGTCCCGACCATGACACTAATAACTGTTGGGCTTTAAAGAACAAAATACAAGACCTTATTGAAGCAAAAGAGATTGAATTCGAAGCGCCCGAAAAGCCAAATGTCATTTCTTCCCCTATGCCCAGACATGGCCATAATACCAATTCCATTGAAGAAGGATTGTTTGTTACTTCAGTTGATGAACTTATGACCCCAATTCTGACTATTAAAATGAACTTGTTGAATTCCGGTGTATTCCCGGGCTGTGATGAAGTTTGCCATTTCTGTTTATCCTCACCAACCAGTTGTCCTTTGTTGAAAACAGGCGTTCAGTGCCTCATAGATAACAAATAAATTTTGTTTGAAAAGACTTCTGTTCCACCTATTCCTTTTGAAGATGTTTCTATCATTACCATTCCACCAATTCTTCGAGGGTATCCACCAAAAGACCCGTTAGAATTACATCAGTTCCGAGATCAACTACTTTAATAATTACAATGCCTGGACCAGTCCCATATTCGTCAGACAAGACCGTACCATGGAATTATAGAGGGGATGTCTACTACCATGGTATCAAGCAGGACTGGCCAGCCGCCAAAGATTCAAGTTCTGAGAAAGTGGATTCTGATATTAGTAATAATGCAGGGACTAGTAAGATTACCCGAAGTGGTAGGATCTTCTCTCCAGAAATTGCTCCCCTAAAAGCAGTTTCTGGACCCGTAATCATTCCTGCTGTTGCTCCCCTAAAAGCCATTCCCAGTCCTACAATCATCTCCACCAATATTCTAACTGACAAAGCTGTCACAACTCCTATTATAATTCCTACCAACACTCCTGCTGCCAAATTAACTGAAACTCGAGGAAAAAGTGTTCTGGTTGAGTCTGTCAAGACGAAGACACAATCATTGGCTATCCCTGAGACCTCCCGGAAAGAGATGGAGGAAATTTTGAAGATCATAAAAAGAAGCGACTATGATGTAGTTGAACAACTGGGGAAAACCCCCTCTAAAATTTCCATGCTGGCATTACTACTATATTTCGAGGCACATGCAAAAGCCTTGGTAAAATTCCTGAAAACTGCCCATGTACCCCAAGAGACATCTGCCGATCAGTTTCAAGACTGCGTAGCCAGCTTGACTGCAGATAATGGTCTAGGTTTTTCGGATGCTGATTTAACACCGAGAGGAAGGAAACGTAATGAGGCATTGTATGTCTCAATTAAATGTAGGGGCACAACCTTGGCTCATGTTTTGGTGGACACTGGCTCATCTCTAAATGTATTTCCTAAAAAAGCTCTTGATATGCTTGACTGTAAGGGATTAACATTGAAGCCAAGTAACATAAAAGTAAGGGCTTTTGGCGGCTCGAAAAGGATGGTACATGGGGAGGTAGACATTCCCATAAAAGTTGGAACACAAAATTTTGATTCAACTTTTTACGTAATGGATATCCCTCCCTCATATTCTTGCTTGCTAGGCCGACCATAGATTCACAATGCTGGCGCTGTCACTTCTACGTTGCACCAAATGCTGAAATATCCGATTCAAGGGAAGATTATCACCGTTCATGGAGAAGAAGAGTATATGATCAGCCATCTCAATTTCTTCAGATATGTGGAATTAGATGCTGAATTTATTGAAACTCCATTTCAACACTTTGAAGAGGTCCCGCAAGATGTTCCGGTAACCAAGGTTGTTCCCAAGATTACAAGGCCTCCACACGAGATATCATCTCTGAAGGATGCCAAAGCAGTGGTAGAAGAAGGTGGGTGCATTATCTGGGGACAACTCCCAAATATCCCATATAAGTCTGACAAGTTTGGCCTAGGTTTCACTTCAAGTGCTCAGAAGGTTGTACGCCGCGCTCGTGCCAGAGGACCACCCCTGAAGATCAGCAACCGTGAGGTCAACACCGTAGAAGATGATGAATATAGTTGTGACTTGGAGGACTTGATATTCCCAACTGTCAATGGAGGGCTCAACAACTAGGAGGCTAGAGATTTTGTCTCGATCACTTTTATCCCACAGTAATTTGTCTTTACATTTTGTTGGATCTGTAATATTAAAATAATTCACACTCTTAAAACCTTGTGTCTTACCTGAGGCACAATGGTCCATTTGTAAGGGTTATTATCTCATTTTCATATGACATTGATGAATCATGGACGTTTTCGCATACAAACTTTTATGCTCATTGTTTTTATTTTTACATTTTTCAAAGATAGCTATACCCTTACACACACTCACACTCACAATGCAGGTATAGATCCATTCAGGATCCCATGGGTAACAATACTACTATGACCTTTTTTGACTCTGAGAATCTAATCTACCAAGCCGAAGATGAAGGTGAGGAAGATTGTGAAGTACCAGGGGAACTTGCCAGACTACTACAACAAGAAGAGAGAACCATTTAACCTCACGAGGAACCCGTGGATACGATCAACCTAGGTGCCGAAGAAGATAAAAAAGAGGTAAAGATGGGCGACAAATCTGGAACCCAATATCGAGGAGCATCTAATTCAGTTGTTACACGATTATGTCGAAGTCTTTGCCTGGTCATATGAAGACATGCCAGGACTTGATGCAGATATTGTGGTACATCGTCTGCCTACAAGAGAGGATTGTCCGCCAGTTAAGCAAAAGGTTCGTCGCATGAGGCCTAATATGTCAGAAAAGATTAAAGAAGAAGTCATGAAGTAATTCAACGTTGGATTCTTGGTTGTCACCTCTTATCCCCAATGGGTTTCCAATGTTGTTCCCGTGCCCAAAAAGGACGGAAAAGTGCGAATGTGTGTGGACTACCGAGATTTGAATAGGGCAAGCCCTAAGGATGATTTTCCATTCCCCCACATTGATATTCTAGTTGACAATATGGCACAACACAAAGTGTTTTCCTTCATGGACGAATTCTCAGGTTACAACCAAATCAAAATGGCGCCTGAGGACATGGAGAAAACAACCTTTGTCACGCAGTGGGGCACTTTCTGCTATAAGGTGATGCCATTCGGACTAAAGAATGTTGGGGCAACCTATCAGCGTGCCATGGTAGCTTTATTTCATGACATGATACATCACGAGATAGAAGTCTATGTGGACGACATGATAGCCAGATCTCAAACAGAAGAAGAGCATCTTGATCACTTATAAAAATTGTTTGAGAGACTGAAGAAGTATAAACTGAGGTTGAATCCAAACAAGTGCACATTTGTGGTACGGTCTGGTAAACTCTTAGGCTCTATCGTCAGCAAAAAAGGTATTGAAGTAGATCCTGCCAAGGTAAAAGTAATACAAGAGATGCCTACTCCTCGTACTGAGAAGGAAGTCAGAGGGTTCTTGGGACGTTTGAACTACATTTCCAGATTCATCTCTAACCTGACAGCTACTTGTGAACCAATCTTCAAATTGTTGAAGAAAGATCAAGTAGTCAAATGGAATGACGAGTGCCAAGTTGCTTTTGACAAAATTAAAGAATACTTACAAGAGCCTCCTGTGTTAATGCCACCGATCGAGGGAAGACCGTTGATCATGTATCTGACTATTTTAGAAAACTCAATGGGGTGTGTATTGGGGTAGCATGACGAGTCTGGCCGAAAAGAGCACACTATTTACTACCGGAGCAAAAAGTTTACCGACTGTGAAACAAGATATTCACTGCTCGAGAAAAATTGCTGCACTCTGGCATGGGCTGCTCGCTGGCTAAGACAATATATGCTGACTCATACTACCTTGTTGATATCTAAAATGGATCTGATAAAATACATCTTCGAGAAGCCCGCTCTTTCTGGGAGAATAGCGAGATGGTAGATGATCCTAACAGAGTACGACAAACAGGATACTACCCAGAAAGCTATAAAGGGTAGTATACTAGCTGATCACCTTCCTCACCAAGCTATAGAAGACTACCAGTCCATGAAGTTCGAATTTCCGGATGAAGACATCATGACATTAGACAACTGTAAAGAATTCAAGCCATATGACGGACCTGAACTAGAATCCCGATGGACCCTGTTCTTTGATGGGGCATCCAATGCACTTGGAAATGGTATCAGTGTTGTACTCATATCTTTATAAGGGTGTCATACTCCCTTTACCGGCAGACTCAGCTTCAATTGTACAAACAACATGGCGGAATACGAAGCATGCATCTTTGGTCTCAGAGCTGCCATAGACTTGGGGATCAAATCCTTAAATGTATTCGGAGACTCAGCTTTGGTCATCAGTCAGATCAAAGGGGAATGGGACACCAAACACCCAAATCTTATCCCTTACAAAGAACATGTTTTGACGTTGCTACCATATTTTGAGAAGATTACCTTCGAGCATTTCCTGCGAGAAGAAAATCAGCTAGCAGACGCTCTAGCCACAATGTCATCTATGTTTAAACTTAATTAGGATAACGAGGCTCCCCAGATCACCATCGAACGAATGGAAGAACCAGTGCACTGTCACGAGATTAATACTGAAGAAGTAGTGGACCAACCTTGGTTTCACGAAGTCAAGAAGTATCTCGAGGCTCAAGAATATCCAGAAGGAGCTTCAATCAATGATAAGAAGTTCTTAAGGAGATTCTCTGCTAAATTTCTCCTTAGTAATGGCATCCTGTACAAATGCAATTATGACTCTGTGTTACTTCAGTGCGTAGATAAGATTGAAGCTGAAATGATCATGGCTGAATTGCATGAAGGAACTTTTGGCACCCATTCTAGTGGGCATACAATGACGAAGAAAATCCTACGGGCAGGCTATTACTAGTCTACCATGGAAGCACATTGCTATCAACACTCTCGAACTTGCCATAAGTGCCAGATTTATGCTGACAAGGTGCACGTACCTCCGGTTCCTCTGAATGTCTTGACGGCTCCTTGGTCCTTTTCTATGTGGGGAATTGATATGATTGGGGAAATCAAGCCGACGGCCTCCAATGGACACCTCTTCATCTTAGTGGCCATTGATTATTTTACAAAGTGGGTGGAGGAAGCTTCCTTCGCTTCCGTTACCAAGAATGTTTATTGCCCGTTTCATCAAGCAAAATATCATTTGCCGGTACGGTATCCCGGAAAGGATCATCGTTGACAATGGTACAAATCTCAACAGCACTATGATCACCGCCTTATGCGAGCAATTCAAGATCCAGCTTCACAATTCTCCCCCTACCGGCCAAAGATGAATGGTGTTGCGAAGCTGCAAATAAAAACATTAAAAAGATCATACAGAAAATGATAGTCACATACAAAGACTGGCATGAGATGTTACAACTCGCTCTCCACGGGTATCATACCACAACTCGTACATCAACCGGGGCAACACCCTATTCCCTGGTTTACGGCATGAAGGTTGTCTTACCTATTGAGGTCCAAATCCCCTCTCTGAGGATTTGGAAGGATGTAGGGTTGAACGAAGACGATTGGATCCAGACTCGACTTAATCAACTGAACTTGATTGATGAGAAGAGACTTACTGCTGTTTGCCATGGTCAAATGTATCAAAAATGGATGATCAAGGCTTTCAACAAGAAGGTCAGACACCAAGTGTATCAAGTTGAAGATCTGGTGATCAAACGCATCATACTGCCACAAGGTGATCCTAGGGGAAAATGGACTCCTACGTATGAAAGACCATTTATAATCAAAAACATTTTCTTTGGTGGGGCAATGATCTTAACCACCGTGGACGGTGACAACCTGCCGCATCCTGCAAACGCGGACATAGTCAAAAGATACTACGCATAAGACACCCGCTAGGTTGACATACCTAGGCAAAATAAGGGCATCCCGGTGAACCAAAAAGGTTCGAGAAAAATTAGGGATAAACAAAAAAAATTTGTACACCCGACAAGTTGAAAACTCGAAAGGGCGACTTGGGCAAAAAAGGGTTTCCTGGTGGACTGAAAACCCGAAAAGGCGGTTCAGCCAAAAGTTAGGGAATTAAAGCGTATGACTATGTTCCGTTGGATCACCTTACGGACAACCTTTGGCTTCAACTGACAAACTTAGAGGTTCTGATCAATTCATTCATCTTCGGACGAGGAAATAAGTAGACAATATGCTCAGAGATACAAAGGCTATAGCAAAATGGGAACCCCATGGGATTTTTACACATAGCTATCTTTTCTTTGTATCAAAATTTTCATTTTTTACGACGGTGTTCTCCTACTAGAATGTTTGTCTCATTGTACAAAATACCTACTCAAAGTCAATACAAAGATATTCCTATGAAAGTGCAAAACTATCTGTTTTTCTTTACTCCTGTGTTTTGTTTACAAAAACATCCAATGATTCATTGTTGAACATATGCAATTGAACATAATTACTGTTTACAAATAAACATAATAAAAGACAATTACTAATGGCTTTAAGAGGTAGGGAAATCTCCCTAAGCTATTTCCATAAATCCCCCATAATTTACAGTTTGAATCCCAGCGGAACGAGCTTCCAGTTATCAATCCCTAGTAGAAGTCATCAAAATTCTTAGGATTCCCCAATAGGATTTTACAAGCAGTACATGGCATTTCCCTTATAACAGATTTTATTTATATAAACAGAAATTCATCAACACTTAGACTTCACAACATGAAGACTTATATCCTCAGCAGCAGCCAAGGATATATTTTCCCCAATCCGACAGCAGTGCAGCAAATTAGCTCACATACGCATACATTGCATCCATATATCATAAACATTGATAAAACGAATGCAATATATCATACATTTCATGCAACATGACTTTACATTTTAGCTAACATTTTACCTTTTTCAAGATAAGATTAACAGCTACCATTAACAATGTTTAGAGTTTTCAAATACAGTTCAGATACGCTCCAGACACGGATGCCATTCTGATGATCATTCAAAATCAGATTTCAGATACAGTTCAGATACGCTCTAGACACGGATGCCATTCTGATACTCATTCAGATTCAAATTTCAGATACAGTTCAGATTCGCTCCAGACACGAATGCCATTCTGATACTCATTCAGATTCAACTTTCAGATACAGTTCGGATACGCTCCAGACACGGATGCCATTCTGATACTCATTCAGATTCAACATCTCAGATACAGTTTAGATACGCTTCAGATACAGACGCCATTCTGATACTCATTCAGATTAAACTTTCAGATACAATCCAGATACGCTCCAGATACGGATGCCATTCTGATACTCTTTCAAAATCAACTTTCAGATACAGTTCAGATACGCTACAGATACGGATGCCATTCTGATACTCATTCAGAATCAACTTTCAAATACAATTCAGATACGCTCCAGATACGGATGCCATTCTGATACTCATTCAGATTCAACTTTCAGATACAATTCAGATACACTCCAGATACAGATGCCCTTCTGACACTCGTTCAAAACTAGTTTTCCAAAACAATTCAGATACGCTTATGACACAGATTCCATTCTGATGATCATTCAAAATCAGCTCTCAGATACAGATCAGATACGCTATAGACACGGACGCCATTCTGATATTCATTCTTACAGCTTACAAATTACAAAACCAACAATCACTTTTGGATGGCATCTTTAAGCCCATCTCCTACATCTTTCTATCACCTCTCCAAATGGCATCTTTAAGCCCATTTCCTCAACCATCACATCACCGAGTACAAATTTCTGGGCACTCTAATGTCCAATCATCTTCCACCTTCGAGTCACGACTGGAGAAACACGCCAATCTAACTCTTCAGGCTTAAGAAGATTGAACAGGGACAACTGTTGTACCCAAAAATTTACCCTATCACTTATCAATAATTTTTCTCACAAGATCTCATTGGGCTCAAGACTGCACCAGGGTTTGATCAGCTCAAGAAACCTCCTTATGCACTAATGACCAAAATTAGGGTTAGAGTTTGCACAAATATTTTTGAACTATCAATACCCCATATAACTTTCATGGATCATTATGGACCCCCAAGATTACTCATGTCAAGTTTCAAGCCTTGGATCAGACTTTTGATCAGTCAATTGAACAATTGACATAAAAATCAGCTGTATTAGGGAAAAGTCAACCATGGCCAATTTACAGCCAAACATCGTAATTTTTGATCCACATCAACATTTTAGACTCATATGTATCATTTTACCAAGTTTGAACCACAATTCCTCAAGAAATTTGATCAAATCTCCAAAAGGGCAAAATGGTCAAAATTAGGGTTTTGACTGGGAAAGGGCAATTTCTGATTTTTGACCTAGCAAATGGTCAATTGGTTTAAGGCATGATTTTAAGAGTCCAATTGCATAATTTTTACCTAATGACATGATTCAAAACATTGCAAATCCTTTGGATTGAAAGATGAATTTTGCAGTCAACTGATCAAAAGTCAACTGTATACTAAAAAGTCAAACTTTGACTTTTTGGTCAAACTCAAGTGCCAAAGATCACAATTCATCAAAACATGTCAAAATAGGAAACTTATTCATCAAGAAATCAAGGAATCAAGATTTCATTTTGAAAAGTCAAAATTTCTTAACTTAGAAATTTTTCTAAGTGTTGAAAATTTCTTATTTTTTCATAACTTTAAGCCAAATTTTCACTATGATGCAAGATGATTCAAGAGAAACTTCCAACATGAAAGTTGTAGACATCCATGAAATCTACAACTTTTCTTCATACAACTTCTTCCAAAATTGCTGGTATATCAAGTTATAATTTTGAGAATACATGCTCATGAACTAAAAAAAGACTTAGTGAAATTATGACCTAGTTAAGCAGATTTTTGACCTAACTTCATGGCAATTTTTCACATAGTTCCAAGGGGAATATTCAAACTAAATTCAAAGATGTATTGTATAGCACATTTCAAGCTTTCCAAAATGTCCAAGAACTCCTTGATATCATTCTTGAGCAAGGAGAATCAAAGGCAAGAAGTTAGGGTTTTCAAACTTGAATTACAAGCCATTTTTTGAAGAACACTTGATCCAATCTTCAAGCATGCTATACAAATCTTGCTTTGCAGGCTTCAAAATTGCTAATAAATAAATATTTTAATGTTTACACAACTGATAGAGCCATTGTCCAAGCATTTGAGCCATTATCCAAGTTGCATTTCCATTTTGGGAAGAAAGTCACCACTTCCATTTTGGAAAAGTGACTTTAATCACAATGTCAACTCTTCTTGAGTCCATACATTGTTGTTTCTGACTCAAAAACATTTAAAATCAAGAATCAACATATCTACAACCTTCTAACCACCCTGCAAATCCTTGTACTTCACATTGAAACCATGTTTGTTAACTTTGCTTTAAAAACAAGTAACCAAGCCATAACATGTGATTTCAATTATTGAGTTGTTTAAAGCCTAAAAACCTCTTGCCTATAAGTACATACACTATTTTCAAGATAACACACAAATTCTAAGCCCCAAAAACACTCCCAAGCACTCTACAACTCAGAATCTGCCTTAACTTGACAATTTTGAATCTCACATAGCCATCTCCAAATCCACTCGTGCGTATTGAGTTTTAACCAACCAAACACTTAATATACATCATATCAAAGTGATCCCTACCCCTGTTTCAAGACTGTAACCCCTCCATCACTATCCACCATTTTCCAACATCAAGCTTGCAGGTTGAATTGAGTAGAGAGGTTCAGGAACTTTCAAGGCAAAGTAGGAGTTGGAATACACTCAAGGAGGTCCAGGCAAGCTAAACAGATCCTCAGGCCATCTCAAAAGTTGATCAAACTCCATTCACGACTCCAGTTGCAAGAGGTAAGTTTTCAAACTTCCATCTCTTCATACAAGCATCATTTGTTTCTGATTTGTGAAGATAAAATATATATATCTTTGCTCTAAAGCTGACCATGTTCATTGTTCCCATTTATATTGACTGTGTTTAGAGAATTTTGGATTTGAAATTTCTGAGAAAATTAGGTTTCAATTTAGGGCCAGAAAAATTAGTTTTCATCTTTGACTTTTAGCTTACATAAGTTATATGGTTGGATTCGTGGGAAGAAATACCACAACTTTCATGTTTGAACTTTCCATTTTTGTGGAGAAATGAAGAAGTTACAGGTACACTGGCTGGAGGTTGAAGATGAAGTCATCAGAATTTGATTTGCCTTATATATTTATGGTTTTGTTTATATGACCGGATGAAACAGCCACCCCAGTGGCAAGCGCGCACGTACTAAGTCACTTCTTACCTAAAGGGCGAGGGTTCGAACCAATGTGAACCCCCCTTTTATATTTTTTTTCTTCATATTTTCTGACTTTCTAACATATTTTTTTGCAGGTGCTGGGCCCTTTGGGCCTGGCACTGTTTTATTTATTTGTTAGCTCACCTCCTTGCTTACTTTTGGCACCCCGTGGCCCATTCATTTTTATTTACTTATTTATTTCATTTTTCTTTTTAAATATATTTTCTAAAATACTAAAAATCATGAAAAATACAAAAAAATGATACATTTTATATTTTGACTTATTTTATTTTATTTTCCCATGAACAAAAATACTTTATTTACTATACTTTACTTATTTTTCTTATAAACTTAATTAAATGTTACATTATTTATTTTTCTTCATACCATTTAAAAAATATATTATTTAAATACCAAAAAAAAGGACTAAAAATATATTTAAAGCTATAAATATTTTCAAGATAAAAATGCCAAAAAATACTTTCCTTAAAAAAATTATTTTCTTTTGGTTAATTAATAGAATTAGGGTTTTCTTTTAAAAATATTTTTCTTAATAAATTCAAACTTAATTAATTATTTTCTTTATTTAAATTAGGTTAAGACAAAAAAAGTCTTTCTTTATGAAAATCAAACAAAATTCATCTTCTTTACATTTTTATCCTTATACATTTATCCATCATTATACTTTGCATTTATGTAATTTTTGTACATATTCAATTTGGTTGTAATAGATTAATTAGGTTTATATTATTGCAATCCACATTCATAAATTGTATACTCCCTCCCACAAGTATTGTAATAGCGTAGTAACTTTAAATTTCGCAATTTATCACTTTCATATATACAATGCTAGTAATTAGGATTTGTATCGAAAAATTAAAACCAACCAAATAGCAAACCTTAATTCAAGACAAAATCAAAGCATGAAAACAACACACTCTCACACAAGCACCCCTAGGGTAAAATCCACTTGGTTGCCTTACAAAATGGCTATATTACGCATGTGAGGTATCTTAGCAAAAACAAATGAATACAAGATCATAGTCCCTCGATGATGCTATCTAAGTTGCCTTACACATGATCCTAGTCCCTAAAAGAGAATGCTAAGTTGCCTTGCAAACATTGCTAATCATGGTTATACAATGACCCACGCCAATCCCGTTAACATCCAAAGATAGGGTTGCTTACCAAATCAATGGTAAGACAACAATGTCAAAGGAAAAGAAAATGAACAAGAAATACATTTGAAGTAGGTAGATTGCTCCTAATTACTTGCACTATTTCAAACAAAACATCCTTGCTATTTTCAAAAACAAACACTTACACTTTCAAAACATCTTACAAAACTTGAAAACATTTTCAAAAGATCAAACATATTTGTATACATTCTTACGAACAAGAATCATTACAAAGATTTCCTAAATAATGGCCTCTTTACAAAATACTTTCAAAAACCACACAAAGCACGATTTCAAACAAAAGCAAGTGATCTAGCAAGTAAGAGCCCATGGAAAACCATGGATCAAAAGGATGATAATACCTTCCCTTTTCATAATCTACCCCCCGAACTCAAGAAACAATCTCAAAGGTCTTTCCTGTGCCTTTTCACCTTTCCTTTTGGATAAAAGAAAAGTTGGTGGCGACTCTTGCTAACCGCAACATTTGCGATCGAACGCAAAACCTTCAAGTTAGTTCTCCCACCGCATCACAGGGTGGGTGCACCAAAACAAGGAACAATAACATTTACTCCCTCTTCAACACATTCAGTCATTGCAGAGTCATCTCTAGAAACAAAATCTTCACTTGAGGAGAAGAACTCATCCGCAGAGGCATACTCATCATCTGACTCTTCTTCAGCCAAACAAACCTCAATCTCATTAACCTCATGGTAATCATCCCTTTGGCCTTTAACTTTGATAGTTCCATTATCCAATAACAATTGAACATCCTCAGGAGTCTCGACAACAGATTCAGCTAGATCCATACTGATGTTCTACCTGACCAGCCATGTGGCAGAAAGTAGCATGCAATTGTACAAGATCCTCATTCATATGTTCCACATCAAAGATTATGAAATCTACAGGAAATCCAGAAACCATGTTTACTTCCTCTTCATACTCTTCCCTAGGCCTGATTATGTGGATGAGGCCCTCATCCATCATCTCCTTCAAATCAGCCTTTATCTTGTCACAACCATGTATATCCGTACTGCAAATAACACAACCAGCATGGTCATGTGTATAGTAGCTAAATTCACAGAGGTCTGCATGCATTTTTACCAAATCCCCTATAACTAATTTAATATCAAAAATTTGGAAGTCTCCTGGACAACCGGCAACCATGTTCATAATATTTGCTCCTTCATGCTTTGGCAAAGGATTATCTTTCACATTAGGGACAACATCTTTGAAGTACAAGATACCAGACTTCACCAATTTTTGTACTTCAGTTTTCAAAGGTTAGTAGTTCTCAACATTGTTCCCTGGTACTCCCTGATGAAAAGCACATGTTTGGTCTGCCTTGTAATACCAAGGCAACAGTGATGGTACAACGGGAGGCGGTCTAGTATGAACCAACTTCTTCTGAATTAATGCTGGAAGTAATTTTGTATAGCTCATAGGGATATGGTCATAACTCTCCCTTCTCTGATTATACCCTTGATTCCCCTGATGGGATGGTATCTGATAAGCAACAGTGGTTGGAGCTACACCAATAACTGGAGTTACTGAGGCGACTTGTTGATTACGCTGATAGTTTCTTCTAGGAGGATTAATCCTCCTCTCTTGCATAACAACATTTATATCTACTTCCTTCTTTTTGGAAAACCCCTAGGATGACTTCTTCGTACTTCCAGAACTTTCACTTTTTGTTAAACGACCCTCTCTTACAGCCTCTTCTAAACGGATACCCATGCCTAACATTTCAGTAAAGCCACTTGGCGCACTCGCTACCATCCTCTCATAGTAGAAAACACCCAGAGTCTTCAAGAAAATCTTAGTCATGTCCTTTTATTCCATGGGAGGAATCACTTGGGCGGCTACCTCACGCTATCTCTGTGCATATTATGTGAATGATTCCTTATCCTTCTGGACCATGGCCCTGAGTTGATCACGGTCAGGCGCCATGCCCATGTTGCATTTGTATTATCTGATAAATGCTTCTCCTAAGTCGTTGAAAGTATGGATATTGACGCTGTCCAAACTCATATACCACTTCAACCAGCACCAGTCAAACTATCCTAAAAAAGTGAATCAGAAGACGTTGATCATCAGTGTGGGTAGGCACTCTTCTTACATACATCACAAGATGAGCACGAGGACAAGTGCTGCCCTTGTACTTCTTGAATTCCGGGACTTTAAATTTCTCATGTATCTTAACATTCTGGACCAAGCATAAATCATTCACATTCTGCCCGAACAATTCCTTTCCCATGAGGGCCTTCATCTCCCTCTGCATCTTGTCAAATTGATCTTGAAAATCATCCATTCTATCATAGAGAACCAAGCCTTCACTTGGTGCAGGAGTAACATGCACCACAGGAGGTGCAGGAGTAACAATAGTCTGAACAACTGGAGTAACTTGAGGATCATATTAACCGAAGGAGGTGCAGCAGGAGTAAAATGCACCATAGGAGATGCAGGAGTAATAGTTGTCTGAACAACTGGAGTAACTTGAGGATCAAGATTGAAGCCTTCAGTCACAAAGTTCTCTGGCATTCCCCATGGACAACCCTGAGGCATGCAATTCTGAATAACAGCTGGAGTAGCAGACACAGGAACAGTCGGAGCTTCAGCAGTAACCCTTGTCTATTGAGGTTGAACACTCGGTGGCTAATTCTGAGCAGCCACCAGAGTTTCCATCATAGCAGTGAGATTGACCATGCTGGCCTTCAGAGCAGAAACTTCCTCGTGCAACTCGCGATTCTCTTGTTCTAAGTTGTCCGTCTTCCTTCTGAAATTAGCCCAAGTATTTTAGTGGTGAGACAACTTGCTGAATGAAGTAAAGAAGCTTGTTAAGACACTTGGAGATGCATAACAAATGCAAGAAATATGTGCAATATGATGCATGATGTGCAATGCACATGATTTATTTTTATTAATATTTCAAGGGACTTAAAGATTTATAGACAATATTGCAAATATCAAAGTAATAACACATTTTAAATACTGAATTTTTTATTATAATAACTTCAAAATGGATTACAAGTTTCAATAATCCCAAGTACAAGATGAAAAATAAAGTCTAAAACCCTAATAAGTAAAGTTGATGGAGATCACTCCATACGTTGGCGCTTCCACGTAAGCCTGGCAATATGAGCCTTCAATCTCTGGTTTTCTTCCGCATATCTGGTGGAAACCTCCTTCCAATCACCTGAATCATGAAGTGAGCAACTAGAATCTGACTGAGGCTTAGGAGAAAATAAATCCCCTTGCCTCTCCATCATCTCTACAGCCCGACTCTCAAGAATCTCAATCAGGCCGTCTTTCTCTTTCAAGTCTTCTCTATAGGAAATCTATAAAGTTTGGCACTTATTCTTCCAAGCATCCTTTTCCTGCTACATCTTGACCAAAGTGAGCTGTAGCTCTTCCACATCATCCATTAAGGGATGAGTGGTCTTCATAAACAAATCAGGCATAGGTGCTTCCCGGAAATATGACATCTTCAACTGAATAGCTCTCGTTTGGACCCACTGAAGATAAGGCTCCAAAGAAACAGCCCCCCTAGGTCCCAGGTCTTTCCTACTCTTCCTATGAATGTGACGCCAGGCCTTCACAAAATTCTCCCTAGCTTCCTTATGGTCTTCTCCCTCATTTATGAAGAAACTACTCAAATGAATACTATTTGGTTTATCACTCATCGGATAACCAAGCTGTCGTCGTGCAAGAACAGGGTTGTAGTTAATTCCCCTCATTGTACCAAGAAGAGGTACATTGGGGAAACTACCATAACTTTCGAAAATCTCAAAATCATGGTAAGCTCGATGATACCAATAAATATCTGAGTGAGTAAGTGCCATGATCTTAGGAGCCCAACGGGGTTCCTTCCTGACATCCCAGAAAGCATCAGACTGAGGCATATGAGAAATAAACCACCGATACAACAGAGGCGTGCAACAGATAATCATCCACCCATGATAAGAATTCTGAAGATGAATAGAGTAATAAGCAACACCCAACAATGTAGGAAATGGGTTTCCAATCATGAAGATCCTAATAGCATTAATGTCAACAAACTTATCCACATTAGGAAATAAAAACAACCCGTAAGCAAGTAGAGCAAAGATGGCCTTAAAAGTGACTGTACTCTTCATCTTGGAAAAGTAACGAGCTTTCTCCGATAAGAACTGAGCTGGTAATCCTCTAATCCCTCATTTACTAGTCATATGGGCTTCAACCTCAGACTTACCCAGATAGATCAAAGCAACAATCTCGTGTGGTTTTGGCTCACCCTCCAAACCAGTAACAGGAACACGATCGGTACTAAGTAAATCCAACAGATAAGAATACTCCTCTAGCGTAGGCATCAACTTATAGTCAGGGAAACTAAAGCAATGATACATCGGATTATAGAACTGGACCAAGGTCGAGAGAATACCCTCCTTCATCCTAAGCTTCACAAGAGGAATGATGGATCCATATTTCTTTCGGAAATCAGCAGAACACTCAATCTCGAGAATTAGACTGATCAACTCATCTATCTTGGGATCTTTGAAACTGTATTTTCCGGTCTTTATTTTTCTAGAATCCATGGTCAAAAGGTACCTGAGATATTCACAAATGGTCAACTTTCAAGTCCCTTGAAATAAAATTTCTTCAAAAGATGCTTATGAGTGCATGGATGCATGATGCAACAATCACAAAAAAAATCATAAACATAGGGTTCATAGGTTCATCATCACGAGCATGAGGTCGAAGGTACTACTGATAAGGTATTGGTGAAGGTTCTAGAGGTTCCTAGAGTCTACATCCTTCCTTCGGATATTACCAACTTCCTGATTAACTCGGTAATTAGTAATATTCTCAAGAAGAACTCATCCGAGCATAGTATCGCATGACAACTATTTCTGGATTACTCCGTCATAGCTTCCGCACTACACCTAAAAGGCCAAGACAGGTTAGGTAATCTACGGTACTCAGCTTCAGCAGGCTCCCAGGTCGAAAGTAGTACGTCTTCCTGATTACTAGGTAAATGATACTACAGTCAAAGGGGCCTCCACTGAGTGGGGGATCTCATGCCTCCTTTTTTGGTATTACTCCCTCAAAGTTAACATGACTATATCGCCCGTCCTATCTTAAAGTTTTCCCAAGTTCGGGTATAAGACTTATAAGTAATCACCAATCACGCTGAAAACCAAGAAAATCCAGACAAACATATATACAACATATAACACATAAACAACAATAGCACATATACAAATATAAACAAAGATAGGTTTAACTACATAGGGATGGACCAACAAGAGGTCAATCTATCCTCAGTGAAGTCGCCATTTTTTTATGTAGCGGTAGAAATGTTTAAGATTAAGCCATTGGATTGACTAGACTTATACAGATCAAAATAAAAATCGCCACCGCGCTTTATTGTTTCTGAAGGAATGGGAAAAGAGCGAATAACCCAAAAAGAGGGGGAAAGATTATATGTAAGGGGGTTGGTTATGAAAAGGGAAGGTATTAGCAACCTAAACATCTACGGTACTCCTCAGGAACCTCTTTGAAAAATCTGTATACTTTGGCTATAAAATGTTGCATTTAAAATACACGGTGGAGGTTTGAAAAGAAACATATTTTTTTATGATTTTTGCACCCGCCGCGGTTGCGAACCTTTAGTACATACGTACCACTTTTCATGCAATGTTGGCTAATTTTATGAGATAAAACATCATCGTTATTGTCCGTGTGGAAAATATACTTACTACCCACAATCATGAGAAAGGAGAATTTGCATCATCTCAAAGTGGAGGATATGGCTGTGATTTTAAAATCAACAATGCCTAACTCAACACCCAAGTAGAAAATATCTCTCTTCACTACATATTGCAGAAGTATAGTTGTTTGCATCACTACAAGGATTGGCAAGAGTCCAATCTTTTGAGAAAAGTTTTTAAAGTAAAAAGCCAAAGTGGCAAAATGGTTTGAAATGAGATTGCTTGACTTTTAGTCTTCTCACAAAAAAATGTCAAGGTATTATTAAATTGATTGAAGTTTATTTATGAAAAGGTTTTTTAAAAATTAATGGACATAAGTCCAAGTTTATTATGAAAGTGGTTCAAGTTTAAAAAATACAAGAAGAATTTTCAAAAGGAGGAAGAAGATTTTTGAAATTAAAGAAAATGGAAGGAGAAGAAGAGACTATCCTAAAGAATAAGGTAAAAGCTAGGGAGAAGAACCATCTAACCAACAAGAAGCCAATACTTGACATTATGAGTCAAGATAGAATTCCCATTCTTTATATTGAAACCAACCAAGAAAAGATACTAGACCTCTTGAGAGAACCAAACTTCAAATGTATTAAGTCTTCACCAAAATTGGGCAGAGTAACGACTGTATACGGGTGAATTCCATAATACAAACAAAGAATGTAATCACAATAACCTACAAAAAAAAAGCAACCCAATGTCTTGAGGTAAACCTCAAGAACTCAAGACAAAATATCAATTAAGGTCACAAAGTCTCCAACATAGGCCAAGGTTTCTAATCCTAAGTCCAAGAAGTCCAAAACTCCATAATGCCAAGGATAGTAACCAAATAGTCCAAGTATCATTAAAGTTTTGTATGGTTCATGTTGATTATTAGGTATCTTAGAAAAGAAAAGAAAAGCTCAAGTGAGCAAAATAAAAATGACAAGAAAGTAAATACTCAAGTGAGCAAAGATGAAAAATAGCATGAAATGTAAATGCTAAAGTAAATGGTGCATAAGATAAAAGAGCATAAAATAAAAACACAAAATAATGTCAATTATTAGTAATTAGTGGTTAGTTGGATGACCTTCTTGAAACTTGCATTTGGAACTCATTAGAGGATTAGTAGAACCAAAGCCTCCACAAAACAAGTTGCATTTGCTTTTTGTCAAGTATATCATCCATTTTGGAATCCTAAAAAAAGTAACATTTAATGATCAACAATGTTTAAGTGATCCGCGTTGACCAAAAGTGATGTAGATCCATTAGAGGATTGGTAGAACCAAAGCTTCCACACAATGAATCTCAAGGTAATTGGATTAAAGAGATCACATTAACACACTTGGGCTTTGCAAACATAGGTTTGGTCCATAAATGATCATTTATTCGAATCGGGATAAAATTTAGCGCTATGTTAAGTAATCGTAAAAGGACTTATATAGAAGTCACACCTATTTTGAGGTCGGTCAATAGCAATCTATGCACCATTTATTTTGAGACATGATATAGAGATCATGCTCCAATAACACTTAGTGCAATAAGAAAGGGATAAGATGAAGAGGGGTGGCAAAGAATATACAAACCACATTTGAATTAAAATTTAATTAAAATATTATTAAAATCATTCATCCATTTTTATGGAGTTAGACTCAACACCATGGGTCCAATGATGTTAATAAAGTTCATGATCAACATTTCAATCCAAGATCAGCCATAAAATATACAAAAAATAAATTGTATTATAAAATAAAAGAATAAGGGTTTAAGAATGGTTAAAAATGAAAATAATAGAGAAAAAAGGAAACTATGTTCAAATTAATCAAGAAAAAATAAGTAAGACTATAGAAAAATCAGAAATGGACTCAAATATTTTTATAAAATTTTTGGTAATTTTTTAAAGTCAGAAACTATTTTTTAAAATTAAATGAAATGAGTAAAATAATCCAAAAATAATAAAAATAACAAAGTCAGAAATAAAAATTAAATGAGGTCACCAATATTTGTCACAATATCATTGGATCATTCCAAATTTTTTTCAGAATTTAAAAATGCATAAAAGTATTTTTAAACATTTAAAACAATTCAAATAAAGTGAAAATTTATAAAAAATATCAAAACACAAAATAAAATTGTAAAAAAAATAAAATCAGAAAGAGAAAAATCAAAAATATTTTTCATAATTTTTTCTAATTTTTTGGACTTAAAATGAATTTTCTATGATTTTTTGAAGTTTAAATCAATTAAAATAAAAATCAGAAAATAAAATATCAAACCAAAAAAATATGGGTCATCTGATCATTGTCAAAACATGCTAGTAAACAGATCAAGTGGACCTGGCGCGCTGTGCATGTTATGGACTTTAGTGAATAAAACACTAGATCACTAATTAAATCAGAAATTCAAAAAGAACAAATGGCACGCCATCATTGGTTGGAAGATGACACGTTGGTCATCTTCAACCTCCAGCCAGTCCTAAAACCAGGTCACTCAAACTGTAAAATTAGAGCACGAGACCTATGCCATTCGCTTCATCTCATCAAGACGAAGACAACCACACCTTCGCGCAAACTTTATATAAACTGTAGCTCAAGCAATTTGGAAGGAAAATTTTGAAAAGGAATTGGAAATTTCATGGTCAAAACGTGTTTCCAGTTAAAAGGAAGTGTTACAACTAGAACCAGGACAATGAGAGCTTCGCAATGATATCAAAGTTTTGAAGAATTGATGGAGAAATCTACCTATTAAAGTTAAGTTGCAGAGCTCTGAAACTGGACTTCTATGGATCAATATAGGTCACAATTCTTGAAGTTAATTGTATGGTTAGCTTTAGGGAAGGTCAAGGAATGTGAATTGATAGAAATATGGATTGAAAAAGGCTTGAACACTGATTTTGAAGTTGCAGAAAAGTGAGTCATTGAATGAGTTTGGTAGGATGGTTTTGGCTGTTCAAGCTTGAGAAAATGAATGGAATAAGGCCCTCTATTTATAGGAAAACGAATGGCAATGAAAATTGGAGAAAACAAATAAGTTTGGAGGGAAATTGAGTGGAGATTGGACACGAGTGAAATGTGATCTCATTTACACCAAAACTCACCCAATCTTTGCGTTTTGAGGTGCTAAACACTTCTGGAAATTTTGTTACTCAAGTTTAAATCAAAAACACGCACAAACCTTGTGAGTAGAGGCCACATTATGGATTTCAAAATTCTGACTTGGTGAGAAAATCAGTTTCAAGTTACCAATTTGAAAACAATGGTATTTTCAACTCAAGGGGTCTTAGGACATGATTCTTGAAGCTTTAGAAAGATGAGATTACAATATTTTCAATGGGAAAAGAATGGAATCAAATGGATGTTTGAGCTGAAATTTGCAGTGAGTCAAAGTTGGGAAAAAGAGGTTGACTTTCCATACTTAGAAATATTTCGAATTTTTCTTCAAAAGTGTCCTATAATGTTTTGCATCCAAACATGGACTTCCACTTGGAATTTGCTCTTGACCAAAAAGGTGGAATTAAATAGACATCTTGAATGACATTTTGAAACTTGAAACATTCAAAATCTCCAAAAATTGAGAGAGTTATGAATTGTTGAAGTTGGCAAAAAATCATGAAATGACCTATAATCTTTTGTATCCTTAGGGCATCTTCCATCCATTTTCTCACATTGCACATAAAAGAAGGAATAAAGTTCACACCCTCAATATCATCGTGGAAAAATAGTGGAATCAAGGTGATAAAAATTTACCAAGTTATGATTATTTGAAGTCACACATGGGAAGTTGGGGGTTCATCCGGAGGACTTGTAATCTTTCTTCATCATCAAGTTTCTTCCACATGAAAACTCCTTGAAACTTTTGAAGTGTTTTGTTAATAACCCTTTTAAGAGAAGGATGTTTTTGGAATCACTCAAAAATACCAAAAGATGAGCAAGATGTACTTCTTTGAAGTTCAAAACCCTAGCTCCTAGATTAAGAAAATGCTTTGAGGAACTTTGACAATTTTAAACAACCTTCTTGTACCAACACTTTTGATTTGTAGATAAAAGTTGTTGAGTACGATAATGATAACTCATAGCAACCAAAACAACTTCCATATCTTTAGAATTTAGAGAAATATGCATTTATGACCAATGGGGACAAGGCCTTGTCCCACCGTAACAACTTCTTCAATCAACCCCTTGTACTTTTGAATCAATCTTGATAACTTTGAAATGTGGTGAACCAAAATAAACCTTTCCATGCCATTTCTTCCAAAACAACTTCAATGGTGAGGTTTGAATTTCTCAAGCTTTATTGACTAGGTCATGGAAATAAACCCATGAACCCATGGATGAACTTGCTAAGCCACATTACCTTTACCTACATTATTAACAAGTAAGACAAACCAACATTGCATTTTATTAATTAAAAGGAAATTCAAAACAAAACATGCATGATCATAAAAGAGCAAATCTAAAGATAGGGAGGAGAACTAAAAGCCCTAATGTGATCTTGTTGTGATTGAATCAATATGGTATGATGAAGGGATCTTAGGGGGAAAAATTGGGGTACAACAGTAGGGCTGCTTCAGGATGAGTCTGTGTGAAACTTTATCTAGAAATATATGAGAAGGAACCTGGGTTGGGCTGCTTCATGATGAGCCCGTGTGAAGTTGAATCTAGAAATTTTGAGAAGGAATCCGTGTAAGATTGCTTCAGGATGAGCCCGTGTAAAGTTGCACTTCAGGATGGGAAGGAATCTGTGTAAGATTGCTTAATGATGAGACCATGTAAAGTTGCATCTCATGATGAGCCAGTGTAAAGCTGCACTTCAATATGGGAAGGAATCCATGTAAGATTGCTTTAGGATGAGCCCGTGTAAAGCTGTATCTATATATTTTGAGAATGAATCCGTGTAAGATTGCTTCATGATGAGCCCATGTGAAGTTGCATCTGGTCATATAGATAGTTGGTTTGTCTTATTTCAGGAACTAATCTTAGACCTGTTGAAAATTGTTGATGATAATTATCTATTGAGTGATCTTTCCTGAAAAGGTAAAGAGTTAGCTGCATGTAATGTCATGATGTATGAAATGCATTGTGTAATGGTGTTCTCAAAATAAATGAGATTTTTCTATATGCGTTTCGTATGCATATGTTATAACGTATGAAATGTGAAATATTGTTGAAGTGTGTCTTTGTCTGGGAAAATAAATCTTTGATAAATGTTGGTGAGCCTCGGGAAATGAAATCCTGGACTGCTACTGGGGATGAAGAATATGCTCCTCTTCAGACCTTGTTTTAGGATGTTTCCACTGGGGATTCCTATTCTATTGTTTAAGGAGAACTCCGCTGGGGAATATTGGCTTCTGCTTAGGGTAAAGAGCTTAGGATTTTTAGTCGTCCTTTGCTCTACTTGGGAGTTATCTTTTGATTGGAGAGAAAGAAAGTTTAGCTATTATCTGGTCAGTTTCCAGGCTTCACAATGACTTGCTGGGGGTAAAGAAGTTGACTGTTGTCTAGTTGGATCCCATGCTTTACAACAACTCACTGGGAATAATGGCAAACTCTACTGGGGAAGAGGAGCTTTTAAAATGCTATCTGTTCGGGTCCAGGCTTTGCAATAAGTTGAGAGTAGGATGACATTGAACTATTTTCTGGTCGGGTCCAGGCTTCTTAGGAACTTTCGGAGATAACACTGACTTTGTTGATGACTGCACTGGGGGTTAGGGGTTGTGGTCCCGTAATTTGTAATAGTCTGAGAGGCAAACTTAAGTTGGGGAATATGTAGTTTGTTGGGGAAATAAACCCTGTTGAAGAGAATATTTGACGAACTGTTGGGTAGGTGTTTTTGGCAGAAATCCTCGAGGATTCTTCTTGAGACCAACTCAGTTGGAGAGAGGTTTTTTTGGAGATTGAAACTTTGGATGTAGATTGCATGGATCCAACTTTATGGGGATATCCATGAATTTGGCCTTGTGGGGTTTGTACCCTTATCCGTGAAGATTATTCTGTGGGGATAACCTTATAGAGGTGGCTCTGGCGACTTCAACGGGGATCACCTTATGAATGGTACTTTGTGGGGATTTGTAATTGTCCATAGTAATAAGTGTTGTATCATTTCCAGAAAATGTGTGCTTGGTCGTACGTGACCTTCTGATGGAATTCATGTTCAATTCCCCTAGTGATTCGGATGCAGACCTACCCCTGGTTATTTAGCACTTCTTGAGAGATTTCTTGGAATCTCGAATTGACTGCCACAGATGAGTTGGACAGTAACATGTCATTCCCCCTTGCTCATGAGATATTTGTCATTGGAAGTGTTTTTCCATTTGAGGTGATTCTGTTTCTTGAGAGAACTTCCGTTCATTGGATATTTGCCGTGTGAATTTCTCTATTGTCAAACAAATAACCATATGCAAACAACGGTATTCAAACAAATGCAAATTTCATGTTTGTCTTGAAGTTTTTAAAATGAATTTTAGCAAATAGAAGAATTTTGTAAGAATATGAATTCAACTCAGAATTTACAGTAAGCCTTACAGGAGTCAGGATACCTTTTTGTAACAATATGCTTTTGAAATAACCCATGCTTCAATTAGGAATTTTAAAGGGTTGTAACGTGGCACGGTTCACTGTTTAAGAAATAAAGGATAAGGCTCAAAGTTTATTTGTACCCACCCTTTCTTCATGACGTTCTTCATCCCTATACTCAGTTAATTGCGTGTTTATCTCCCAATAGAATCTGGAATGATGTCTGGGTGATGGTTCAGATACTGGAGATTTATTTACGAAGGTAGTCCTATTTGCATCATTTTTCATGTTGTGGAGGATTTGTAACGACCTATTTTTGATTTATTATCCTTGATTTTTTGTCTGACTATTTTTCCTTGTTTTTGAGACTACGGTCAGTGGGATGCCCTAGTTTTTTCTTTTAAGTATCCTCCGTAGGTTTTGACTCAGTGGGCTTTTTCTTTTGAGAGATAATGACTTCCTATTTTACAGGGAATCATCACCTTTTTTTGATTCAGAGGGACATTTTTGATGTCATTCATTATGTATGAAGTGAAAGCTTGCGACTGAACGCGCATTTAAATTAACTGATAAACTACCTTGCCCCAGGTTTTGATTAAAGGTTTCAATTTGTGTGAAAAATAAAAATCCTACTTCTTTGGCTCAAAGGGGTTGACTAGGGATTATCTTCCTTATAACTCCACTGTTTAGGAATTGAAAGAACGCTTGTACATTGTCAGCGAAGTCTGTCCAAAAGCATACTGTATGAGATTATGGTATTGTTTTCGTCATCCTCCCTCTAAAGTCTTACAACTTTTAGGGAGATTTGAATATCATAAAAGGGAGTAAAAGCACAATTTAAATATAGTGAAAACAAATGGATTAATTCAAGAAAAACATATGCAATGCATTAATGAAAATAAATTTTGACATAATGGATAAGTGTTCGAACAAACAATAGAAATTACAATTGAAAATTCAAAATGAACTGGACACTCTTGTAGGTGTTTAGGTATTGGCTTGCATTTTTGGTAAATCCCAAGTGTATGTGTGAATGTCATGACTGATGTCATAACATTCTAGTTTAGTTTGTACTGACTCATTAGGTACCTTTGCAGAAAAATATTGTAATTCAAGTACTGATGTTTATAAGTGTGTATCTGAGCATTTTGCAAAATGATCACATTTTGCTAAATCAGTAGACAGGTTTTCTCAGTTGTCATAACAGATGTTATGACATCCTGTTCTGAACTAACAGGTTTGTAGGTTGGATAAGTCTGAGTTTTTTCAGGAAATAACTCAGTCTTTCCTGAACAGAATCATGCGTTTTCTGAGGGGTAACCTAGCTCAACCCTAACCTGGTTAATAAAGTCCTGTGACCTGGTCTTTAGGTCAAACGGAATTAACCCTAGGTTTTTGTGGAAACCCTAACTGAAGTTGCAGCTGCTATATATTCAACAGAGCTGCTGTTTTTCAAGGCATCCCTTTTATTGATCAGAAGATCATTTGTAATCTGTATAGATTTGATTATTGTACTCCAAGCAATTATCATTGTGATAAGTGACTTGGAATAGGTTTCGAATTGTAAGGGTTGTGTAGCACTCAAAGCTTTGAAGCAAAAGTGTTTGAATGTTCCTTGACTAAAGCTGTGAAGCAGAGTCAAGTTAGCTGTGTGCATCACTCAAAGCTGTGAAGCACGAGTGATTGTGTTGCTTGATTAAAAAGCTGTGAAGCTTAATCAAGTGTTTGTTTTTGAAGAGTGTCTTCATCAATTCTGAAGTCAAATTGGTTTATGTATCACTGCTGTGATTGAGGGGGAGTGAGTAGGAACTCAGGTTTAAGTTGTACTTAGATTGGAATTGCATTGGGTAGGTCTTAAGTGAAGGAGATAAACTGGTTGGTTTATTCCTGAATTAACATCTCTTATAGTGGATTTCCTCCCTGGCTTGGTAGCCCCCAGAGTAGGTGTTGTTGCACACTGAACTGGGTAAACAATTGACTGTGTTCTTTATTGCTTTTGTATTTACTGTCATATAGTAAGTCAGATACGGTGTCATAACATTGAACGTGACATTGAGTATCTGCGGCCAGAATTTCAATTGGCATCAGAGCAGGCACCCTGCTTGTATTACTGGGTGAGATCTAGGGATATCACTTTCTGGCACTATGGACAAAGAAGGAGTTTTTGGAAATAGACCACCCATTCTGGATGGAACTAATTATGACTACTGGAAACCTCGTATGATTGCCTTCCTAAAATCTCTGGACAAAAAGGCTTGGAGAGCTGCTGACAAAGGATGGATTCATCCCACCATAACTGAGAAAGATGGGACAATCAGTCTGAAGCCTGAGGAAGATTGGAGTAAAGAAGAAGATGAGTTAGCTCTGGGAAATTCAAAAGCTTTAAATGCCTTGTTCAATGGAATTGATAGAAACATTTTCAGACTAGTACATCAATATGAACTGGCCAAGGAAGTTTGGGACACTCTCAAAACTACTCATGAGGGCACTTCCAAAGTAAAAATGTCAAGGCTTCAGATGTTGACCACCAAGTTTGAGAATCTAAAAATGATGGAAGATGAAACCATTCATGAGTTTCACATGAACATCTTGGAGATTGCTAACACCTCAGGAGCACTGGGAGAAAAGATGTCAGAAGAAAAACTGGTGAGGAAGATTCTCAGATCCTTGCCTAAAAGATTTGCAATGAAGGTAACTACCATAGAGGAAGCCCAAGACATTAGCAAGTTGAAAGTGGATGAACTTATTGGGTCTCTTCAGACATTTGAGATGGGAATCACTGATAATGGTGTCAAGAAGAACAAGAGCATAACACTTATATCCAACACTGATGTTGAAGAAAACATTTCAGAAGCTGTAGCCATGCTTGGAAGACAGTTCAACAAACTCATCAAAAGAATAGATCCAAAGTAAAGGTCTAATGTTCATAACATTCCCTCTAACATTGACAGTTCCAGCAGAAGACCAAGGTCAGAAGAGAAGGGAATTCAAGGCAAAGGAATTCAATGCCATGGTTGTGAAGGATATGGGCATATTCGAGCTGAATGTCCTACCTTTCTTAAGAAACAAAAAGGAATGACAGTTACTTGGTCTGACTGTGATTCAGAAAGTAATTCTGAAGAAGAGACTGCCAAACGAGTTACTGCTTTAACTGGTGTTTGTACCTCTGAAAGTGACATCAGTGATGAAGAGGTGACTTTTGAAGAACTGGCTGATACTTACAAGGAATTGTGTATCAGAAGTACTGAAGTCTGTGTGCAGAATGAGAAACAATCAAAACTCATCATAAAGCTGGAGGCTGAAAAAAGGGAAAACCTTGAAACTATAAGTCATCTAGAAGGAGAAGTTCAATTGTTGAACTCACAACTGAATCAAATGACCAAATCTGTCAAGATGTTGACAAATGGAACAGACAAATTGGAAGAGATCCTTCAGGTTGGACAAAATGTGGGAAATAAATCTGGACTAGGATTTATGGAAGCAACGAAATCTGGTTCTGGTAAGCAAATGTCAAAACAGATGTCTCAACACAACTCTCGACATCAGGAACAGAGACATATGAGGAAAAGGTACCAAAGATGGAAATGTCATCATTGTGGGAGATATGGCCACATAAAGCCCTTCTGCTTCAGATTACATGGATACCCTAATCAGAACTCAGGTGTCAAACCTAAGTCTAAAAAGGTACCACATGCTCCTCAATGGAAGAAAAAGGCTACTGCACTGATAGCTCACACTTCCCTGAGGGTCTCTGCAAAGGAAGACTGGTACTTTGACAGTGGATGTTCCAGACACATGACTGGAATCAAGAACCTCCTCAATAATGTTAAGCCTCACACCACCAGTTTTGTGACCTTTGGAGATGGGGCTAAAGGTGAAATCAAAGGAGTCGGTGATTTGGACTGCCCTGGAGTTCCAAGTCTGAATGAAGTACTGCTGGTGAAAGGGCTGACCGCTAATCTCATTAGTATCAGTCAACTGTGTGATCTAGGATTCAAGGTCAATTTCTCAAAATCTGAATGCCTTGTAATCAATGATAAACAAGAGATAGTAATGAAAGGAGTCAGATCCAAAGACAACTGTTACTTGTGGGAGCCTGAGAACACTGATATCTCCACTATGTGTCCAATCATCAAAGAAGAAAAAGAGATGAAACTGTGGCAGCATAAGCTTGGTCCCCTTCATCTAAGAAGAATGAAAAGAGCTATTTCTATGGAAGCTGTCAGAAGAACTCCAAAACTACAGGTTGATAATATCTATGATGTGGCAAATAAACTTGAAGAAGGATGTGTTGTCAGAACCTTAAGTCATCTTGACAAGGATGTTGGAAACAACATGTCTAATAAATTATGTTCTCAAAACATCTGGTCAAAACAGATGCTCCCTGAGTACAATGTTACACAAGATGTTGTGACATTGTGTTGTGACAATCTGAAAACAATCAACATTTCCTTGAACCCTATTGACTTTGAAGAGAAGAAGTCATTTAAACTGGAACATAGTTTCTCTAAGCTTCAGCTGACTGATTCTTCTACCAAGGCTCTTGTTGGAAATAAACTTGAAAATTTGAGGGGCAGGTTGGGTATTCACCAACATAAGAAATTATAGCAATTAATTTTGCTTAAAACAAAGGTTGAAGGAATTAATTTTATTAAGTCTATCTTTAGTGGGTTAATCATATACTTTCACAATTCCTTCAAAATCTTTAAGAAGTTGAAGAGACTCCCTTTTACCCCCTACCTCTCTCGTCCTTGCAACCTGTTTCCTCCTCTCAATCAAAGATTTTTCTCAAACTGCTACCATTACTCAAAGTCAATCAAAATGTCTCAGACATCGTCTTCAACCATGGCGACTTCGTCATCCTCATCATCGTCAACATCTGACCAAGATTCTAGGGCAATCACCACATGCATAGAATCTGAAGTTCTTGAGGTCACTCCTCTCAGAGAGATGGCAACTGACCCAGCCAAAGTCAAAAAGCTCAGAACCAGACATGCAGGAAGAGCTCAAGCTACAGCCTCTGGTAATTCTTCTCATCCTTCGTCTTCAGTACCTAATAGAGAAGGATCAGTTCAAGTTCACCAAGCTATTGCTAGGCTGGTTACTAGTATACTGAGTGGAAACCAATCTGTACCGGGGATTTCTGTCCCTTTAAATCAATCAGAAAGTCCAAATGTGGAAGTTTCTGAAAATGTAGATGTCACTGAGAATGTTGTGACACAAAAAGACAACATTCAGAACCCTTCAGAAAAGGCTGCTGATCCACCTATCATTGATGTGGATGAGGATTACTCAGATAATGATCTGATTGCTAATGTGAACCCTAGCATAGCTAGGAGATTGATGAAAAGAAAGAGTAGTCAGAATGATAAACCTAATGCTGAGAAATCCAAGGCTGAAGGCATGGCTGAGAAAAGTATTCAGACAAAAGGGAAGAAGGCCCAGGTGCATACTGCTAGACAACCAATCTCTAAGAAGAGAAAAGAACCTGAATCTTCTGATTCTGATGAGGAATCAGAATTTGAGATTGATATTGAAGAAACTCCTATCAGAAGGAAGCTCCCCTCCAGCAAAATTGCTAGAGTGCCTGAAGTGCCAACAGACAACATCTCTTTTCATCATCCTGACAATGCAAACAGATGGAAGTATGTTTGCTTAAAGAGAATAGCCTTAGAGAGAGAACTCAACAATGATGCCTTGGAGTGCAAAGACATCATGGACCTGATCAAGAATGCTGGACTAATGAAGACAGTGATAAAGTTTAATAAATGTTATGAAAATCTGGTAAAGGAGTTTGTAGTGAACTTGTCTAATGATTGTGCTGATGGAAGGTCAGCTGACTTTGAAAGTGTGTTTGTTAGAGGAAGAAGGGTCAAGTTCTCTCCATCAGAAATCAACAAGTTTCTTGGAAGAACAAATGAGGATTGTCCTGATTTGGAGGCAACTGACAATGAAGTTTGTCAAACCATCACAGCCAGGCAAGTAAACTGCTGGCCCTTGAAAGGCAAGCTGAATGCTAGTAAACTCAGCATGAAATTTGCCATCTTGCATAAAATAGGTGCAGCCAACTGGGTGCCTACAAATCATAAATCAACTATCTCCACAGGATTGGGGAGATTTATTTATGCTGTGGGAACCAAGACTGCTTTTGACTATGGCAGGTACATCTTTGAACAAACTTTAAAGCATGCTGGCAGTTATGCTGTCAAAGGACCAATTGCCTTTCCCTCCCTCCTTTGTGGAATCATCCTTGCACAATACCCTGATATCCTTGTGGCAAGAGATACAGTCTGCAAAAGAGCTCCTGCCCTTGGCTTGCACTACAAACTGTTTCAGGGATCTCATGCTCCAGACATTGTCATAACATCATCTGAGACATCGTCTGTGAAGACCCAGTCCAAGACATCAGATGTCATAGCTGTTTTAAAAGAAACTTGCAAAGAGCTGGATGCTAGAAAAAGGACCCTAGAAATTCTAATTGCCAGGCTAGAAAAGGAGGAAGCTGAAGAAAACAGAAGGGAAGAAGGTGTAGAAGCTGAAGGTCATCTCAACATTGAAGAAACTAGCTCCTCTGAGTCTGATGACAGTGCTTGAAGGTTGGTTGCTGTTTGGTGGTGTTGCTGGTTGGTGCTGATATCTGGTAGAGTTTGGAAGTGTACTCAGTTGTTTTCTGCTGCTGCTCTTATTATTTTGTTTTGGATAACTGTATAATTTTATGAACATGTATCTTTGGCCCATTTGTGACTAAAGAGGGGGATAATATTTTGGTACTTACTTAATTAGTACTTGACATTCTATTTTTCTGCTGTCACTTATTTCTGCTGCTATCTATCTCTGATTGCTTAGGGTCTTTAGCCAAAAATCTGCCAAAGGGGGAGTTTGTAGGTGTTTAGGTATTGGCTTGAATTTTTGGTAAATCCCAAGTGTATGTGTGAATGTCATGACTGATGTCATAACATTCTAGTTTAGTTTGTACTGACTCATTAGGTACCTTTGCAGAAAAATATTGTAATTCAAGTACTGATGTTTATAAGTGTGTATCTGAGCATTTTGCAAAATGATCACATTTTGCTAAATCAGTAGACAGGTTTTCTCAGTTGTCATAACAGATGTTATGACATCCTGTTCTGAACTAACAGGTTTGCAGGTTGGATAAGTCTGAGTTTTTTCAGGAAATAACTCAGTCTTTCCTGAACAGAATCCTGCGTTTTCTGAGGGGTAACCTAGCTCAACCCTAACCTGGTTAATAAAGTCCTGTGACCCGGTCTTTAGGTCAAACGGAATTAACCCTAGGTTTTTGTGGAAACCCTAACTGAAGTTGCAGCTGCTATATATTCAACAGAGCTGCTGTTTTTCAAGGCATCCCTTTTATTGATCAGAAGATCATTTGTAATCTGTATAGATTTGATTATTGTACTCCAAGCAATTATCATTGTGATAATTGACTTGGAATAGGTTTCGAATTGTAAGGGTTGTGTAGCACTCAAAGCTTTGAAGCAAGAGTGTTTGAATGTTCCTTGACTAAAGCTGTGAAGCAGAGTCAAGTTAGCTGTGTGCATCACTCAAAGCTGTGAAGCACGAGTGATTGTGTTGCTTGATTAAAAAGCTGTGAAGCTTAATCAAGTGTTTGTTTTTGAAGAGTGTCTTCATCAATTCTTAAGTCAAATTGGTTTATGTATCACTGCTGTGATTGAGGGGGAGTGAGTAGGAACTCAGGTTTAAGTTGTACTTAGATTGGAATTGCATTGGGTAGGTCTTAAGTGAAGGAGATAAACTGGTTGGTTTATTCCTGAATTAACATCTCTTATAGTGGATTTCCTCCCTGGCTTGGTAGCCCCCAGAGTAGGTGTTGTTGCACACTGAACTGGGTAAACAATTGACTGTGTTCTTTATTGCTTTTGTATTTACTGTCATATAGTAAGTCAAATACGGTGTCATAACATTGAACGTGACATTGAGTATCTGCAGCCAGAATTTCAACTCTTAATGATTTGGCATGAGAGCGTTGATCACATTGGGAGTCTCAGGAGGGCCAAATTCAATCTCCTTGGCATCAATCATATTTTTAATCTTGTATTTCAACGCCCAATAATCGTTAGTATCATGCCCAGGGCTGCCGAAGTGATAGGAACACATTGCATCAGGATTGTAGTTAGGAGAAGAAGTTTTGGGGTTTGGATGAGGTCCTATCAACATAATCAGATTCATCCTCAACATGTGTTGCAATGCTTGATACAGTGGCATGTTGATATTGGTAAACTCTGTCTTGGGATCGTCTTGCCTTCGCTGATTTCCCCATTGTTGTTGTCGCACTGATGCATGACTAGAGATTAGGACTTCCCCTACAGACTTGTCGTGGTTACTCTTGTTACGAGCCTTTTGGCCATATACATCATTGGACTCTTTCTTCCCATTGTATGGCTTCTTCTGAGTATCGGAGGATGTAGCCCCTTGGATCTTTCTGCTTTTGATTCCGCTTTTGACTTGTTCCCCAGTTAAAATCAGCTCAGTGAACCCGGCCGATGAGCTTCTGATTAGGTGATTGAAGAATGGTCTTGTCAAAGTTCCCATAAAGATATCAACCAACTACCTATCAGTTAAGGGTTGCTGCACCCTGCCAGCCAGGTCTCTCCACTTTTGGGCGTACTCTTTAAAGCCTTCATTTGAACCCATGGTCATATTCTGCAACTGCACACGAGTTGGTGCAAGATCAGCGTTGTATTGGTACTGCTTGTAGAAAGTAGCAGCTAGATCATCCCAAGTGTGGATATTAGTCCCTTACAATTGGTAAAACCACTCCAACTGTGTCCCAGATAGACTCTCTTGGAATAAGTGCACCCATAGTTTCCTATCGACGGTGTGTGGCTGAATCTTACAGACATATGATCTTAGATGAAGCTTCAGACAGAAGACCCCGTTATACTTGGCAAAAGCAGGGATCTTGAATTTGTGGGGAATGACCACCCCAGGAACCAAACCCAAGTCTCTAAAGTCAAAGCCAGGCACAACTTGGATCTCCATAACCTTTAGTCTATCTTCTATATGCTTATATATGTTGTCAACTGACGGGTATTACTCATCAGAATAATCCTCGTCTTCAGAGATTTGATTGTTTCCACCCCTAGCATGGGTGCTTCTAACATCTTCATCTTTATTTTCATCCTCTTTGGAGGAATCTTCTTCAACTTGGACTTGTTAAATGGGGCTCTTGAACTTCTTCCCCATGCTTAGGATGCCAACTCGTTTCTTTGCCTTCTTCTTGCTCCCTTTGGTGAAGAGTGCTTTCAGATCTTCCTGCCCCTTGCCTAAGTTGAGGAGCGCTTGTTGGAACTGGGCGTTCTGAGCTAGGATATCTTTAACTGTTGGCTCTAGAGCCATCTCTACTAAAATAAACAGTAAGAAGATGAGAAAACCTGTATGTCGAAAACCTGTTATGATGACATGCATGTTATGTGGATGCGATGTTTTCAAGGATCTCGTGGGGTAAACACAAGAAAATGTTAGAAGTTTAACTTTGATCACATCTTTGAGTGAAGAACTTCGTATTGTTGAATGTCCTTCCATGAGAATCAAGCTCACCATGTCAAGTGGGTCATAGCCCTTAACTCAAGTTACCATGCTTTGGTCTTTGAGAGCATTTTGTTAGAGGAGAATAAATCCTCTTTCCCCTTGATAGACGTCTGGTTCATCATGACCCTGCATCACAGGCCCTTGAGATCCTTGAAATGGTTATTGAAAATGCTATGGTATGGTGTCATGATGTTATGTACAAGTAATCATACACAAACAAAAGCAAACAAGTATTTATGTACAAACAAAACAAACAAATCCTTAGGTTTGGGCTTGCATGGAGTTTATAGGTAAGTACCCTCTTGAAGTTTAGTTGGCTCAACCTGTCCTAGAAAATAACCGGGTTCTAGAGAATCTCAATATCACTGATCTTTCTTCATCAGGAATTGTTTCCGCACAATACTCTTTATTGGTGATCAAAATATCCCGAAAGTCCAATCTCAATGAGTGTACCATCGAGTATCAACCAACTTCGGACTGCACCAAAGCCAGCAATCTCGCTACTTCCTAATGGCCAAGTCGTTCAATTTAACGATTCTACAGTCAGTTAGTGCTTCATGACACTTCACAGCAGCCCCGTATTCTCCTTGACTAAACTCAAGGGCTACCGGTACCAATAAATGTGTCACACTAACGTAGCCATAGCTTCAACCATGTAGGTATACCCCGCACAGTTTACACAATCGATTTCTACTTATCTACGGGCTCTTAATCGCTAGCTCACTTTTGGAAATGCTTTGTGTTTGTGTATGTTTGAAAATATTTTGAAAATGCCTAAGTACGACAATTTTGTAATGATTCTCGCATCGTTGAGAATGTATACAAAATGTTTGTTTTGAAAATATTTCTTGGAAGAAAGTGTTGTTTTTGAAAGTGTGAGGTGTGAAAGTTATTTTAGTTTGTGAGCAAGCGATTACGAGCGATCTACCTACTCAAAAAGTCTGTTCTTTTCCTCCTTTCCTTTAGATAGTGCCATCTTACCTGTAATATGGTGGGAAAACTGACTTGGTTGTTTTTCATTTTCTCTTAATTGTTGCAGATAGCAAGAGCCACCACCGACTTTTCTTTTATCCAATAAGGAAAGGGTGAAAAGAACAGGAAAAGCCTTTGAGATGTTTTCTTGAGTTCGGGGGGTAGATTATGAAAAGGGAAGATGTAAGCACCATTTTCATCCATAGTTATCTATGAGATCTTAGTTGCTTGTTAGATCACTTTTGCTTGGTTTGAAATGTGTTTGTGGTGGGTTTTGAAAGTATTTTTGGAAAGCGCCTTCGTTTAGGCAAACTTTGTAATGATTCTCGTCTCTATAAGAATGCATACAAAGTGTTGGACTTTTGAAAATATTTCATGTTTTGAAAGTGTTTGGTGTGTTTGAAAATATGTTTGTTTTTTTAAATATGGATTGTGAGCAAGCATGAAGATATACTTGTAATTCATAGTTTTGAAACTATGTGTGTCGAAGGGTTTATTATGTGGATTAAAGCAGGTTTAGAGGTGGATCGAAGCAGGTTTATCGAAGGAAACCATTTCCCAATCGAAGCTTGTGGATCGAAGCAAGCTTGATCTTCTTCAATTTCTCAAAATCTACCCACCACTCCTTTTCGATCAGTCATATGGTTCGGACAGCCTGAACCAAATTTTAAATTCGAACTGTTATCTACAACTGCACACCTTTTTTTATCTGCTTTGCCCTTTCGACAATTTCTTCTTCCTTCTTTCGAGGATTCAGAAGTTCCATCTTCGACCTGATGCTTGAGATCCCAATATGATCCATGGAATCTATATGGGGCATTAAAATTCCAATTGTACTTGTCCAAACCCAAACCTTAATTTGAGCCCAATATTGAGGAAGTGTCTTGAGCTGATCAAACCTTATGCAATTTTGAGCAAGGGAGATTTTTGTGAGAGAATTTTTGAGAAATTGAGAGGGAAAATTTTGGGGTACAACACTATTATTAGTTAGTAGGAAGCCCTATTGTTGGATGTGAGGGACAGGCGCAGGTCATCGTACAGTCATAAAAGGCAACTTGTAGGACGTTTTAGCAATTGTTGTAAAGCCTAAAGAATTTGGAAAATATTTTCGTGTTTTATTTAGA
Organism: Vicia faba; assembly: GCA_948472305.1. Classification (NCBI taxonomy): domain Eukaryota; kingdom Viridiplantae; phylum Streptophyta; class Magnoliopsida; order Fabales; family Fabaceae; genus Vicia; species Vicia faba. The sequence goes on along the minus strand of OX451738.1, from coordinate 1,470,998,814 downwards.
AAAGATATTTGAAGTATAAAACCTAATTATAATAAAATCAAAGTGATTAAATTAATTTTTATTTGTCAAAATTTAAATTAATTAATTAAAAACCTAAATCTATTTTTTTAATCATTTTTATGATTTTCTGGTTTGAATAAAAAAATGATTTAGAAAAAGAAAAAATTTATTTAAAAAAAAAGAAAATATAAATGAGTCTTCAGTATAAGAAATTTGGGGGGTGAGAAAAAGAAAAGAATGTTAGGCCCAAATAGAGGAGCTTAGGCGCTGTATGACTCAATGGGGATGGCTTTCTGAGGATGCACCATAGGGGTGGTTTTCTGAAGCATGGGATATGATTGTATGAACATCTGATGATGATGGCATGAGTCTCATGATAGGCGCGTAAGGCTTACTCACACTGGATCTGTAGAGAAAATGTTATAAAAATAAAATGCCAGAGACAGGGATTGAACCCCTGCCCTGGCACACTAAGGCCTTACACACACACACGCACACGCTTGCCACTGGGGTGGCTGTTTCATCCGGTCATAAAACAATTTCAGCTAAATATATTATAAAACATGTCCACAAGTTTAAATTTATGAACTTCATCTTCTTCCTCGCGCCATAACAACAACACCAACATTTTTTATTTTTTAAACTCTTCCATTTCTCAACCTTTTTGAAAACTTCCAAAACCAAACTTATTCTAAATTTCACCATGAATTCAACCATGTAAATTATAAAAGCTATAGGTTAAAGATGAGCATGAGTTTTGCTTGGTACCAAATTAAAACCTAATATTTCAGAAACTTCAATTCCAAAACTCTCATCACACAATCAACATAAATGGAAACTAAGGGCATAGTTAGTTTCAGGGCATTGATATCTAGATTTTTGCTTTAGAAAATAAATGCAAATGATGCTTGTACAGAGATTTCAAATTTTAGAAAATTTACCTCTTGAAGTGAAAATCTAATGCTCTCTACACGACCTCCAGAAGCAATGTGATGATGGATTAAGCTTACTGGGACCTTCCTTGAGCTAATGGGATAGCTACTTTGCTTTGAAAGTTGCTGAATCAATCCAACCAAGTCAATGTCCAAGCTTCGGATATGGAGTTTACAGGATGATGAATATGGTGTTATAGAAGTGTAACAGGTGTTTGGATGTGTTATATGTGATGTATGGATGATGTTTGAATGCTAAAAAGGGAAAATGCAAGAGTGGATTGAGAGTTGGGTGTTGGAAGCTTCAAATGTGAAACAATTGAGTTTTCTAAGTGATTCTAAGTTTGGGAGTGTTTTAGGTGTTGTGAGTTCGTGTATTGGCTTGCAAATGGACCTTATATTTATAGGGAAAAGGTTCAGAGGATGAGGCGACTTGGTTTACAAGTTATCAATTTTTGGCTTGGTTGAGATGTAACTTGTGATTTCTTAAGAAATCCAAGTTTAAATGCATAGTACCATGCCTTCTAGAGTTTTTAGATATTTTAAACATGTTCCTCTAATTTTTTAGGTTGAGTGTGTACATATGAAACAAGTGAGAGGCTCAATGAGAGTTGAAAATTGCATAAAGCATGCTTTATGTACAAGGCAATGGAGCCTTTATGCCATAAATGGAAAAATCATTTGAACAATAGCTCAAACACTTGGATAATGGTTCAATAAATTGTGTAAACATTTAATTATGGGTATATTTGCAAGCTAATGGACCTGAAAAGTGAGATTATGCAGCATGGCTTGAAGATTTGGTTATGAACTTGTCACAAAAATGACCTATAATGCAACCTTAAATACCCAACTTCATCTCTTCGAAACTTCTAGCTCAAGCAAGATAACATTGTGTTGTTGTACATTTTGGAAAGCTTGAAACATGTCTACAACTTTGATATTGTGGGTTTTGACTAAATCAAATGGGAACTTGGTGAAAAATGACCATGAAGTGGGACAAAAAACTGATCAAAACTTGTTAAAATTTTTCTAAGTGTTGGATAAAAATAGTCAGAACTTCATGGGCATATATCTCTTAATCCAAACACTTTTTAAGGTTCATCCCACATTGACAAAGTTGTAGAATTCATCAATACCTACAACTTTCAAGTTGAAAATTTTCTTTGAATCAAAATTTATCTTGAGGAAACTTGCTTGTGAAGTTAGGGTTTTTTAGGTGCTATAATACGGTGGGAGAATTGACTTGGTTGTTTTACTTTTTATCGCAATTGTTGCAGATAGCAAGAGTCACCACCGAATTTTCTTTTATCCAATAAGGAACAGGTGAAAAGAACAAGAAAGACCTTTGAGATATTTTCTTGAGTTCGGGGGGTAGGTTATGATAAGGGAAGGTGTTAGAACCCTTTTCATCCATAGTTATCTATGGGCTCTTAGTTGCTTGCTAGATCACTTTTGTTTTGTTTGAAATGTGTTTGTGGTGGGCTTTGAAAGTATTTTTTGAAAAGTTCCTTCTTTTAGGCAAACTTTGTAATGATTCTCGTCTCTATAAGAATGCATGCAAAGTGTTGGACTTTTGAAAATATTTCATATTTTTTAAAGTGTTTGGTGTGTTTGAAAAGATGTTTGTTTTTGAAGATGGATTGTGAGAAAGTAACTAAGAACGTCCTACCTACTCAAAAGTATTTTGTTCATTTCTCTCTTCCTTTGACATTGCTATCTTACCATTGATTGGTAAGAAGCCTTATCTTTGGATGTAAAGGGACAGGTGCGGGTCGTCGTATAGTCATAAAATGCAATGTTGTGAGATACCTTATCATTTTTCTTAAGGGTATAAGATCATTTATAAGGCAACATTCGAAGCGTCATTGAGAGACTATGATCTTGTATTTTTTATTATTTTTGCTAAGGCATCTCACATGCATAACATAACCATTTATTCTCAAGGCAACAAGTGGAGTTAACCCTAGAGGTGCAAAGTGTGCAAGTGTTAATTTTTTCATGCATTGTTTTGTCTTGGATTAGGGTTGTCTAAGATTGATTTTATCTTGCCATACACACCCTAATTACTAACAATTATATTAAAACGATAAATTTGTGGAAATTGAAATCTTACGCTATTACATTGTTTAGGGGATGAGGGTATACTTTACAAATGGGGATGAAATATGAGCTTATATATTACAACCATATTGAATAGCTATGAAGAAAATATGTGAAATATATAAAAACAATGTAAAAGAGAGGAAAAAATCAATTTTTTAACATTATGTATCGACACATGCTTATATGCATCGACACATAACCTTCTCTTGCCCCTGTAATACCAAATCAACTCAGTATGAGTCGATGCATAATGGTATGTGTCGAATCATACGTTGCATGTGTCGATACATTCGTGCTTTGTGTCGACTCATACACCCTTTTTCTTTCTATTTTGGGCCTGTATAGCAGTATGTGTCGACACATAAAGGGTTTGTGTCAACTCATAACCTGTTTTTCCACTAAGTTGTGTCGACTCATATATGTATGTGTCGACTCATACTGTAATTTTTTCACTCCAACATTGTTTTATGGTCTGTACAAGTCAGTTCTTAACATATAATTGACAAGGATGGAAGACAAGCAAAAGGTTAGCTTCAAGGGCAATGGTTACTACATTTCATCTTCAAAGCTGAATCATTAATGATGCTTGAAATGAAGGGTTAAAGTCAAGAAGACTTACCTTGAAGTTGGAATTTATGCTTTGAGCTTGAGTTGCTGCCTTGACTGTTCTTGAACTTGGAAAAAACATAGGTGTTACAGAAGCTTGTTCTTGAGTTTGATCAAACTTATATATGATGTATGTGGAGTGTTTGGATAGTTTGTTTGGACAGAGCTTTGCAAGGTATGAGAGGTTCAATGGTTTGGACTTCAAAACTCAAGAGTGGAAGCTTTGTGGACTGTTATGGCTTTTGTGAATATGATGAGATTTTTAATGAAGAAGGCCTGAAACACAAGATTATGCAGCATATCATAAGGGTTTTGTTATGTGTTCTTCAATAAATTGACTTGCAATTCAAGAATGGATGCCCAACTTCATGCCCTTGAATCTCCTAGCTCAAGTATGATAAATTTATGCTCTTGGATGTTTTGTAAAGCTTGAAACATCCTCTATAACTTTCATGTTGACCATTTTGACAAAATAATCTTGGAACTATGTGCAAAAATGCGAAGAAGTTGGGATAACATCCAGACCAAAATCTATTGAAAATTTCTCTAAGTGTTAGATGAAAATGTCATGACTTAATGAATTTATAACTCAAAATCCAATAACTTGTAGGACTTGATCACAAAAGCAAAGTTGTAGATCTCGTCAAGATCTACAACTTTCATGATGAAAGTTTTCTTTGAATCATCTTGCATCATGGTGAAAATTTGGCACAAAGTCATGATAAAAGGTTAACTTTCCAACACTTAGAAAAATTTCTAAGTCTTAGAATTTTTACTTTCTTGACGAACAATCTTCATATTTTGACATGTCTTGATGAAATATGATATTTGAAACTTGATTTTGATCAAAAAGTCAAAGTTTGACTTTTCAGTGTACAATTGACTTTTTCATCAGTTGACCAGATTTCAATTATCAATCAATTGATCTTGAGAAGTGTTTTGAACCATGCCATTAAGTAAATATGGTGCATTTGAAATCCTTGATGTCATGTCTCAAACCAATAAGTCTTGTATTTGGTCAAAAGTCAAAAATTGAGCCTTCTCAGTCAAAACCCTAAATTTGACCATTTTTCCCTCTTAGTGATCTGATCGAATTTCTTGAGGAATTGTGATCCAAACTTGGCCAATTGACATATATGAGTTCAAAATGTTGATATGGATAAAAAATTATGAAGTTTGACTGTAAATTGACCACAATTGACTTTTTGCCTAATACAGTTGATTTTAGGTCAACTTATCAATTGAATGAGCAAAAATGTGATTCAAAGCTTGAAACTTGACATGAGAAATCTTGAGAGTCAAAAATGATACATGAAAGTCATATGGGACCTTAAAAGTCCAATTGTAGTTGTGCAAACTCAAACCCTAATTTTGAGTCATCAATGCTTGAGGAGGTGTCTTGAGTTGATCCATCCTTGTGCATTCTTGATCCAATGGACATCTTATGAGAGAAATCTTGAGAAAATGAGAGGGAAAATTTTAGGGTACAACAATTTCCCCCTGTTCAATATTCTTAAACCTGAAGAGTTAGATTGGCAGATCCGCCATTCGTGGCTTGAAGGTGAAAGATGATTGAACACTAAAGTGCCCATAAATTTGTACTCGATGATGTATTGATTCAGTAATTGACTTATAGATGCCATTTGGAGAGATGATGGTAGAAACTGGGAGAGACATCAACATAAATATTTGGTTGATTCATGCTGAAAACTAGGTGTCTTGCATGTCTTTAACTGGAAGAATTAGTTCTGATCCAGAAGAGGACTTTGGATCAATGATTTTTTTTTGCAAGGAAAAAAAGGGTTAGCTGTATGCAAATGTATGCATGGTGTAATGATGTTCTCAAAATAAATAAGATTATGTTGTATGTATATGTTATGCATGTTATATGATGTATGAATGCGACATGTTGTCGAAGCGTATCCTTGACAGATACTGGGGAGTTTTGAGAAGTTAAATCTCGGATTGCTGTTGGATATGAAGAGTATGTGTATCTTCAGATTTTGTTAAAATGCTTCCATTGACGATTCTGACTTGGTTGAGAAGAAACCCTGCTAAGGAATATTGACTTTGCTTGAGAAGACTCTGTGGAGAGTGTTGATTTCTGCTTGGAAAACACAATTCAAGAGTTTTAGATATCCATTTCTCTAGTGGGGAATAATCTCTTGAAAGTTAGATGTTATCTGGTCGGATTCCAGGCTTCACAATTACTTGCTGGGAATAAAGAAGCTAACTATTATGTGGTCAGATTCCAGGCTTTGCAGCAACTCACTGGTATGGTGGAAAAATCTACTAGGGAAGAGGAGTTTTATTAGTGATTTATAAGAATTAAAATATTATCTGGTCGAGTCCAGGTTTCAGTAACTCGAACTATTAATTGGTCGGGTCCAGGCTTTGCAGTAGATGGAGATGTTAAGTTACTATCTGGTCGGGTCCAGGCTCTAGCCACTTGAAATTGAAATTTACTGTTATTCGTTCGGGTCCAGTCTTCAACAATTTAAACTTGAGATCAACTGTTATCTGGTCAGGTCCAGGTTTTAGTAACTCGAACTGTTAACTGGTAGGGTCCAGGCTCTGCATTTGATGAAGTTAAACTAATATCTGGTCGGGTCCAGGCTTTAGCAACTAAATTTGAGATTTAATGTTATCTGGTCGGGTCTAGGCTTTAGCAACTAAATTTGAGATTTAATGTTATCTGGTCGGGTCCAGGTTTCAGAAATTGGAGTTGTTATCTGGTCGTGTCCAGGCTTCAGAATTTTAAATTGTTAACTGGTCGGGTCCATGCTTCAGCAATTTATACTTGAGGTTAACTGGTATCTGGTCGGGTCCAGGCTTGAACTGTTGACTGGTCGGGTCCAGGATTAAGCAATTTGAGAAGTTAAACTATTATCTGGTCGAGTCTAGGCTTTAGTAACTTAGAATTGAGATTTACCGTTATCTGGTCGGGTCCAATCTTCATAGTAAATTGAATGTAGGATGAAGTTGAACTAGTATCTAGTCAGGTACAGGCTTCATAGTAACTTGAATTTGAGATTAATTATTATCTGGTCGGGTCCAGGTTTTGGTAATGATTTGAGAAGTTGAACTATTATCTGGTCGGGTCCAGGCTTTAGTAACTTACAAATGAGATTAACTGTTATCTGGTTGGGTTCAGGTTTCACAATAAATTGAGGATAGGATGAAGTTTAACTAACATTTGGTCGGGTCCAGGCTTGAACTGTTGACTGGTCGGGTCCAGGAATAAGCAATTTGAGAAGTTAAACTATTATTCGGTCGGGTCCAAGCTTTAGTAACTTGGAATTGAGATTTACTATTATCTGGTCGGGTCCAATCTTCACAGTAAGTTAAGAGTAGGATGAAGTTGAACTAGTATCTTGTCGGGTCCAGGCTTCGTAGTAACATTCTTGAATGGATGAAGTTGACTGTTATCTGGTCGGGTTCCAGGCTTTACAGCAACTTTTGGAGATAGCAATGAATCTGTTGGTGACTTCATTGGGGATTAGGGTTTGCGGTCCCTTGATCTGTAATAGTCTGAGAGGCAAACTTAAGTTGGAGAATTTGTCATTTGTCGGGGAAATAAACCCTGTTGAAGAGGATATTTGATGACCTGCTGGGGATGTGCCTTTTAGGAAGAAATCCAAAAGGCTTCCTTTTAAAACCAACTCAGCTAGGGAGAGGATCTTTCGGATATTGAAATTCTGGTTGGGGATTTTATGAATCCAAATCTGTGGGGATAATGTTATTGAAATAACTCTGGGGATATCACAAATGCATTTAGGGAGATGCTCGTCACTGTTTTTAGGTATACATTTTCTAAAAGTTTAATCATGTTCATATGCATATGTTCATTCAATTTTAATCATTGGACACCTTTGCACTCAAAACATAAAAAAAGTTTGTACTTTAAAGTATATTTGTACTGATGTTTCTCCCACGAATAGGCGTTTTTGTACAAAGAGACAAAGATCCTAGTAAGAGGAAATTTTTGAAAGAATGAAAGGAATACATAACAAAAATAACAGCCACGTGGAAGTGATCTCATTGTGTTCCAACTCCATTATTGTCCCTATGTCCTCGAACATCATCCCTTGCCGTTGAAAGAAGTTGATTGGATTGATCTTGGACCATCTAAACTTCGGACTTTGATAACAAAGCTGCCTGTAAAGATCCCACAGGACATAGTGTGGTACCCCAAAATTTTCCCTCTCATTTCTCAAGAATATTCTCACAAGATCTCCCATGACTCAAGTTTGCAGCATTGATACATCAATTTAGGTTTGAATTGGCACAAGGGCAAAATGGTCAAATGCACACTAAAAAGTCAAACTTTGACTTTTGGATCAAAATCAAGTTTCAAGAATCACATTGGAAAAGTCAAAATTCTAAACACTTAGAAATTTTTCTAAGTCTTAAAAAAATATGATAAGTTCAGAACTTATGGCAAGATTTTCGTCATGATGCAAGATGATTCAGGAAGAACTTATGACACAAGAGTGGTAAATCTCAATGGGATCTAAAACATTACAGAACAAAAATTCTCCTAGAAATGCTGGGATTTGAAGTTATACATCCTTGAAGGCACGTCCATGAAATTAAAACACTTAGTAAATTCTGATCATTTCCAAGTCAAAATTTAGTTAGAACTTCTGGGCCAGTTTTCACGTAGGTACAATCAGAGTTTGTAAAGATAACTCAAGGAAGGTTTACAGAGCATGTTACAAGCTTTCTGAAGAGTCTGGGAACTCCTTCAGATCATGCTGGAGCAGGGAGATTCAAAGATAAGAAGTTGGACATTTGTATCTAAGTTACGTTTATGCTGAACTTCTGATCCAGATTCAAGCTTGCTGCACAATCCCATGTTGCAGGCTTCCTTGCTTGTTAAATATCATCATCATTTAATGCTCACACCCACTTTTGAGTCTTTATCCCAATATTTAAACCTTTATCCAAAAGATCTTCCCACGTGTGGCATGAAAGTACCACTGCTGTCCTTGGAAAGTAAACTTTTGTACAAAGTTTATGTTGGGCCCATGCTTTGCTTTTGCTTCTGAGGCTACTTCTCCATAAATCATGCCTACAAACTCAGATTAGGCATGGTTAAAGCTTCTAACCACTATACTTTGCCTTGAAACTTGCTTGGCTAAACTTGCTTCAAAAACAAGTCAACGAGCCATAACACATGATGGCTATACTCTTGACTTCTCCAAGCTTCTAAATCCTTTGCCTATAAATTAAACTTCATTTTCAACTGTTAGAGAGGTCTAAGATTTGAGAAAAAGCCTTAAAACCTTGCTGAAATTCCAAGAACCTGAAACTACAACCCAAACACAAAGCCTGCTAAGTTCTAGTTTTTGCATCCAAACTCTAATCTTCCTTGAGTGTTTCTTGACCAAATCATCCATACAATTTACAGAAAACACGTAGAAGCCTTCCCAACTTCTGTTTGCAAACTGTAATACAGTCTTCATCAATCTCCATTAAAAAACCCAGAACTTTGCACCTTGACTGCTCCAGAACTTTCCAACCACTCATAGCTCAAGTTAAGAGTTGCTTCAGCTTTCTGAGAACTTAAGGAAGCTGACCGGAACATCACAACAATCTGAACCAGGCTCTAATTCTCAAACCAAATTTCATCTGCAAGGTGAGTTTCTTCTGATTTTCATTACTTAGGCATTGTTAGGCTTACATTTTCAAAGATACAATATAGATATCATGGCTCTATTTCTGTACATATTTATAGATTTTATTTATATGGCCTAAATAGAGAGAATTTCATATCAGAATTTCTTGAGGAAATTAGGGTTCAGAACTAGGATTAGAAAAATTCATGTTTGTTGCTGGTTTACAGTTTTGATGTTATGTATTTCTGAAACCATGATAAAATTTGCCATAACTGCTAGGTTTGCATTTTCCATTTTTGTTGAGAAATGACTAAGTTGCAGATACTCTAGTTGGCATGGAAAAGGAGATGAAGTTCATCATCAGAACTTACTTTGTAATATATGTTTATATTTTTGCTTCTAATACCGAATGTATAGACCCCAGTGGTAGAGAGCGCACGTATAAGATATTAGTGTTAAGGGTCCTGAGTTCTAGCCCCAGAAACACCTTTTTTATGTTTATTTCTTGACATTTTTACCCAATTATATGTCAAACAATAACCCTGGACTAGAACTTCTAGATAAACCCCCTTCCATTTATTTCTCAAAATAGTGATCCTAGACTAGAACTTCTAGATATTCTCACCCAACAGCATTGACACCTCACTTACACATTACCAGAACTTCTAGCCTTCCAATAACACTAGAACTTTTAAGTTTCCAGTTGCTTCAGAACTTCTTGGCTCTCTCAACAATAAAAACTTCTAGGCAATCGGAATTTCTAGGCCTTTCTTTGCTCTCACCGACCCCATAACTTTAGTGCGTCCGGATCCAGAACTTCTGGCCTTCCCCATTTCTGCTAACGTTATCTTTCTGATTTGCAGCACACCTGAGTCATAACTTCTGCTCTCTCTTATTTCAGCAACGTGCTGATTCTGACTCTTATGCTCCTATTATTTTTATCATCACTTTTATTTTCATTAATCAAAAACACAAAAAGACTAAAAACATTTCCTTAAGCAAATTTATTTCTTTTCTTAACAAAAACAAAACAAGTATATTTTATTCAATTTTTGTACCTTATTTTAATTTCTTGCAATCCCCATTTGTAAGTTTGTATACCCCATTCCCCAAATGATTGTAATAGCGTAGGATATTTACTTTCCGCAGTTTATCGCTTTCATATAAATGCTAGTAATTAGGGTTTGTATGGGAAGATAAAAAACAAATAGACAACGCTTAATCAAAGACTAAATGCATGAAATACATACACTTGCACACTTGCATCTCTAGGGTTAACTCCACTTGTTCCCTTGAGAAAATGGTCATGTTATGCATGTGAGACGTCTTAGTAACAACAATAAAAAAATATAAGATCATAGTCCCTCAATGACGCTTCGAATGTTGCCTTTAAAATGATCTTAGTCCCTCGAGAGAAATGCTAATATATCTCACAACATTGCTATCACGACTATACGATGACCCATACCCGTCCCTTTACATCCAAAGATAAAGCTTCTTACCAATCAATGGTAAGATAGCAACATCTATAGGAGGAGGAAAAGAACAATGACTTTTGAGTAGGTAGAAACGTTCTTAGTTTCTTGCTCATTTTCAAATAAAAACACCTTTTAAAATGCACCAACACTTTCCATGAAATATTTTCAAAAAGTCCAACACTTTGTATACATTCTTATGGAGACAAGAGTTATTACAAAGTTTTCCTAAACTAATGCGCTTTTCAAAAATACTTTCAAAACCCATCGTAAAGCATACTTTCAAACAAAAGCAATGATCTATCAAGCAACTAAGAGCCCATAGATAACTATGGATGAAAAGGGTGCTAACACCTTCCCTTTTCATAATCTACCCCTTGAACTCAAGAAAAATAATCTCAAAGGTCTTTCATGTTCTTTTCAACCTCTCCTTTATTTGGATAGAAGAAAAGTCGGTGGCGACTTTTGCTATCTGCAAAAATTGCGATCAAACGCAAAACATTCCAAGTCAGTTCTCCCACCGTGTTATAGAACTGGCGACTCTGCTGGTGAAGATAATTCTTAAAAGCAGGGTTATCTTAGGGAAAGATCACATTTACTTGCTTTTCTTTGTTTGACTTGTTTGCTTTATATTTTGGTTCCTTGTCTGGGCTTGTTTTGATCCTCTACCCTGACCGGGGACACCTTTTACGTAAGTAGCAAAAGATTGTGGAAATTGTATGGAATATACCGATATGGTTGAAGAAATGACTATATTAGTGTGACGCATTTATTCGTACCGGTATCCCTTGTATTGAATCAAGGAGAATACGGGGCCGCTGAGCGATGTCATGAAGCACTAATTGATCATAGAACCTTAATTGAACAACTTGGCCATTAGGAAGTAGTGAGATAAACGGAGTAACGCGGTGGGAGAACTGACTTGGTTGTTTTGCGTTTGATCTCAATTGTGCAGATAGCAAGAGTCGCCACCGATTTTTCTTTTATCCAAAAGGAAAGGCTTAAAAGAACTGGAAAGACCTTTCACGATATTTTCTTGAGTTCGGGGGGTAGATTATGAAAAGGGAAGGTATTAGTACCCTTTTCATCCGTAGTTATTTACGGGCTCTTAGTATCTTTCTAGATCACTTGCTTTTGTTTGACAATGTGCTTTGTGTGGTTTTTGAAAGTATTTTGAAAATGTTTTTGTAATGGTTCTCTTTTCTATAAGAACGCGTACAAAGTCTGGTTTCAAAAATAGTACAAAGAGGTGTTTGTGGGATGTGTTTTTGAAAGTGATTTTAAAAAGGGTGTCTTTGTAATGACTCTCGTTTCTATAAGAACACGTACAAAGTGTTTATCTTTTGAAAATGTTTCATGTTTGAAAGATGTTTTGAAAGTGTTGGTGTTTGTTTTAAAAATAGAAAGGATGTTTTTGGTTTGAAAATGAGCAAGCAACTAGGAACATTCTACGTACTCAAAAGTCTTTCTTGTTTATTTCCTCTTTCCTTTGACATTGTTATCTTACCATTGATTTGGTAAGAAACCCTATATTTGGATGTAAAGGGACGGGCAAGGGTCATCATATAATCATGAATAGCAATGTTGTAAGATATCTTATCATTTTCTTTGAGGGACTAAGATCATTTGTAAGGCAACATTTGTAGCGTCATCGAGAGACTATCATCTTGTATTTTTGCTTGTTTTTGCTAAGATATCTTACATGTGTATTATGACCATTTATTTATGAAGGCAACAAGTGGATTTACCCTAAGGGTGTAAGTGTGCAAGTGTGTCTTTTTCATGCTTGATTTGTCTTGATTATGATTTTCTATTTGTTGGTTTTAATCTTTCCATACAAACCCTAATTTACTAGCAATTATATATCAAGCATTAAATTGAGGAAAATAAAAATACTAAGCTATTACATCATTAGGGGAGGGGGTGTACAAATTTACAAATGGGGAAATTGCAAGAAAATTAAATCTAAATAATTATTACAACCATATTGAATATTGTACAAAAATGAAGATAAAAATGCAAGAATGCAAAATGGAAAAAGAAATGATTTTTGTTTGGTTTTCATGAAAAGATTTTAACCTAAACCTAATTAAGAAAAATGATTAATGAAAATGAAATAAAATTAACTTAAACTAAATTAGAAAAGAAATTAACTAAAAAAATATTTTTTAGGGTTTTATTTATGAAAAGGTTTTAAACTAATAAAAATAATATGGATATTAATTAATTAAAAGAAACCTAAGTTCTAAATTAATTTTAATTACAAGAAAATAATATAATAGTTAAACCTAAACCTAAATATTAATTATTAAGAAAGAAATTAATTTATTAAGAAAATGTTTTTTTTTCTTTTAGTTTTATAAAACAAATAGACTAAATAAGTGTAAAAATGATAAATACAATATTTTTGGATTTTTGTTAATAACAATAAAAATAATATTAATAATAATAATAATAAAGGAAAAAGAAATAAAATAAAATAAGAAAAAAAGAAAATAATAATGACAATTGGGCCAGGGGATGCTGAACATAGTCAGGGGTTAGTAAAAGAAAAAAAAAACAGGTCCATGTTGGAGGCCCCAAACATGTTCAAACAAAAAAAAGAAAACAGAAAAATATGAAAAAAAGAAGCAAAACGGATGCTGGGGTTCGAACCCAGGTCCAAGGGGTGACAGACGCGCGTTTAACCACTGGGGTGGTGATACATCCGTTAACATTGGCACAATAATAAATACAAAACACATATTTTGTCCTTACTGTACTTCATCTTCAACCTCCAGCCAAAGGATTTCAAACTTTCTCGTTCCTCAACCATTTTCAGAAATGTAAACATGAAACTTGTGTATTTTTTCACCACGAATCTAACCATGTAACTAATTTAAGCTAACATTCAAAGATAAGGATGAATTTATGAAAGTAGCAAATTCTGACTTAAATGTTTTAACAAGTTTAAACTCAAAATTCTCCATGCTCAAGCAACATAAATGAAATCTATGGACATGTATAGTTCCAGGGCAATGATATCTACATTCTATATTCACAAATGAAAGTCTAACAATGCCTAAATAATGAGATAAACGTTCAATAAAAATACCTCAAAACTGGAAATTGTGCAATGAGTTTGAGCTTGTTTCAAGTGATGGTGATGACCAGGTTAGCTTCCTTGGACCTCTAGGAAGCTAATGCAATGGCTGGATTGAGCTGAAGGTGGCTGGAATGATTTGGAGAAGTCCAACTGTGATGCTATGTTTTTGAAATTGGAAATGAATGAAGACGGTGTTATAGTCGTGTAACAGGGATAGGGGTGGCTTATGTATGATAATTGTAAGCTTTTGGAAGCAAAATGCCAAGAAAAGCACGAGTAGTTTTTGATTTTGGGATTTCTGGCCGGAATATGCAACAATGGAAGTTTGAGATGCAGTTCTGAGTTTTTGTGTGTTTTGGAGCTTGTGTATTCGTGTGTTTTGATGCAAACAACTTGTGCAAAAGTAAGGAAAAGGTTCTGAGGCTTGAGAGGGTCAGAATCACATGATGTAGAGTTATTATTATGTTACTTGATTTTGAAGAAAAGTGAAAACATGGTTTCAAGGAAAAGTACAAGTATAGGCTGAGTTGGTTTGAGGATTTAAACAAGTTTCTTTTGGGCTATAGATTGTGTATGATCATAAGAAAACAAGTGCAAAGCTCAAGAACTGATTTTGTGCATAAAGCTACTTTTCCAAAATGGCAATGTGCACTTTCTTCCCAAAATGGTATTAAGCATGGGCAATGCATTGAATGCTTAGATTAAAGCCTTTAACAGCTTTGCAAAACATTAATTATGGAGTGCCAAGCAAGTTCGAGGCCTGCAAAGCAAATATTGTGCATCCTAGCATGGATTTGAATTCTTGTTCATCATGGAAATGACCTATAATTCAAGAATAAAATGCAAACTTCATGCCTTCGATTCTCCTTGCTCAAATATGATATCAAGGAGTTCTTTGACATTTTAGAAAGCTTGTAATGTGATCTAAAACCCCTATTTGAATCACTTTCAAGAATACCACTTGGAACTATGTGAAAAATTTCCATGAAGTTAGGTTAAAATCCTGCCTAAACTAGGGCAAAATTTCACTAAGTTTCCAAGTTTCATGAACATGTATTCACAAAATCATAACTCGAAATCCATGAATTTCTAGGAGAAGTTATGTAAAGCACTGTTTTATATCTCATTGAAATCTACAACTTTCTTGTTGTAAGTTTCCTTTGAATCATCTTGCATCATGGTGAAAAATTAGCTCAAAATTGTGAAAAAAATATAAAGTTTTCAACACTTAGAAAAATTTCTAAGTTTGGAAACTTTGATTTTTTAAAATGAAATCTTGACTTTTTGATTTCTTGATGAACAAGTTTCATATTTTGACATGTTTTAATGAATTGTGATCTTTGACACTTGATTTTGACCAAAAATTTAAAGTTTGACTTTTCAATATACAGTTGACTTTTGATCACTTGATTGAAAATCAATTATCAATCAATTGATCTTGAGGGAAGTTTTGAGTCATACAATTAGGTCATAATTATGCATTTTAAACCTTGAGATCATGTCTCAAACCAAATAACCATTTGCTAGGTCAAAAATAAGAAATTGCCCTTTCTTAGTCAAAACCCTAATTTTGACCATTTTGCCCTTTTGATGATCTGATCAAATTTCTTGAGGAATTGTGGTCCAAAATTGATAAAATGACATATATGAGTTCACAATGTTGATATGGATAAAAAATTATGAAGTTTGACTGTAAATTTGCCACAGTTGACTTTTTCCCCAATACATCTGATTTTTAGGTCAACTGATCAATTGACTGAGCAAAAATGTGATCCAAGACTTGAAACTTGACATAAGAAATCTTGAGGGTCCATGATTATCCATGAAAGTCATATGAGGTATTAAAATTTCAATTATCCTTGTGCAATCTCAAACCCTAATTTCAGTGATCAGTGCTTAAGGAGGTGTCTTGAGCTAATCAACCCTAGTGCAGTCTTGAACCAAATGAGATCTTGTGATAAATTACTTGATAAATGAGAGGGAAAATTTTGGGGTACAACAACTTCCCCTGTTCAATCTTATTAAACCAGAAGAGTTAGATTGGCAGATCCTCCATTCGTGACTTGAAGGTGGAAGATGATTGAACATTAGAGTGCCCAGAAATTTGCACTCGAAGATGAATTATGAATGGGATTATAAATGAAATTTGGAGGAATCATGGAGACTTTTTGGATATGGGCTTGTAGACGCCATTCAAGGGTGACTGCTGACAGAAAATGGACTAAGTCTGAACTTGATTTCACTGAAAATGAATCAAAATAATCTTTGGAGCGATTTATCTGAAACTAGCAGAAGTCTTGTATGTCGTTTGACTGGGAAGAATCAGAATAAATCTTGGAGCGATTTATCTGAACCAGAAATGTTCATTTGGAAAGTAGGGTAAACTGTTGATAGGTTTAAATTAAACCAAAAGAGGTCTTGAATATTCTTTAACTGGAGAGAATCAGAGTAGATCTTTGAGTGATTTATCTGAACCAGATAAAGTGTCTACTAGGAAAGATCAGAATAAATCGTTGAGAGATTTATCTGAACTAGAGAAGACGTCTGCGAGATGTACTGAATGAGCATTAGAATGACATCCGTGTCTGGATCGTATCTGGGCTTCGGTGATTAAGCTGTTATCTGGTCGGGTCCAGGCTTCAACTTGAATCTGAGGTATACTACTATTCGGTCGAGTCCAGGCTTCATATTAACTGACATAGTAAATTGCTATCTGGTCGGATTCCAGGCTTCACAGTGTTTTTTAAGAAGTGAACTACTATCTGGTCGGATTCCAGGCTTCGCAGCACCTTATACTGTTATCTGGTCGAAACCTAGGCTTCACAGTGTCTTAAATTGTTGATTGACTATTATCCCGTCAATTTCTGGGCTTCATAGCTTCCTTAAATAGAAATCTTAATATTGATTTGACTGGACCAGAGAAAGGTCTCGAATTAACTTTGACTAGCAGAGTAATCAGGAGAATCTTAGTAGCGATTCAAATGATCCAGACGAAAGTCTTGGAATATCTTCCACTAGCACAGTAATAAGAGAGATCTTAGTGCCGATCTGGCTGATCCAGAGAAAATCTTGCAAGTACATCCTTTTGTGGAAAATCCTAGAATAGCCCTTCGTTAGACGTAGCTTGTTAATGTGATCTTTTCCCTGAAAGGTAAAGAGTTAGTTATATGCAATGTCATGATGTATGCATTGTGTAATGATGTTCTCAAAATAAATGAGATTTATGTTATATGTATTTTGTATACATGTTCTATGAATGTCGTTGAAATGTAATTTTGTCTTGGAAAATAAATCCTTGACAAGTGTTGGGGAGTTTTTAAATCCCAGACTATTGTTGAAGAGTAGGTGTGTCTTCAAGCTTTGCTTAGAATGTTTCCACCGGGGATTCTTGTTTTATTATTTGAGGAGAAATCCATTTTGGAATGTTGAAAACTCTATGGAGAATGTTGATTCCTATTCGGCGAAAAGAGATCAGGAGTCTCAGTTGTCTGTTGCTCTACTGGGAGTTATCTCTTTATGGACGAAGTTAAACTGATATCTAGTCGGGTCTAGGCTTCATAGTAACTTGCTGGGGATTATAGAGTAGTCTACTGGGGAAGAGGTATTGTGGTCCTCCAATTTGTAGTAGTTGGAGAGGCAAACTCAAGCTAGGGGAAATCCTCTAGGGTTCTTGAGGTTGACTCAGCTGGTGAGAATTTTTCAGACATTGAAACTCTGGCTGGGAGTCATCCTATGAGAAGTATCTTGGGAAGACTTGTCACTGCCCCAAGTAGTAAGTGTTGTAGTAATGCCAGAAAATGTTTTCTTGGTCACGCATGACCCTTTACATGGAAGCCTGTTGGCCTTCAAAGTTAATCTGGTGCACCTTGATGCTTGAGATTTTGATCATATTTCTGGTAGCCCTGAACTTCCTAGAGATATTTTCTAAGACTAGTGTGGAAGAAATCAAAGACTTGATACTGACACCATCTGATACTACTAGCACAGACGAACAAATTGGTGGTACCCAAGATCTTTGGTCAAGTCTTAGAATTTTCTAAGGACTTTCATGGGAGGATCCGAAGACATGATACTGACACCATCTGATACTGACACCATCTGATACTGTTTGTACAAACAAGAAATTGGTGGTATCGGAAGTCTTCATAGTGGATACTGTCAAACCCCTGATAAACATGACATTTCCCCTTGAGTGATACACATGGAGATTTGCTCCTGGTAATTCAGCATTTCTTGAGAGATTTCTTGGAATCTTGACTAGACTGCCCAAGGTGTGTTGGATAGTGACATGTCATGCCCTTTTGTTGGTAGGAGATTTGTCATTGGAAGTGTCATCCCACTTGAAGTGATTTTGTTCACTAAGAGAGCTTTCATTCATTGGATATTCGTTGTGTGAATTTCTCCGCTGTCAAACAAATAGCCTTATGCAAACAATGATATTCAAATAATGCAAAGTTTATGCTTGTCATGAAATTTTTAAAATACGCTTTAGCAAGTAAAGAAGTTTTGTAAGAAAATTCAAACTCAGGATTTAGTGTAAAGTCTTACAGGAGTCTGGATACCTTTTGTAACAATATGTTTTCGAACTAACCCATGCTTCAATTAGGACTTTTGAAGGGTTGTAGCGTGGCTTGGTTCACGGTTTAAGAACCAAAAGATAAAGGCTCAAAGTGTGTTCGTACCCACCCGCTCTTTGTGATGTTCTTTAGTCCTAAACTCAGTTAATTGTGCGTTTCAATTCCAATTGAGTCTTGAATAACGTTTTGGCGGTGGTTCAAGACAAGTTAAGTTTGTCGGAAGGCAGTCATTTTTGCAACATTTTTTCATGTTTGTTGAGGATTTGTAGTAACCTCTTTCTTTTGTTATCCCTAATTTTGCCTGACTGTTCTTGTTTTGAGATTTCGGTCAGTGGGATGCCCCAGTTTTCTTTAAGTCTCCTTTGTAGGTTTTGACTTAGTGGGCTTTTCTTTTCGAGAGATAATGACTGCCTATTTGATAGGGAACCAATCACCATATTTTGGTTCAGAAGGAATGTTTTTGATGTCATTCGTTGTGTACTGAATGCGCGTTTGAACTAACTGAGAGACTACCCTGCCCCAGGTTTTGATTAAAGGGGTTGTCTAGGGATTATCCTCCTTATAACTCTAGTGTTTGGGATTTGAAAGAACGCCTATACATCGTCAGCAAGGTCTGTTCAAAAGCATATTGTATGAGATTATGGCATTGTTTTTGTCATCCTCCCTCTAAAGGCTTGTAACTTTTAGCAAGAGTTGAATGTCATAAAGAGAACAAAAAGCATAGTTTAAATATAGTGAAAACGAATGGATGAATTTAGGACAAACATGTGCAATGCATTAATGAAACGAAGTTTGACATTAATAGATAATTGTTTAAATAACAAAGAGATTACAACTTGAAAATTCAAATGAACAGAAAATTTCCTTGACCCGATCGTCGCTTCATGTGGATGCCCTTGAGGGGTGATAGAAAAGTTACAATTGATCGTCTTGTGTAAACTCCAACACTCCTTCATCAATTAGGTCCTGAATCCTATTCTTCAGATCCCAACAATTGTTCGTGTCGTGCCCGGGATTGTCAGAATAGTATGCACACCTCTCATTGGGACGGTAACTAGGAGCAACAGTGTTAGGATTCCCGGGAGGATCCTTTAATGTAATCAGCCCTACCTTCAACAAGTGTTTTAGAACCTGAGCTAGCGATATGCCAATCCTGGTAAATTGTCTCTTAGGTGCGACCTCCTTGCGCTGATTCCTTTGTTGTTGTTGGCGAGGTTGTTGTTGGACTCGAGACGCGGTAGCAATTTGGAACGGTCTATTTTCCACCACACATGCTCCTTATATCATAGGAGGCTGAAAGGTGTCTTGATCCCCAATCTTGACCGTTTGTTTCATACGGTTGCAACCGTCTTGATGAAGTTGGTTGACAAGAACTTTTAGCTCTTCTTGTCCTCGAGTCAGATTTTGGATAAGAGCCATCTGAACCACCATTTGTCCCATCATTTGGACCTTCATTATGGCTATCTCGGTTTGTAGCCCCTCCAACTGGTCATTTCTGTCGTCCTAAGATTCCCCATGATCATGCCCCTGGGAAGGAGAGTTTTCACCTCTTCTTGTCCCTTGGATAGATTCAAGAACATCTCTTGAAGTTAGGCGTTTTGAGCCTGGATGTCTTTCACCGTTTGTTCCATATCCATCTTACTGAAATAAACAGTAGGAAGATAAGGAGACCTGTATGGGAGAAACTTGTTTGTGTTATGATGAATGAAGATGCATATGCAAATGATTTCATGGAAATTAGAGATTTAAATTTGCTTTAGACAAAAAGGAACACACGTTATATTAATAAATCAAAGTTTGAGTACATCATGCCTCTTTGGGCTTACAATGAAAAAAATAAAAATACAAAACTCTAAGACAAAAACGTTGAACGCATCCTCTTTGGTGCGATGTAGGCGTTCAGACTCTGCTCTTCATGAAGTTGCTTGGTGAGTTCCAAAACTTTCTTCTCGCTGGCGTAAAATTGGGCTTCGAAAGTGTCTCTCTCTTCCTTAAGCTGTATCCAATCCTTTTGCAAGTGTTAGAGAGAGGTGGGCATGTTAGGATGAAGGATAGTGTATGTGACATCTCTGTCCACAATAGGCTCTATGATAACTGGGAGAATAGAGGGGTAAGGCATCATAAGACTTTGAGCACGAGCTCATACCCATTTGAGATACGGCTCAAGAGGGATGAAATTCTTGTGCCCCAGTGTCTTGCTATCAACTCTATGTACAATTCCCCAAGCTCGCATGAACCTTTTACGGTAACCCTGATCATTATTCTCGTAGTCGAAGACGATTCCTTGAATAAGTGTATCATGAGGACCATCCCTTCTCGCATATCCAAACGGTCGCAGTGCCAAACAAGGATTGTAATTGATTCCTCCCCTAATGCCTAAAAGAGGGACATTAGGGAATTCTCCGCATCGATCAATGATGATAACATTCTCTGAGAATCAGGAACATCAATGAATGCCTGAATGTGTAAGAGTCATTAGCCTATGACACCATCTCGAACCCTGTTCATTCTTCAAGACGGATCGGGGTAGGTGAAAAATAAACTACCTAGCCAAAAGAGGAGTGCAACACAGAAGGGTCCCTCTTCTCTTTATAGTGCGAGTATGCAGAGAATGTAGGATATCTCCAAGCAAAGTAGGTACCGGATTACGTGACAGGAAAACCTTAACCGCATTCACGTCTACTAACTGGTAATCTAAAAAAGTGAAGCAGTGATGTATTGGGTTAAAGAACTTAAAGAGTACTTTTAGCATTTCTTCATTAGGGTTTGAGGTGATCAAGCTGAGAAGTCGACCATGTCTTTTAGTGAATGGAGAGCTTTCGGGAACTTTTGACACCAAATCCTTAAGCTGAGGAGGTACTTTTACCAGACTGACTTGGATAGTTAATCTGCGGGCGAGGGCCATGTGTGATACGGTGGGAAGAACTGACTGTTTTTGGAATGCTGGTTTGCGTTTTGCGTTTGTGTTCACAAAATGTCGTGGTAAGCAAGAGTCGCCACCGACTTTTATTTTATCCAACAAGGAAATAAAAGAGCATAGAAAAATTCCGTTTTCGAGATATTTTTGAGTATGGGGGGTAGATTATAGAAAGGGAAGGTATTAACACCCTTTCTATCCGCAGTTATCTACGGGCTCTTAGGTACTTGCTCATCATTTTCAAAATGTTTTCTTTGTGCTTGTGGGTTTGAAAAAAGTTTTTTTTTAAACTTCGAATTAACTCTTGCTTCTATCCTCAAGAGTGTAATGAAGTTTTTTTTTTAAAACTTGTTTGTAAAGGAGTGTAAGTGCGAAAAATTTGTTTTGTTTTGGATAAGCAAGTATCTAAGAACTAATCTACCTACTCGAAAAAGGAATCGTTCTATGCTAATTTCCTTTAGACAATGATATCCCACTATTAGTGAGTAGGTAGCACCGTCGTTGGAATTTGAGGGTCAATTCGAATGTACGGTCACTAAAGCAATGTTAGGATCCCTTAGCGGTAACTCTAATGTCTTAGATCATTTATTCGAGGCAACAATATCTGAGGCAACCGTTTCGAGGCAACTATGATCTTTTAGACAAGAGGACGACCTCTAAAACGACCTATACTCAATGACCATGTACGAAGGCAACCAAGTGGGGTGTACCCTAAGAGTGCGCATGTGCGAGTGTGTTGATTTCAGTTATTTTTATCTTTGCACATGTTAAGGGTGATCTAACTTGATTTTAAGATTAAGCATTCATTCTTGTCATGCAAGCCCTAGTATCAAACATCTAGCAGTTTTATAATTTGCAGAATTAAAATGCCGAAATTAAATTACAAGGCATCGGGTATTTACATTGCCAAAAACAACCCTTTGAAAATAAAATAAAGCGGTAAAATAAATAAAATGTCCTGATTAAAACTATTACAAACTGGGAGCAGATACATCAATTGGATAAAGAAAAATAAAGCGCGACGCGTAATTAAATCGGATGCGAATTAGGGTTTTGACCCTTTTAAAAGAAAATACTGTTTTTGTTGTTTTTATTTAAGAAAAGAAATTAATCCTAAAATTAAATACTAAATTAATTATAAAATAAATTAATTGATAAAAAATAATAAATGACATATTTTTGGAGTTTTGATTAATTTAAGAAAGAAATTAAAATAATTGAATTAGAGTTAAAACCTAATGATTTCTAATTAATTTTAAATATTTATAAAATAAGTTAAAGTTATTCTAGAATTAAAAACCTAATTAATTAATTAAAATTTATTAAAGAAAAATAAAGTTCTAAATTTTAATTGGAAAAAAATGCATTTTTGTGATTTTTTTTTATAAAAAGAAAATTTGTTATTGGATAGAAATTAATTAAATAAAATAAAATAAGTAAATAATAGAAAAAATATAAAAGAAAGAGTGAGAAACCATCCAATGGGGTACCTTTGTTACTCAATAGGGTACCTTTTGCTACAAAGTCATGCCTTTTGAGAAATATGGGAGGGAAAATTTTGGGGTACAACAGCTGCCCCTGTTCAATCTTCTTAAACCTGAGGATGTAGATTGGCTTTCATGCCTTTCGTGATCCGAAGGTGGAAGATGATTGAATACTAGAGTGCCCATAAATTTGCACTCGCATGAAGTGGTATCTGCCTTGTGATGTCGGGAATGGGCTTATAGATGCCATTTGGAGATTGCTGACGAGGGGATGGGCTTAAAGATGCCATTTGAAGCAGTGTCGATCGCATAAGAGATTCCTTAACGAGAGCTTGTATGCCTGTTGTTTGAGGAAGATTCCACTGGGAAGTCTGATCTTTGTTGAGATTTAGGAACTTGCCCGTAATTCAACTGAGGTGTCGAGATTTAGGAACTTTCCCGTAATTCAATTGAGGGAAACATCTTCGTCGAGATTTAAGAACTTTCCTGTAATTCAACTGAGAAAATTCTCTGCTGAGATTTAAGAACTCGTTTGTAATTCAACGGAGGAACACTTTTGTCGAGATTTAGGACCTTGTCTGTAATTCAACGGAGGAACTTTGTCGAGATTTAGGACCTTGTCTGTAATTCAACTGAGAAAAACATCTCTGCTGAGATTTAAGAACTTGTCAGTAATTCGAATTGGGGAAACATCTTCGTTGGGATTTAAGAACTCGCCCGTAATTCAACTGAGAAAACTTCTATGTTGAGATTTAGGAACCTTTCTGTAATTCAACGGAGGAACTTTGTCGAGATTTAGGACCTTGTCTATAATTCAACTGAGAAAAACATCTCTGCTGAGATTTAAGAACTTGTCAGTAATTCAACTTGAGGAAACATCTTCGTCGGGATTTAAGAATTCGCCCGTAATTCAACTGAGAAAACTTCTCTGCTGAGATTTAGGAACTCGTCTGTAATTCAACGGAGGAACTTTGTCGAGATTTAGGAACTCGCCTGTACTTCAACTGAGAAAAAATCTCTGTTGAGATTTAAGAACTTGTCCGTAATTCGCCTGAGGTAAAAGCTTCAAAACTTGATTTTTGTGAGAACTTAACCGCATCCTTCCTGAAAGGTAAAGATTAGTTGTATGTAATGCATGATATGTATCTGGCAATGATGTTCTCAAAATAAATGATATTATGTTGTATGATGCGTATATGCACGTGTCATGATGTATGGCAATGTAATGTTTTTAGCTGGGGAAATTAAATCCCGGATAGCTGCTGGAGAAAAAGAGTTGAATTCTTCGTTTCCGCTGGGGATAGCGAATGAAGATGATTGTGAGAATAAACCTGCAGGAGAGGAAAACTCCGTTGGGGAATAAATTGATTAGGAGAATGCTCTGTGGGGAAGAGATGCTCTGTAGAGGATTCCGCTGATAAATTCCACTGGGGATGAATTACCTTTGCTGGTGATACTGAATCTTGTTGAGGATTGAATTCCTGTTTGTGAAAGGAATGAACTCCGTTGGGGATGATCTTTAGTTGCGAATTCACCGGGGATAACCTTTTAGTCTCTCCTGGGGACAATCTTCCAAAGTCTACTGGGGATGATTCTCCACACTCCACTGGGGAAGCTTTTTTAGATTGCGCTGGGGAAAAATTCAAACACCACTGGGGATAATTTCAAACTCCACTGGGGACAAACTTCCAAAGTCTAATGGGGATGATCCTCCAAACTCCATTGGGGAAGATTTTTCAGACTGCGCTGGGGAAAATCAAACTCCACTGGGGATAATTTCAAACTCCACTGGGGATATTTTAAACTCCGTCGGGGATAATAAGACATTTCAGTGCTGATGGTAGATAAACTTTGCTTGGGGAGGATATTACCAATTCATTCATGGTTGCAAGTCCCAGCTGGGGAGAGTTAACATTATTGTCCTTCCTTACTCTGTAGGGAGTGAATGCACCTTAGCCATATTCTTCAGCTAAATTTACCTCGTACCTGGTGGACAGAGAAACTGTACAGTTTGAAAAATTCTTATTTGCCCCTGTTTCTGATATTACAAGTAATGGTCTTTTGTTTCGCATGTAAATATTCATGAGCAGCAATTAATGTCAAATGCATATATCAAAAATGAACATTGGACGTTCTTGGCAAAACAAAACAGAAAAGGGAAAAACAATTTGAAATTTCTCTGAAAACGAATTGTATTGATTTTGAAGTTTGGCCTGTAAATAGGAGTTTTTGTACAAGAGGCTGACGTCCTAGTAAGAGAACACCGTCGAACAGTAGAGTTTATACAATTTGTGAAAAACAAAGAAAAACAACTTTGTGATCAATCCCACTGGGTTCCAACTCTGCTATTTCCTTTATGTCCTCGAGCATCTCATCACTTTGCTACTTGGTTGAATGTAGATCGAATTGATTAGTGCCGTCTGAGCTTGATAGTTGATACCGAATTCTGGTTGCAAGGCAATCCAATGAGACATAGTGTTACGCTTTGATCCCTAATTTTTGCCTGGACCGCCCTTTCGGGTTTTCAGTCCACCGGGATACCCTTTTTTTCCAAGCCGCCTTTTCAGGTTTTCGACTTGCCGGGTGTACAGTTTTTTCATTTTCATCCCTTACTTTTTCCCGAACCCTTTTGGTTCGCCGCGAAGCCCTTATTTTTTCCTAGGCCAGTCGACCTAGCGGGTCGTTGATTATGCGTAGTATTTTTTCACTATGTCTGCATTCATAGGGTGAGGAAGGTCGTCACCATCCATGGTGGTTAGAATCATAGCTCCTCCTGAGAAAATGTTCTTAACCACAAATGGCCCTTCGTAAGTAGGGGTCCATTTGCCCCTAGGATCACCTTGAGGTAAGATGATGTGCTTGATTACCAGGTCCCCGACTTGATACTCTTGTCGTTTGAATTTCTTGTTGAATGCCTTGATCATCCGTTTTTGATACGTCTGACCATGAAAAATAGCAGTAAGTCTCTTTTCATCAATTAAGTTTAGCTGATCAAGCCGAGTCTGAATCCAGTCATCTTCGCTCAAACCTGCATCATTCATAATCCGAAGAGAGGGTATCTGAACTTCAATGGGCAAGGCGGCCTCCATGCCATATACCAAGGAATAAGGTGTTACCCCTGTTGACGTCTGTGTTGAGGTACGGTACCCATGAAGAGCAAATGGTAACATCTCGTGCCAACCTTTGTATGTCACCCTCATCTTCTGCACAATCTTCTTAATGTTTTTATTAGCCGCTTCTACAGCCCCATTCTTCTTCGGCCGGTAAGGAGAAGAGTTTTGATGCTGTATCTTGAACTGCTTGCAGAGCTCAGTGATCATCTTATTGTAGAGATTTGTACCATTGTCAATAACGATCCTCTCTGGTACACCATATCGACATATCAGATTGTGCCGAATGAACCGTGCCACAACGTTCTTGGTTACGGTAGCAAAGGAAGATGCTTCAACCCACTTTGTAAAGTAATCAATTGCTACCAAGATGAAACGATGCCCGTTGGATGCCGTAGGTCTGATCTCACCAATCATGTCAATGCCCCACATTGCAAAAGGCCACGGAGCTGTCAAGACGTTCAGAGGTACTGGAAGGATGTGCATCTTATCAGCATAGACTTGGCACTTATGACAGGTCCGAGAATGCTGATAACAGTCGGCTTCCATGGTGGACCAATAGTATCCTGCCCGTAGGATCTTCTTTGCCATGGTATGTCCACTGGAATGAATTCCGAAAGTACCTTCATGTAACTCTACCATAAATCTTTCTACTTCGTTCTTATCCACACAACGCAGTAAGGTCGAATCATGGTTACGCTTGTAAAGAATTCCATTTCTTATGAAGAACTTTGGCACAATCCTCCTCAGAAACTTTTTATCATTAACAGATGCACCCTCGGGGTATTCTTGAGCCTCAAGATACCTTTTTACCTCGTGAAACCAGGGTTTATCTGCTACCTCTTCAGTCTCAATGTCATAACAATGTGCCGGTTCGTCCAACCTCTCAATGGTAATCTGGGGAGCTTCATTGTCCCATCTAACCTTGAACATAGAAGACATCGTAGCTAGCGCGTCCGCCAATTGATTCTCCTCTCTAGGGAAGTGTTCAAAGGTTATCTCCTCGAAGTGTGGAAGCAACGTCAATACATACTCCCTGTAAGGAATATGATTAGGGTGTTTCGTATCCCACTCGCCTTTGATCTGACTAATCACGAGAGCAGAATCTCCAAAAACACTTAGAAACTTAATCCTTAGGTCAATAGCTGCTCGAAGACCCATAATGCACGCTTCAAACTCCTCCATGTTGTTGGTGCAGTAGAAACATAGTCGGGCGGTGAACAGAGTATGAAAGCCTTCAGGAGATATGATCACGGTGCCAATGCCATTACCCAAAGCGTTCGAAGCTCCATCAAAGTACATAGACCATCGGGATCCCTCCTCAGGTCCTTCATCCGGTCCAGGTGTTTCACAGATACTCTCATCCGGAAACTCAAAGTTCATAGACTGGTAATTGTCCACTGCCTGATGTGTCAAATGATTTGCCAACACACTTCCCTTAATTGCCTTTTGGGTCGTATATTGGATGTCATACTCAGTCAAGATCATCTACCATCTTGTTATTCTTCCGGACAAGGCAGGCTTCTCGAAGATATACTTGATTGGATCCATCTTTGATATCAATAAAGTAGTGTGAGTCAGCATATAATGTCTCAGCTGGAGAGCAGCCCATGCCAAAGCGCAACAAGTTTTCTCTAGCAACGAGTATCGGGTCTCGCAGTCGGTAAACTTTTTGCTAAGGTAATAAATAGTATGCTTTTTTCGGCCAAACTAGTCATGCTGCCCCAGCACACACCCTATCAAATTATCGAGTACTGTCAAGTATAAGATCAGAGGTCTCCCTTCAACTGGAGGCATCAGAATGGGTGGCTCTTTGAGATATTCTTTGATCCTTTCGAAAGCGGCCTAACATTCATTGTTCCATCTTACCAATTGATCTTTCTTCAATAACTTGAAGATTGTCTCACAAGTAGCAGTAAGGTGTGAGATGAATCGGGAAATGTAACTCAGACGTCCCAGAAAGCCTCTGACTTCTTTTTCTGTTCGGGGAGCTGGCATTTCCTGTATAGCCTTCACCTTGGCAGGATCCACTTGAATTCCTTTATCACTTACGACGAAACCCAGCAGCTTACCAGATCTCACCCTGAAGGTGCACTTGTTCGAGTTTAACCTCAGTTTGTACAACTTCAACCTGTCAAATAACTTCTGAAGGTGGTTAAGATGTTCCTCCTTAGTCTGGGATCTTGCAATCATGTCATCGACGTATACCTCAATCTCATGATGCATCATGTCGTGGAACAAAGCGACCATGGCACGCTGATACGTTGCCCCAGCATTCTTCAATCCAAAAGGCATGACTTTGTAGCAAAAGGTACCCCATTGAGTAACAAAGGTTGTCTTCTCCATGTAGCAAAAGGGAACCATCTTAATCTGATTGTAACCAGAGAAACCATCCATAAAGGAGAAAACCTTATGCTGAGCGGTGTTCTCAACCAGAACGTCGATATGAGGTAGAGGGAAATCATCCCTGGGACTCGCCCTGTTCAGACCCCTATAGTCAACACACATTCGAACCTTACCATCCTTCTTTGACACCGGAACCACATTGGCCACCAACTGTGGGTAAGAAGTAACTGCTAGAAAACCGGCATCAAACTGTTTCATAACTTCAACCTTGATTTTCTCAGACATCTCTGGGCGCATTCGGCGAACTTTCTGTTTCACTGGAGGACAGTCTTCCTTGGTAGGTAGTCGGTGAACCACAATATCGGTATCCAACCCAGGTATATCTTCATAAGACCAGGCAAAGATCTCAACATAGTATCGCAGCATCTGAATCCACCGTTGCTTAACACTAGCTTCCAGATTTGCATTGATCTTGACTTCTTTCTTGTCTATCTCTGTACCCAGATTCATTGTTTCCACTGGCTTTTCATGCAGCTGTATGGCCCTCTCTTCCTGAAGCAACAGTCTAGAAAGTTCACCAGGAACTTCGCAATCATCTTCACCTTCGTCTTTGGCTAAGTTGATCGGACTTTCGAAGTCATAACCGGCAGTACCAGAGTCGTTATCAGTGGGATCCAGAGTCGATGTAGATCTATATATGTGAGTGTGTGTAAAATAGTAGTTTTGGAAGATAAAAAGGAAAAACAAGGAGCACAAAATTTGTAATGCAAGAAAACGTCCAATACTTTTATTAATAATATATGGAGATGACAAATATCAAGCCCTCGCAAACAAAGCCACGGTGCCTCGGGTAAGACACCGGGCCGTAAAGTTCAGAAATTGTTTGTTACAAACTTAAAACAAAAGTCTCATTACTGGGTAATAAAAGAAATTGGGACGAAGTCCTTTGCCGTCAAGTTGCTTAGTCCACCGTCGGTAGTTGGGTAAATCCAACTGTCAATATCTTACTCTTCATCGTCGTCTTCAATGGAATTTACTCCTGAATTGCTGATAAACAGGGGAGGTCCTCCGATCCGTGCATGCCAAACAACCCTTTGATCTTCTGCAGTGAAACCCAAACCAAACTTGTTAGTCTTACGTGCAAAATCAGGGAGTTGGCCCCAATTTGCACACCCACCTTTCTCAAAAACAGCCCGGGCATCCTTGAGGGAAGCAATCTTCATTGGAGGATCTTCAGTAACAGTTTCAATTGACGCCAGCGTTTGGGTAACTTTTTCAAAATGTTGAAACGGGGTCTCAATGAACTCCCCATCCATCTCTACATACCGGAATGAGTTGAGGTGGCTTACCATATACTCCTCTTCTCCTTGAACTGTAACAATTTTCCCCTTCACTGGGTATTTCAGCATCTGGTGGAACGTAGAAGTTACTGCCCCAGCTTTGTGGATCCACGGGCGACCCAGCAAACAAGAATAAGATGGCCGAATGTCCATCACATAGAATGTATACACAAAAATCTGAGAATCGACTTTAACCGAAATATCCACTTCTCCGTGTACCATCCTCTTGGACCCATCAAAGTCCCTAACTACAATGTTACTTGGCTTCAGCTCCAACCCTTCATAGTCCAACCGGTCTAAAGCTTTCTTAGGCAAAACGTTCAACGAGGACCCAATATCCACCAATACATGAGCTAGAGTCGTGCCCCTGCATTCAATGGAGACATGCAGGGCGTCATTGTGATTCTTCCCCTTAGCAGTCAAGTCTGCGTCGGAGAAACCCAACCCATTATCTGCTGTCAGACTAGCCACGCAATCTTTGAACTGGTCAGCAGATGTTTCCTGCGGTACGTGTGCAGTGTTCAGGAAAGCAATCAGAGCCTTAGCATGGTCCTCTGAACACAACAATAAAGACAACATAGAGATCTTTGACGGGGTTTGCCCCAGTTGTTCGACTATATTTTAATCGCTTTTCTTTATGATCTTTAGAATATCCTCTATCTCCTGTCTAGAGGCTTCAACAGTAATCTTCTTTGGTGCCTCCATCCGGGCAGGCTCACCGGTGGTCCCTTTGCTCCGAGTGTCAGATGACTCGGCAACAGGGGTGAGAATTGGAACATGAATAGGAACAATAGCAGGTGCACTGGCATGTGTAATAACAACAGGCTTCCGAACAGTTGGTGGAGAGATATTAGGGGAGAAAAGTCTTTCGCTGCGGGTGACTTTACTAGATCCAACAATATTGATGACGTCAGTATCAGCTTCTTCAGCACTCAAGTCTTGTTTAACTCTGTGATAATATACGTCAGCCCCGTAGTGCCATGGGACAACTTTATCTGATGTATAGGGGATAGGTCCAGGAACAATAATAATCAAAGGAGTGATTCTCAGAACAGATGTAATTCTAACAGGCTTTCTCGAGGAAGCCTTGGAAGAATTGTCGAAAATGGTGATTATAGCAACTTCTTCAACAGGAACCAAAGGAAAAAAAGTCTTCTCAAACAAAATTTCTTTATTATCCATCAGGCGTTGGACACCTGACTTCAAAAGATGGCAACCAGTAGGTAGAACAGAACACATATGGCAACCTTCGCCACAGCCCGAAAATAAACAGGCTAACAGAAGGTTCTTCTTCACAGTCATCAATGGAGTAGAAATGTCTTTCACAGAAACCACAAACGAGTCTTCATCTACAGCATTCACTCCATGTTTGGGCATAGGAGAAGTCATAACATTAGGTTTTTCAGGCGCTTTGAACTCAATCTCCTTAGCATCAATCAGATCCTGTAATTTATTCTTCAAGACCCATCAATCATTCGTATCATGCCCCGGGCTATCGGAATGAAAAGTACAGCGGGTGTTCGGATTCTACAGCGGTGATGTTGTATTGGGATTCTTCGGCGCTTCCTTCGAAATCACCAAGTTGGTATTTAGCAACTGCGGAAGAATCTGAGACAGGGTCATATGGAGCTGAGTGAACAGTCTTTGCCGCCTCTCGACTCTTGGATGATTGTTGCATTGTGAGGCAATGGCAGGTCTTGATATAACAACCGCATTGACTGATTGGCGGCGCTCAGGTCCATTATCGCCTTTTGAACTGTAAACAGTGCAAGATTCCTTCTTAAAAGACTTCTTTTCGATACTTGAAGAAGCACCTTTCTGTATTTTACCGCTCTTGATATCGGCCTCAACTCTTTCCCCGGTCATAATCAGCTCAATAAACCCGAACGATGAACTTCCAACTAGATGATTAAAATATGGACCAGACAAGGTCCCCAGAAACATATCTACTAACTCCCTGTCAGCCAGCGGGGGTTGAACTCTCCCAGCAAGGTCCCTCCATTTCTAAACGTAGTCTTTGAAACCTTCGCTCGCACCCATAGACATACCCTGAAGTTGGGTACGCGTGGGAGGGAGGTCGGTATTGTATTGGTACTGCTTGTAAAAAGAAGCAACAAGGTCTTCCCAATTACGGATACTAGCTCCTTCCAGCTGGTAAAACCATTCAAGTTGAGTCCCTGAAAGACTATCTTGAAAGAAATGGATCCAGAGGTTCCTGTCAGCGGTATATGGCTGAATCTTTCTAACATACGAACGGAGGTGTAGCTTTGGGCAAGAGACCCCGTCGTATTTAACAAAGATTGGTGCTTTAAAATTGTGGGGAATCACCACCCCAGATGACAAACCCAAATCTCCGAAGTCCAGACCAGGGACTTTCTGGATCTCCATCGCACTCAACCAGTCTTCAAGCTGTTTATACCTATCCTCAGCAGGAGGATACTAGTCTCCATCAAAGTCAATCTCGTTGTCAGAAACCACTGGGCTAGGATCCCTCCTTTCTTCCTGATTATCTCCCCCTCCAGATGAGTGAGTCAAATCAACCTCTTCTCGCAAATTGTTTCCGAACCTGCGACCCATGTTCAGGAGGATCGTCTTCTTCTTATTCTTCTTATCCTTCAAGATACGAGTCTTCATATCTTGCTGACTCTTAGCCAAGTTCATGAACATTTCCTAGAACTGAGCGTTTTGAGCTTGCAGAGCCTTGATGGCTTGATCGGTTGATGTTTCAGAAGACATGATGTGCTGAAATAAACATCGAAGAAGATAAGAGCCTGTAATGGGTACCTGTGATGAGGTGCATGGAATGAAATGCGCATGATATGATTTCAAAGACGTCGAGAGATTCAAATTCGTAAACCAAAATGAAACACACTTTTATTAGATAAATTTGAAACAATGTTTGATAAATGCCTTTAAGGCGTTACAAAAGGAAATACTGAAAAGTAAATCAAAACTAGAAATAACCATAGACATCAGTGCTCCCATGGTCGCTTTCCTTCTGTGCTGACATAGTCGTTGAGGACATTCTCATTCTCCAGTTGTCTTGTAAGCTTTAGAATCTTCGGCTCCTGCTCATGATACTTTTCTCTGTAAGTATCCCATTCTTCTCTCAACTGCATCCAAGACCTTTTTAATTCCCCAATGTCAGTAGGAATGTGTGGGTGGAGGATGGTAGGAGGAACCCCTTCTTCATCAGCACTCTCAACAATTACCGGTAAGACAACTTCGTACGACATTCCCAGCTTTTGGGCACGGATTCGAACCCATCAGAGATATGGTTCCATCGGAAGAGAGGTCTTCATCCCTAACTCATGCAGATCAGACCTGTGTACCCTGTTCCAAGCTCGTATGAACCTGCGACGATGCTCCTCACTATCCCATTGGAAGTCAAAGACAATTCTCGGCATTATCAACTCATGAGGTCCATCCCTCCTAGCTCGCCCAAACTGACGTAAGGCCAAACAAGGATTATAGGTAATCCCTCCTCGAATTCCAAGTAGCGGAACATTGGGATACTCCCCACAGCGATCAATAATAGCTACTTCTTCCATGTCTTTAGTGCTCCAGATAATGTCAGTGTGGACCAGAGACATAATTCTGTAGGCCCAACCCATGCCTTCCTTGTTCTTTAAAACAGATTTGGAGAGGTGATAAATAAACCACCTCGCCAGCAATGGTGCACAACACATAAGGGTTCCCTGTTTCCGAGCGGTACGGGCATAAAGAGAGTGTATAATGTCACCCAAGAGAGTGGGCACAGGATTACCGAACATGAAGATCTTCACCGCATTCACGTCGACAAAATAATCTGAGTTAGGAAACAGAACCAAACCATATATAAGAAGAGCCAGGATGTCTTCGAACGTCTGAAAGTCTAAGCTGTCCCAGAACTGATTAGCTTGATCAACCAAGAACTTAGCCAATAAGCCTTTTGTCCCACTTCGAGTTTCCCAGTTAGACATTACCTCAGCCTTTGTTAGATGGAGGGCTGAAGCAATCTCTTCCGGCCTAAGGGTTTTCTCCCAACCTGTAAATAGCGTCTGCTCTAGAATAGAAATACCAATTAGATCAGAGAACTCCTCCAGAGTAGGGACCAATTGATAGTCCGGGAAAGTGAAGCAATTGTATAATGGATTAAAGAAATGGCATAAGACACTCATCATCTGCTCATCTAATCTGGAAGTGACCAAACCAAAGAGGTGACCATGTCTTCTGATAAAGGAGGAAGTGTCAGGAACCTTTGCAACCAAATCTCTAAGCTGAGTAGGAACCTGTACAAAGCTGATCCGAATAGTGTTTCTACGCATAGAGGCCATGACCTAAAAAACAGAACAAAGATGAATCCCCTCTGTCTTTGAAATGGGTTAGTCTGATGCAAGATGCATGCAATGTCATGATGTCATGATAGAAACACACCACAAGTATTCACAAATAGCAAACATGGTAATGGCAAACAAGTCACACAGTAACCCTTAGATTTCAGGCTGGCATGGAGTTTAGGTATTACCCTCTTTCAGTTTAGTTGGTTCAAACTTGTCCTAGTAATAGTAATCGGGTTCTAGAGGATCTCAATATCACTGACCACCCTCGATCAGTCATAATTCCAGTTTGGCAACCTTTTCTTGCGGCCGGAATCATCGCGAGAGTTTGGTCTCAATGAGTGTAGCATACTGCTACTGTTCTATGGCCAAGTTGGTCAATTATAGGTTCTAAGGTCATTTGGTGCTTAATGACCCCTTAGAAGACCCATATTCTCCTCGTTCCACCACAAGGGATATCAGTACAAAATAAAGTGCCACACCAACGTAGCTACTGCTTTAACTGTATCGGTCTATGCCGTACAGTTCCCTCACAGTCTATTGCTACTTACCTAAAAGGTATCCCCAGATCCGGGTTAGGATCTATAGTAACTTTGATTCAAACCCCACAAAGATAAAGCATACAAATCAAGCAATTGAAAACATTATGATGAGCTATTCCTAAGGTACACCCCACTTATATTTCTCCCCAGCAGAGTCGCCAGTTCTGTGATACGGTGGGAAGAACTGACTGTTTTTGGAATACTGGTTTGCATTTTGTGTTTGTGTTTGCAAAATGTCGCGGTAAGCAAGAGTCGCCACCGACTTTTATTTTATCCAACAAGGAAAGGAAAAAAGCATAGAAAAATTCCTTTTTCGAGATATTTCTGAGTACGGGGGGGTAGATTATAGAAAGGGAAGGTATTAGCACCCTTTCTATCCGCAGTTATCTACGGGCTCTTAGGTACTTGCACATCATTTTCAAAATGTTTTCTTTGTGCTTGTGGGTTTGAAAAAAGTTTTTGTTTTAAACTTCGATTTAACTCTTACTTCTGTCCTCAAGAGTGTAATGAAGTGTTTTTTTTGAAAACTTGTTTGTAAAGGAGTGTAAGTGCAAAAAATTTGTTTTGTTTTGGATGAGCAAGTATCTAAGAACTAATCTACCTACTCGAAAAAGGAATCATTCTATGCTAATTTCCTTTAGACAATGCTATCCCACTATTAGTGAGTAGTTAGCACCGTCGTTAGAATTTGAGGGTCAATTCGAATGAGGGACGTACGGTCACTAAAGCAATGTTAGGATGCCTTAGAGGTAACCCGAATGTCTTAGATCATTTATTCGAGGAAACAATACCCGAGGCAACCGTGTTCGTGTACGAAGGCAACCAAGTGGTGTGTACCCTAAGAGTGCGCATGTGCGAGTGTGTTGATTTCAATTATTTTTATCTTTGCACATGTTAAGGGTGATCTAATTTGATTTTAAGATTAAGCATTCATTATTATCATGCAAGCCCTATTATCAAACATCTAGTAGTTGTATAATTTGCAGAATTAAAATGCGGAAATTAAATTACAAGGCGTCAGGTATTTACATTGCCAAAAACAACCCTTTGAAAATAAAATAAAGCGGTAAAATAAATAAAATGTCCTGATTACAAACTGGGAGCAGATACATCAATTGGATAAAGAAAAATAAAGCGCGATGCGAAATTATATCGGATGCGAATTAGGGTTTTGACCCTTTTAAAAGAAAATACTTTTTTTGTTGTTTTTATTTAAGAAAAGAAATTAATCCTAAAATTAAATACTAAATTAATTATAAAATAAATTAATTGATAAAAAATAATAAATGACATATTTTTGGAGTTTTGATTATTTTAAGAAAGAAATTAAAATAATTGAATTAGAGTTAAAACCTAATGATTTCTAATTAATTTTAAATATTTATAAAATAAGTTAAAGTTATTCTAGAATTAAAAACCTAATTAATTAATTAAAATTTATTAAAGAAAAATAAAGTTCTAAATTTTAATTGGACAAAAATGCATTTTTGTGATTTTTTTTTATAAAAAGAAAATTTGTTATTGGTTAGAAATTAATTAAATAAAATAAAAAACTAAATAATAGAAAAAATATAAAAGAAAGAGTGAGAACGAGCCTTTTTTGGAGGGTGTAGAAAGCATTTTTGTTGGCCCAATAATGCTGATCTGTTTGGACTTTTTCTGATCCTGTACACGTGCATTAACTAGCTTTATGGTGCACCTTTGATGCTGACCACCAGATCTGGCCATCTGGCCATCTGGCACGTTGATTGATGAGTGTCCATGGTAGATCTTAAGCTTAAGCATGCACATGATTTCCTGCAAGAAAACAATATTGAGAAAATGGGGGACCTGGGATTCGAACCCAGGTCCTGAGGGGAAATACATGTTATGCTTGCCACCACGCTACTTAACTTGTTTTGTCAAAATACTATAAGTTAATAATAATATAAACAAAGCAAACGCACTGATGGATTTTCGTGCGAAATTCAAACAAACCATTTAGGGGGTGACAACACATCATCCTTGTCCTCAAACCGTGGCTAAAAGTTCCAATAGATATACCTACGGACCCTGTCCGTCACTACAAACCATGTCCATTCCAAAATCTTGCATAGGCCATGAAAATGCATTCTAAGAACATGGTTGAGTTCGTCTCAACCTACTGATCACAACCATGGCCAATATTAAGGCTGATTTTTCCTGAAACAAAAAACCCCAAAAACAAAAGCGAAACCCTAACAATGGTGGGTCTCGTTAGAGGTCATGGAAACTCAATTGAATGATACCAAATACTTGAAAATTATTTGTAGATTCAGAATATGCTATCAATTCACATCAATCATGCTTAAATTGCAAAATACGAAATCAAAAACAGGGCAATGTTACGAATGACTTACAGCGCGTATGAGGGTCTGAAAATGCCTGGTTCTGCTTGCTTTCGCTTGTGGAGGTTTCCAGGAAACCATTGAGATACTTGCCAAGCCTTGAGGATGCCTCTATGACTGATTTCGATCTCAAGCTTTTTCTTGTTTTTTGCCAACTTTGTTCTTCCTCAAGAACTGATCTCTAACCCTTATTCTTGCCTTCCTCGCTTCTTTATGTAATGCACAATACATTAGGTCTGAATTCTTTGTCCAAATCTTTCTCTATCAATGCTCTTGATGTGGATTTGATTTGCTTTGAACAACCTTCCAAAATTGGCTTGATTTCAATCTTTTTGTGTACAATTGCTTTGACACGAGTTTGATGTGATGCAAGCTGTCCATTGAAACCTATAATCATCAAAAGATCTTTGGTTATCAATATTTTTGATTTTATGTGATTTTATTTGATTTAAAATGAATTAATTCAAATAAAAATCAAATTAAATAATAAAAATATAATATGAACACATGGCCAAGGCTAGAGCACGTGGGAAATAATGCATATTTTGATCTTGGGGTATGAAGATGGATTGTAGGGAATTACATCCTATTCAAAATGAGCTTTGTATAGGTCATTTCTCGTAAAGTATGAGAAAGTTATACTTGGTCAAAGTTGAGTCGATTTTTCCTATAAAACCCTAATTTAGCAACTTTTAAATCTTGATGAATTTTGTGCAATCCTTGATGAATCATGATCAAACCTTGATAAAATGATGAAATATACTTCAAAATGAGGATGTTGACTAAAAATCTTGAAGTTTGACTGTATTTGGATCACAGTTGACTTTTGCCCTAGCACAGTCGATTTTTGGACCTTTTGAGCAATTGAATGAGCAAAATTCCTCTGCAAGGCTTGAAACTTGACATGGATGATCTTGAGAACATATTAGGACATTTGTGAGAACTTGGGGTCACTTGGACTCAAGAATCTTGATGCAACATAAAATCCTAATTTGAGTAGACTGCCTTAGGAGAGAGCTTGTCTGGCCAACCCTAGGACTACTTTGAGCAATTTAAAGATTTTTCTTGCAATGTTTTGAGAAATATGGGAGGGAAAATTTTGGGGTACAACACCATGTCCTACAAAACAAGACAAAAATAAACCCTAAGGGTCCTTGAAATGTTTAGTATGACATGCTATGTTATGATGTCATGATTATGCTCAAATATAACATATATAGTAAACACAAGCAAATCTCAGACACTTTAGGTTTAAGGCTTGCATGGATTTTAAGGTAATACCCTCTTGAAGTTGGATTGGCTCAACCTGTCCTAAATATAGTAACCGGATTCTAAGGGATCTCAATATCATCGGTCTTTCCCCCAAATCTCGTTCCGATAGTCAATTGACTTGCCACCAAATAAAACTCAAGGGTCAGACCATAATGAGTGTAGCATCGAGTATCAACCGACTTTGGGTTTACACTAAAGACGGCTATCTCACTACGTCCTAAAAGACAAGTTGGTCAATTAACATGCTAAGGTCAGTTAATACTTTATGATACCACGCAGCGGCCCTGTATTCTCCTTGATTACTCAAGGGATACCGAACACACCAAAGTATCGCATCAACGTAGTTACTATTTCAACCGTGTCAGTATACCCCACACAATTCCATCACAGTTTATTGCTACTTACCTAAAAGGTGTCTCAAATCCGGGTGTAGGATTTTTAACAGTAACCCAAACAAGGACCCAAAATATAAAGCATACAAGTAAAACAATGAAAGCAAGTAGATGTGATCTAGCCTTAAGGTAACCCTACTTTAAAAAATTTCCCCAGCAGAGTCGCCAATTCTGTAACACGGTGGGAGAACTGACTTGGTTGTTTTGCGTTTGATCTCAATTATGCGGATAGCAAGAGTCTCCACCGACTTTTCTTTTATCCAAACGGAAAGGCTGAAAAGAACAGGAAAGACCTTTCGAGATATTTTCTTGAGTTTGGGGGGTAGATTTTGAAAAGGGAAGGTATTTGCAACCTTTTCATCCGTAGTTACCTATGGGCTCTTATTTGCTTGCTAGATCACTTGCTTTTGTTTGAAAATGTGCTTTGTGTGGTTTTTGAAAGTATTTTGAAAATGTTTTTGTAATGGTTCTCGTTTCTATAAGAACGCGTACAAAGTTTTGTTTTGAAAATAGTTCAAAGAGGTGTTTGTGAGATGTGTTTTTGAAAGTGATTTTAAAAAAGGTGTCTTTGTAATGGCTCTCATTTCTATAAGAACGCGTACAAAGTGTTTATCTTTTGAAAATGTTTCAAGTTTGAAAGATGTTTTGAAAGTGTTGGTGTTTGTTTTGAAAATAGCAAGGATGTTTTTGGTTTGAAAATGAGCAAGCAACTAGGAACATTCTACCTACTCAAAAGTATTTCTTGTTTATTTCCTCTTTCCTTTGACATTGTTATCTTACCATTGATTTGGTAAGAAACCCTATCTTTGGATGTAAAGGGATGGGCAAAGGTCATCGTATAGTCATGAATAGCAATGTTGTAAGATATCTTAGCATTTTCTTTGAGGGACTAAGATCATTTATAAGGCAACATTTGTAGCGTCATCGAGGGACTATGATCTTGTATTTTTGCTTGTTTTTGCTAAGACATCTTACATGCGTATTATGACCATTTATTTCTCAAGGCAACAAGTGGATTTACCTAAGGGTGTAAGTGTGCAAGTGTGTCTTTTTCATGCTTGATTTGTCTTGATTAGGGTTTTCTATTTGTTGGTTTTAATCTTTCCATACAAACCCTAATTTACTAGCAATTATATATGAAGCATTAAATTGCGGAAAATAAAAATACTAAGCTATTACATCATTAGGGGAGGGGTGTACAAATTTATAAATGGGGAAATTGCAACCATATTGAATATTGTACAAAAATGAAGATAAAAATGCAAGAATGCAAAATGGGGAAAGAAATGATTTTTGTTTGGTTTTCATGAAAAGATTTTAACTTAAACCTAATTAAGAAAAATGATTAATGAAAATCAAATAAAATTAACTTAAACTAAATAAGAAAATAAATTAACTAAAAAAAGATTTTTTTAGAGTTTTATTTATGAAAAGGTTTTAAACTAATAAAAATAATATGGATATTAATTAATTAAAAGAAACCTAAGTTCTAAATTAATTTTAATTACAAGAAAATAATATAATAGTTAAACCTAAACCTAAATATTAATTATTAAGAAAGAAATTAATTTATTAAGAAAATGTTTTTGTTCTTTTAGTTTTATAAAACAAATAAACTAAATAAGTGTAAAAATGATAAATACAATATTTTTGGATTTTTATTAATAACAATAAAAATGATATTAATAATAATAATAGTAATAATAATAATAATAATAATAATAATAATAATAATAAAGGAAAATAAATAAAATAAAATAAGAAAAAAAGAAAATAATAATGACAATTGGGTTAGGCGGTGCTGAAAATAGTTAGGGGTTAGTAAAAGAAAAAAAAACAGGCCCATGTTGGAGGCCCCAAACTTGTTCAAACAAAAAACGAAAACAGAAAAATATGAAAAAAAAGAAGCAAAATGGACGCTGGGGCTCGAACCTAGGTCCAAGGGGTGACAAGCGCACGCTTTAACCACTGGGGTGGTGATACATCCGTTAACATTGACACAACAATGAATACATAACACATGTTTTGCCCTGATTATACTTCCTCTTCAACCTCCAGCCAAAGGATTTCAAACTTGCTCGTTCCTCAACCATTTTCAGAAATGTAAACATAAAACTTATGTATTTTTTCACCACGAATCCAACCTTGTAACTAATTTAAGCTAACATTCAAAGATAAGGCTGAATTTATGAAAGTACCAAATTCTGACCTAAATGTTTCAGCAAGTTTAAACTCAAAATTCTCCATGCTCAAGAAACATAAATGAAATCTATGGACATGTATAGTTCCAGGGAAATGATATCTACATTCTATCTTCACAAATGAATGTCTAACAATGCCTAAATAATGAGATAGAAGTTCAAGAAAAATACCTCAAAATTGGAAATCGTGAAATGAGTTTGAGCTTGTTTCAAGTGATGGTGATGATCAGGTTAGCTTCCTTGGACCTCTAGGAAGTTAATGCAATGGCTGGCTTGAGCTGAAGGTGGCTGGAATGGTCTGGAGAAATCCAACTATGGTGCTCTATTTTTGAAATTGTAAATGGATAAAGATGGTGTTACAGTCGTGTAACAAGATAAGGATGGCTTATGTATGATGTTTGGAATCTTTTGGAAGCAAAAGGCTAAGAAATGCACGAGTAGTTTTTGATTTTGGGATTTCTGGTCAGAATATGCTACAATGGAAGTCTGAGATGCAATTCTGAGTTTTTGTGTGTTTTGGAGCTTGTGTATTCGTGTGTTTTGATGCAAACAACTTGTGCATAAGCAAGGAAAAGGTTTTGAGGCTTGAGAGGGTCAGAATCACAAGATGTAGAGTTATGGCTGTGTTACTTGATTTTGAAGAAAAGTGAAAACATGGTTTCAAGGAAAAGTACAAGAATGGGCTAAGTTGTTTTGAGGCTTTAGACAAGTTTCTTTTGGGTTATAGACGGTTTATGATCAAAAGAAAACAAGTGCAAAGCTCAAGAACTGATTTTGTCCATAAAGCTACTTTTCCAAAATGGCAATGTACACTTTCTTCCCAAAATGGTATTAAGCATGGGCAATGCATTGAATGCTTAGATTAAAGCCTCTAAAAGCTGTGCAAAACATTAATTATGGAGTTCCAAGATAGTTTGAGGCCTACAAAGCAAAGATTGTGCAACCTAGCATGGATTTGAATTCTTGTTCATCATGGAAATGACCTATAATTCAAGAATGAAATGCCAACTTCATGCCATCGATTCTCCTTTCTCAAATATGATCTCAAGGAGTTCTTGGACATTTTAGAAATATTATAATGTGCTCTACAACCCCTCTTTGAATCACTTTTGATAATTCCCCTTGGAAC
Source organism: Vicia faba (assembly GCA_948472305.1). NCBI lineage: Eukaryota > Viridiplantae > Streptophyta > Magnoliopsida > Fabales > Fabaceae > Vicia > Vicia faba. The sequence continues at coordinate 1,470,956,994 of OX451738.1, read as the reverse complement.
TATGTGAAAAATTGCCATGAAGTTAGGTCAAAATCCTGCCTAAACTAGGGCAAAATTTCACTAAGTTTCCAAGTTTCATGAACATGTATTCACAAAATCATAACTTGAAATCCATGCATTTCTAGGATAAGTTGTGTAAAGAAATGTTTTATATCTCATTGAGATCTACAACTTTCATAATGAAAGTTTCCTTTGAGTCATCTTTCATCATGGTGAAAAATTGGCTCAAAGTTGTGAAAAATATGAAGTTTTCAACACTTAGAAAAATTTCTAAGTTTGAAAAATTTGACTTTTCAAAATGAAATCTTGACTTTTTTATTTCTTGATGAACAAGTTTCATATTTTGACATGTTTGGATGAATTGTGATCTTTGACACTTGATTTTGACCAAAAAGTCAAAGTTTGACTTTTCAGTATACAATTGACTTTTGATCAGTTGACTGAAAATCAACTATCAATCAATTGATCTCGAGGGAAGCTTTGAGTCATACCATTAGGTCATAATGATGCATTTGAAACCTTGAGATCATGTCTCAAACCAAATAACCATTTGCTAGGTCAAAAATCAGAAATTGCCCTTTCTCAATCAAAACCCTAATTTTGACCATTTTGCCCTTTTGATGATCTGATCAAATTTCTTGAGGAATTATGGTCCAAACTTGATCAAATGACATATATGAGTTAACAATGTTTATATGGATAAAAAATTATGAAGTTTGACTGTAAATTGGCCATAGTTGACTTTTTCTCCAATACAACTGATTTTTAGGTCAACTGATCAATTGACTGAGCAAAAATGTGATCCAAGACTTGAAACTTGACATAAGCAATCTTTAGGGTCCATTATGATTAATGAAAGTCATATGAGGCATTAAAAGTTCAATTATCCTTTTGAAATCTCAAACCCTAATTTCAGTCATCAATGCTTAAGGAGGTGTCTTGAGCTAATCAACCTTAGTGCAGTCTTGAACCAAAGGAGATCTTGTGAGAAATTACTTGATAAATGAGAGGGAAACTTTTGGGGTACAACAACTGGTTTCGATGGAAAGCTGAAAATTGGTTGATACTCGATACTACACTCATTGAGATTGGACTTTTGGGATATCTCGGCCGCAAGAAAAGATTGATTGTGCTAAGACAATGCCTAAAAGAAAGGTCGATGATATTGAGATCCTTTAGAACCCGGTTACTTTCTAGGACAGGTTGAGCCAACTAAAATTCAAAAGGGTACTTACCTATCAATTCCATGCAAGCCTAAACCTAAGTACTTGTCTACTTTGTGTGTACATAAACAACTTTCTTACTTGTACATAACATCATAAACATCATAACATCATAAGCATTCTCACTAATCATTTTAAGGATTTAGGAATTTATCTTTGTTTTGTTTTGTAGGCCATGAATCTCGTCCGAAAGAATACCATCCGAATAAGGTTCGTGAAAGCACACCCTCAACTCCAAGAATTAGCATCAAGGGTGCCTGAAGACTCTCCTTTCACAAAGAAATATGGTCGACTCCTCAGTTTGGCTACCTCCAATTTCCAAGAAGAGATGATGTGCGTGATCTTCCAGTTATTTGCCCCCGTGCCTCATTGCTTCACCTTTCCTGACTATCAGTTGGTTCCAATGCTATAAGAATTCTCTCTAACATTAGGAGTGCCCGTGCTTGATCAAGTATCGTTCACCGATTTAGAAGGGATTCCAAAACCCGAAGTCATCGTTGAAGCCTTGCATCTGAAGAGATCCGACATTATAGCAAATTGGGAGACAAGAAGCGGAGTTAAAGGGTTCCTAGCCAAATTCTTATTGAAGAAGGCTCGTTCATTCTGGGAATATATGGATTTTCAAGCCTTTGAAGATGTCCTGACCCTTCTCATCAATGGTTTGGTTCTATTTCCCAACTCATACCAATTCATAGATATGAATGCCATTAAAGTATTTCTCTCGTAATCTTATACCTACCTTGCTGGGAGACATCTTACATTGTTTCCATACCCGCACCATGAAGAAAAGAGGTACTCTCTTGTGTTGTATTCCCCTACTCACCAAGTTATTTACTTCACACCTACCTCGATCAACATTAAGGAACAAGCAAATATTGACATGGTCTCAAAGGATGATGTCCCTCACGCACTCTGATATTCATTGGTGTTCGAGATCCTTGATGGATACTCCTATCATTGACCATTGTGGGGAATTCCCTAATGTCCCTTTGCTTGGCATTAGGGGAGGTATCACTTACTACCGTTTCTTAGCTTTACGATAATTTCGGTATGCCCGAAGATACGGTCCTCATGATATGCTCATCCAAGGAGTGGTGTTCAACTACGAGAGCAACGATCAAGGCTACCATTAGAGGTTCGTACGTGCTTGGACGATGGTAAATAAAGCAGATAGTGAGACACTAGGACACAAGAATTATATTCCGCTTGAACCTTACCTTAGATGGATACGAGCTCATGCTCAGAATCTCATGATGCCTTACCCCTCCATCCTACCAGTTATCGTGGAGCCTATTGCTGAAGGAGAAGTCCCGTATACTGTCTTCCATCCCAACATGCCCACTTCTCTTGAACACTTACAGAAGGGTTAGATTCAGCTAAAATAAGAGCGAGACACCTTCGAAGCTCAATTCTATGCAAGCGAGAAAATGGTTTTGGAGCTTACAAAGCAACTTCATGAAGAACAAAGCTTGAACGCCTACCTTGCACCAAAGAAGATGCGTTCAACCTTTTTGTCTTAAAAATTTATTTTGTAAGCCCAAGAGGCACGTTGTAACCATTTTAAACTTATTAATGCAATCTGATGTTTGTTCATTCTTTGTCTAGACAAATATAAAACTTATAAATCCTTGAAATCATTTGCATGCACGTTTTTCATGCATCATAACACAATAGGTTTTCCATGACAGGTTTCCTTATCTTTCTGCTGTTTATTTCAATAAGATGGATATTGAGAAAACAGTGAAAGATCTTCCAGCACAAAACTCCCAGTTTCAAGAGACTCTGCTGACCCTGGCCAAAGGGCAACAAGAGTTGATGACATTGTTGGAATCCGAAAAGAAACCAAAGAGGAAAGCCCTAGTCAACGTGGGTAAAAGATTCAGAGAGCCGATCCGCCAGATACCGATAGTTGAAGATTCGTTTGAGGAAGACAAAAATTAAATTGGAGAAGCAAGAAGTACCAGGATGGGTGTGTCAATGGTTGAGTTTCCGATGATGAAGACTATTTGGACAAGCAGTATCCTCCTGCCAATGATAAGTACAAGCAGCTAGAGGATAGACTAAAGGCCGTTGAGATTCAAGCCATCCCTGGTTTGGATTTTGATGATTTGGGTTTAATATTTGGGGTTGTAATTCGCCATAAATTCAAGATACCAATCTTCATTAAATATGATGGGGTTTCCTGCACAAAGCTTCATCTGAAGTCTTACATGCGCAAAATACAACCACACACCACCGACAAGAAACTCTGGGTCCACTTCTTTCAAGAAAGCTTGGCCGGGACTCAACTAGAGTGGTTTTACCAATTGGAGGGTTCCCGTATACATACATGGGAAGACTTGGCCACTGCTTTCTATCACCAATACCAATACAATGCCGACCTGGCGCCGACTTGAGTTCAACTACAAGACATGACGATGGGTAAAAACGAAGGGTTCAAAGAGTATGCCCAAAAGTGGAGGGATCTTTCCAGTAGGGTCCAAACACCATTAACTGATGGGGAACATATTAACATGTTTATGGGTACTTATCTGGTCTATTTTTCAACTTATTGGTTGGTTGTTCTTCATCCGGTTTCACCGAGCTGATTCTGACTGGTGAAAGGGTCGAAAGCGGTATCAAGAGCGGGAAAATCCCCATGGCATCTGCTTCCACCTCCAATCCCGTAAAGAAACCCTTAATTGGGAAGAAAGAAACTAATGTTGTGTATTGGGGAGGGGCCCGTACCAAGAAGGATAATCGTCCATCCGTTAATGCTGTTCGGATTTCCAACCTAACTCTTGTTCAAATACAATCTTCCAATCATCAACGATTTAAGGGTCCACGAAGACAATTCACAAGGATAGACATGTCACTATCACAAGCTTTACAACACCTATTAAAGGCTAACTTAGTTACACTGCATGATCCTCCGCCCAATCCAGATTCCTCCTCACCTAAATACAATCCGAATACCAAGTGTGCATATCACTCGAATAGTCTCGGGCATGAGACCGATCAATGCTAGGCACTGAAGAAAAAAAATTCAAGACCTAATAGACAACAAGACAATCAAATTTGATCCTCCTACAATTCTTAATGTGATAACGGCACCAATGTCAAACCATGGCAAATGTGTCAATGCAATTTAAGACACCATTTTTGTTTCCTCCGTCGAAGACTTAACTACTCTGTTGGCTGTTATCAAAAAGAATTTGCTGAGAGCCAGGGTTTTCCCTGGATGTTTGAAGGACTTTGATTTCTGCACCACACAAATTAATGGATGCAAATGGCTGAAGGAAGGCGTTCAAAGCCTGATGAATAGTAATGGGATCCTATTTGAGAAAACTCTGTTCGCCAAAAGTTTGACCAATAAGATTGAAGACCTCTCTATCATAAGAATTTCAAGCAAGCCTCTTAAAATCTCCTCAAAGGGTCCTATCAGGATTTCGAATGAACCGACTATTTCTCCCCTGATAATTACTGCCCCTGGGATAATTCCATATTCTTCCAACAAAGCAGTGTCGTGGAACTACGGTGCTAAAGTGTTTTACCATGGAATAAAACAAGATGCCTGGGTTGAAGAAAGCAAGGCTGATGACGTTGGTAATATTACTGGCTCTAGTAAGGTGACCAGAACTGGGAGAATATTTTTGCCCAACATTTCACCCCCAACTGCTACAACGACACCTATCTGCATCACTGTTGCTAAGCCTGGTGCTATCATTAGGGGAAAAGAGAAAGTAGTTGAGCTTGCTGAGACAGAAACTCCCGTAAAAGACATTGTTGCTGAGGAACCTTCTGCACAAGAAATTGATGAAATCTTGAAAATTGTAAAGAGGAGTGATTTCAAGATAGTGGAGCAGCTGGGGCAAACCCCTTCTAAGATCTTCATGCTATCTTTGCTGCTTTGTTCTGATGCTCATGCCTAAGCATTAATCAAATTCTTAAAGAAGGCTCATGTCCCTCATGAGACCACAACTGACCATTTTGAAAATCGTGTGGAAAGCTTGACGGTCGACAACAGTTTGAGGTTCTCGGATGCTGATTTGACATCACTTGGAAGAAACAATAACAAAGCTCTGCATGTTTCTGTTGAATGTAAGGGGACTACCCTAGCACATGTTCTAGTTGACACTGGCTCTTCTTTAAACGTACTACCCAAAGGCGCTTTGGACTGTTTAGACTGCAAAGGTTTGGTTTTGAAGCCAAGTGACATTATTGTAAGGGCCTTCGATGGGTCCAAAAGGAAGGTTCATGGAGAGGTGGATCTCCCGATCAAAGTGGGCTCACATATTTTCAACTCTACTTTCTATATCATGGACATCCGTCCGCTTATTCTTGTTTTCTGGATCGCCCTTGGATCCATGGAGCAGGGGTAGTAACATCTACGCTTCACCAAAAGCTAAAGTACCCAGTCAAGGGAAGAATCGTCACTATTTGCGGTGGGGAAGAGTTCATGGTAAGCCACCTCAATTCTTTCAAATATATGGAGATGGATGGCGAATTTATAGAAACCCCGTGTCAGGCTTTTGAAGTTGTTCCACCTATGGTTCCTACTGCCAAAGTTTCCTCTAACATGCCCAAAGCTGATAAGGTTATGCCAAGGATGTTTTCATTTAAGGATGCTCGTACCGCAATCGAAGAAGGAAGCTGTGATACTTGGGGGCAACTCCCCGAGATCTCGTTCAAAGCAGACAAATGTAGTTTGGGTTTCACCTCAGGTCCTCGTCCACTCCGAATCTCATTGCCAATGACTCTACTATTGCCGATTATGATTTCGAACATCCAATTAACCAAGCCGAAGACGAAGGAGAAGAAGATTGTGAAATACCGGGAGAACTAGACAGACTTCTATTGCAAGAGGAAAAAGCTATTCGTCCACATGAAGAATCAGTTGAAGTCATTAACCTGGGTACCGAGACAAACAAGAAAGAGGTTAAGATCGACGCTAACCTAGGAAGCAGTGTCAAAAGCAGATTGGTTCAGACGTTACATGACTATGTAGAAGTTTTTGCTTGGTCGTATGAAGATATGTCAGGGTTGGATACCGACATTGTAGTTCAGCGTCTGCCAACAAAGGAAGATTGCCCTCTTGTCAAGAAAAAGGTTCGTCGCATGCGGCCTGACATGTCTGAACAGATAAAAGATGAAGTGATGAAACAATTTGATGGAAAATTCCTAGCTGTGACATCTTATCCCCAATGGGTTGCAAATGTGGGGCCAGTTCTGAAGAAAGATGGAAAAGTTCATATGTGTGTAGATTATAGGGATCTGAATAGGGAAAGTCGCAAGGATGACTTCCCTCTACCTCATATTGATGTTTTGGTCGATAACACCGCTCAACATAAGGTCTTCTCTTTCATGGATGGTTTCACCGGCTATAATTAAATTAAGATGGCTCCTGAAGATATGGAGAATACCACCTTTGTTACGCAATGGGGCACCTTTTGTTACAAGTTCATGTCGTTCAGATTGAAGAATGCGGGGGCAACATATCAAAGGGCTATGTTAGCTTTGTTTCATGATATGATCCATCATGAAATAGAGGTATATGTGGATGATATGATTGCAAGGTCGCAAACTGAAGAAGAGCATCTCAATCACCTATACAAGCTATTCGAGAGGCTGAAAAAGTACAAATTAAGGTTGAACCCTAATAAGTGCATATTCAGAGTATGATCTGGAAAGCTTCTAGGTTTTGTTGTCAGTGGTAAAGGCATCGAAGTTGATCCTGCAAAGGTAAAAGCCATCCAAGAAATGACAGTCCCCCATTCTAAAAAGGAGGTTAGAGGGTTCTTGGTTCGTCTTAACTACATTGCCCGCTTCATATCTCACTTAACTTCTACTTGTGAGACAATCTTTAAACTCTTGAAGAAAGATCATGTAGTCAGATGGAATGCTGAATGCCAAGCTGCCTTCAACAAAATCAAGGAATATATGCAAGAACCTCCTATCCTCATGCCTCCAGTCGAAGTAAGACCCTTGATCATGTACTTGACTGTGCTAGAGAATTCCGTGGCGTGTGTGTGGGGCCAACATGACGAGTCTGGCCAAAAAGAGCATGCAATATACCACCTGAGAAAAAAGTTTACCGACTGTGAAACCAGATATTCACTGCTCGAGAAAACTTGCTGCGCTCTGGAATGGGCTGCTCGCCGGCTAAGACAGTATATGTTGACTCATACCACTCTATTGATTTCTAATATGGACCCTATCAAGTACATCTTCGAGAAACCCACTCTGTCTTGACGGATAGCTAGATGTCAAATGATCTTGACTGAGTATGATATTCAATATATAACACAAAAGGCCATCAAAGGAAGTGTATTGGCAGATCATTTTGCCCATCAATATGTTGATGATTATCAGTCTATGAACTTTGATTTCCCAGATGAGAATATCATGCTAGAGGCTGACTGCATCAAACCTGGACCGTATGACGGACATGAACAAGGATTCCGATGAACTATGGTCTTCGATGAGGCTTCCAACGCTTTAGGTAATGGAATTAGTGATGTGATAGTTTATCCTGAGGGTTTCCACACCTCTTTCATTGCCCGACTATTCTTTGACTTTACAAATAACATTGCTGAATATGAGGCATGAATCCTAGGTCTGAAGGCTACTACTGATTTAAGGATCAAATATTTAAATGTATTCGGAGACTCCACTTTGGTAATTATCCAAGTAAAAGGAGATTGGGACACTAAGCATCCTAATCTTATTCCTTACAAGGAGCTTGTGTTATCTCTAATTTCGTACTTCAAAGAAATCACCTTTGAATACTTCCCGAGAGAAGAAAATCAGTTAGCGGATGCTTTGGACACAATGTCTTCTATGTTCAAGGTCAAATGGGACAATGAAGCTCCTACGATTACAATTGAGAGATTCGACGGACCTGTGCACTACTATGAGCTTGACACTGATGCCGAGAAGGCATGGTACCATGAGGTGAAGAGATACCTTGAACACAAGAGTACCCTGAAGGAGCATCCATCAATGATAAAAAGTTCTTACGAAGATTCTCAGCCAAATTCTTCCTAAGCAATGGAATCCTGTACAAACGCAATCATGATTCTACTCTACTCTGATGTGCAGAAAAGAAGGAGGTAGAGGAAATTATGGAAGACATGCATGATGGCCTCTTTGGTACTCATTCTAGTGGACATATTATGGACAAGAAAATCCTAAGAGCTTGTTACTATTGGTCAACAATGGAGACCAATTGCCATCACCATTCAAGGACTTGCCACAAATGCCAAATTTATGCTGACAAGGTCCATGTGCCTCTTATTCCTCTAAATGTCATGACTGCTCCGTGGCCATTTGAAATATGGGGAATTGACATGATTGGAGAGATTAAACCCATTTCTTCCAATGGACATCGCTTTATTCTAGTCACTATCATTTATTTCACCAAATGGGTCGAAGCTGCCTCATTTGCCTCAGTCACAAAGAACTTTGTAGCCAAAGTCATCAAGCATAACCTCATCTGCTGCTATGGTATCCCCGAAAGGATCATCACTGACAATGGGACCAATCTTAACAATGCTATGATCATAGTACTTTGCACTCAGTTCAAAATCAAGCATCACAATTCTTCTCCTTATAGACCTAAAATGAATGGCGTAGTGGAAGCAGCCAACAAAAACATTAAGAAGATTGTGCAGAAGATGGTGGTAACCTACAAAGACTGGCATGAGATGTTACCGTTTTCTCTTCATGGCTACCGTACTTCAGCTCATACATGAACTGGGGCAACTCCCTTTTCTTTGGTCTATGGCATGGATGTTGTCCTGCCAGCGGAGGTTCAGATCCCCTCACTAAGGATTATGAATGAAGAATGCTTAGGAGAAGACGAATGGATTCAAACAAGATTGGATCAATTGAACTTGATCGATGAAAAACGACTGGCTGCTGTTTGTCATGGTCCGATGTACCAAAAATGTATGATAAAGGCTTTCAACAAAAAGATCAGGCCTTGAGTATATCAAGCTGGTAACTTGGTAATAAAGCGCATCATTCTTCCACAAGGAGACCCCAGGGGAAAATGGACTCCCACTTACGAAGGGCCATTTGTTGTCAAAAAAGTTTTCTCTGGTGGTGCCATGATGCTTACTACTATGGACGGTGAAGATTTACCACATCCTGTGAACGCAAACATAGTTAAAAAATACTACACATAAGAGACCCGCTAGGTTGACATACCTAGGGAAGATAAGGGCATCCATAAAAACCAAAGGTTTGGGCAAAAATTAGGGATATATGAAAAATATTGTACACCCAGTAAGTTGAAAACCCGAAAGGGCGACTTGGGAAAATATGGGTATCCTGGTGGGCTGAAAACCTGAAAGGGCGGTCCAGACAAAAGTTAAGAATTGAAAGCGTATGACTATGTCTCGTGGAATCACCACAGTAGACTTTATTACCAAGGTCCAAGTTCAAATGGTCCAAGATCAATCCAATCAACTTCTGTCAATGGCAAGGGATGTTCGAAGACATTGGGGCAATAGTAGAGTTAGAACACAATGAGATTGTTTCCACATGGTTGTTATTTTTAATTCTGTTTTCCCTTTGACGATTTCCTCTTACTAGGATCTCTGTCTCTTCGTACAAAAACGCATATTCATGGGAAAAACATCAATACAAATATACTTTGAAGTGAAATTTTCTTTTTTTGTTTTGAGTGCAAAGACGTCCAATGACTAAAATTGAACGAACATATGCATATGAACATAATTAAACTATTTAGCAAATATGTCATGCCAAGCAGCAACGAGTATCTCTTTAATGCAGTTGAGATATCCCCACAAAATTATCTCATTAGCATTATCCCCACAGAGACGACTATAATAAACCTTTGCCCTGATAGAGTTGCCCACAAAGATGGATTTATGCAACCCTTAGTCAGAGTCTCAATCTCTCGACAACCCTCTCCTCAGATGAGTTGGTCTTAAAAAAAAGCCTTGTGGATGTCTTCCTAAAGAATTCACCTTGCCAGCATGTCGTCAAATATCCTCTTCAACAGGGTTTATTCCCCAACCAAACGATACACTCCTCAACGGAGTCTTTTCCTATTCAAACAACTTTCAGATACTATGAAGCCTGGACCCGACCAAATAATAGTTTGAACATCTCGAGATACTATGAAGCCTGGACCCGACCAAATAATAGTTTAACATCTCAAGATACTATGAAGTCTGGACCCGGCCAGATAATAGTTTAACTTCTCAAGACACTATGAAGCCTGGACCTGACCAGATAATAGTTTAACTCCTCGAGATATTAAAAAACGTGGACTCAACCAGACAAGGGTTTAACTTCTGTTCCCCAGTAGAGTTTTCCTCCACCCCCAGCAAGTTACTGTGAAGCTTGGAACCCGACCATATATCAGTTCAACTTCATCATTTCATCAAGTTACTGTGAAGCCTGGAGCCCGACCAGATATCAGTTCAACTTCATTAATTTAGCAAGTTACTGTGAAGCCTGAAATCCAACCAGATATAAGTTCAATATCTTCCTTTCCAGCAAGTTACTGTAAAGCCTGGACCCGACAAAATATCAGTTCAAGTAAGTTATTGTGAAGCCTTGAATCCGACCAGATAGCAATTAACTTCATCCACCTCAGAAATCTGCGAAACCTGGAATACGACCAGATAACAGTTTAATGTTAGTAAGTTATTGTGAAGCCTGGAGTTCGACCAGATAACAATTTAACTTCACTCTCCCAAGCAATTTTCTGTGAAGCCTGGAATACGACCTGATAATAGTTTAATTCACATCTTCCCCTGCAAGTCACTGCGAAGCCTGGAATACGACCAGATAACAGTCAACTTCATTATCCTCAACAAATTGCTGCCAAGCCTATATTCCGACCAGATAACAGCCAACTTCTAATACTCTCCAGTCAGGAATAATTCCCCAGTAGAGCAATGGACAACCAAAGTTCCTGAACTTTATTCCTCCAAGCAGAAATTAACACTCCCCACAGAGTTTCCTCGTGCAAAGAGCCAAAGTAATTGTTCCCCAACGGATTTCTCCTTAAACAATAAAATAGGGATTCCCAGCGGAAACTTTCTAAACAAGTTGAAGATACACCTACTCGGGATTAAGCCTCCCAAGGCTCCCCAGCATGTTGTCAAGGATTTATTTTCCTAGACTAAGAGATGCTGCACTAAATGCATCACATTCATAAATCATAACACATACATGAAAAATGCATACAACATAATCTCATTTATTTTGAGAACGTCATCACGCCATGCATACATCTGCATGCAACTAATTATTTTCCTTGTAGGAAAAAAATCAGAAGCTAAAAGACGTCTACCAGTTCAGTATAAATCAACCAAGTATTTATCCTGATACCTTCCTGTGATCGGTGGAAATAGAACTGACTGTTTTGAAATGCTGGTTCGCAAAATGTCGTGGTAAGCATGAGTCGCCACCGTCTTTTATTTTCTCCAACAAGGAAAGGACAAAAGCACAGCAAAATTCCTTTTCGAGATGTTTCTCAGTTCGGGAGGTAGATTATAGAAAGGGAAGGTGTTAGCACCCTTTCTATCCGTGGTTATCCACGGGCTCTTAGGTACTTGCTCACTATGTTTTCAAAACTGTTTTGCTTTTCTTATGTTTGTGGGTTTTGAAAAAGTTTGTTTGAAAACTTCGATTTAACTCTTGTATCTGTCCTCAAGAGTGTATGAAGTGTTGTTTGAAAACATTTGTCAGAAAAGTGTAGGTGCGAAAAGTATTTTTGTTTTGAAAGATCAAGTATCTAAGAACCTCTACCTACTCAAGAGAAATTAAGCTGTGTAAATTTCCTTTAGACAGTACTATCCCACTATTGAGAAGTAGGTAGCACCGTCGTTGGAGTTATTCGGGTCAATTCGATTATAGGGACATGTGGTCACCAAAACAATAGTAGGACGCCTTAGCGGTAACCCTAATGTCTTAGATCGTTTTATCCGAGGCAACCGTTTCGAGGCAACTTGGATCTTTAGACAAGAGGGCGACCTTTAAAACACCATATACTCAATGACCACGTCGAGGCAACCAAGTGAGGCGTACCCTAGGAGTGGCATGTGCGAGTGTGTCAGGTTTCAGTTAATGTTATCTTTGCACATGTTATGGTGAGCTACGTTTTGATTTTATTTTGAGAACAAGTCTTGTCATGCATAGCCTAATTAACATACATCTAACAGTTAATAGTTTGCGGGAAATAAATCTACGCTATTACAAGGCGTCGGGTATTTACATCGCTAAAAACAACCCTTGAAAAGTAAATTGCGGGAATTTAAAGAAAGCGATAAAAAGTCCTAATTAAAGCTATTACATCCTCGGAGCAATTACATAAATATGATCAAAAATTAATAAAACAAACATACGCGCGAGAGAAATTGGAATCGGAGAAGTTCTTTAGGGTTTTGACCCTTTTTGAGAAAAAGAAGTTTTTGGTTGTTTATGAATTAAATTAAATTAAACCTAAAACTAATTAATAAAAAGAAATATTTTTTGTTTTTTATGTTGTAAGGAAGTAAATAAAAAAATAGTCAAAAGTTAGTGAAAACCCTAATTCTAATTTATTTTATTTATTGCAAAAAAATATTGAAATTAACCTAATTAAAAAAAGACTAAATTAATTTGTTAGTATTTATTTACAAAAATAATAAAGGGTGAAATTAATAAATAATAATAATAATAAAAATATTACATTTTTAGTTTTCTGAATTTTATTATGAAAAAAAGTTAATTTGGTTAATTAAATAATAATAATAATAATTAATAGTAAAATACTTAAAATAAAAATATAAAAGAAGAAAAGAAATAATGAAACCAGGGGGTGATGGGCCAGGTTAGGAGGTGTCTTTGCAATTTTCTGAAGCCCAATAACAATTCCAGTCCGTTGACTTTCTGGCTTGTCTATGCGTTTGTTGACTGAGCGTATGGTAGTCATCATCTCATGACCCTTGGATTTATGCCTGAAGCCACATGGCGCTTTGATGTTTGAGATGCATGGTAGACCCTCTCTTGAAACCTGCACGTGAACGCCTGAAGAAAAAGAACAAATAATTGTTTTGGGGGACCTGGGATTCGAACCCAAGTCCCAATGCTTCCAAGCCAGCACGCTAACCACTCCACCATCACGCTTCAATCGTTATTAGAATAACAGGCAATTATTATATTAAGAAATTAAATGATATGCTGTGACACAATAAAAACGCGCGTATTTTCAAATCAGCCAACCATGAATCAACACCTCGTCATCTTCCTCGCTCGTTCCTGCATAATAAACATTAGATAGCGGGGGTTTTTAACCCCCACAAACTACGGTAAGGAAAAATAGCGAATAGAGCTGTGGTTTACATAAATATTTCGCGAGGGTTTGGTTTTGTTCGTCTTGTTTTGACGATTCCAACCATATGCCTTATGAGTCTTAATTTTGCCTGGATTGCAAAGCCCCAATTTAAAGCTTATGAACCCTAAAATTTCAACTATGGCATCTTGTGATTTATGGCGTTTCAGTTCAATTAAGCTATACCATTAGCTTTGTACCGTCCCTAGCAACACAAAACAATCATGAAAACATATTAAAGATGCATGAATCACGATATACGATTGTGAATAAAAGTTGCAAACCGTGGTTCTGTAATGGATGATTCTTTGAGCTATGAAGCTGGAATTTGATTACCACACGTTCTGGGAACCTCCTGCAAGGTGTTAGAATCAACAAATTGCCTTGAATTGGTCTGGAATACAAGAATAGGTTTTCAAGTTTCTTGAATTTTTTCAATATGCTAGGGTCTGTTTCTGCAGCTTTTTCACGTGTATGCATCAGGGTTTGCTTGCATATATATAGAGGAATGGAATTAGGTCAAAATCTTGAGCAAAGATCCATTGAATTGATGATTGAATCCTTGATTGGAAATCAAATCTTTTTTCATTTTCATGATTGAACAAAGTTGCCAATTTTGGAGATTTTGTATCTTTGACTTGGTGCACGAAATTGCAAGCCTTTTTAGGTCATATTTGCTTCACAAAAAGATTTAAAAACCAAATCTTGTATTTTCCTACAATTTAAATTAATTAAATGAATTAATATCAATTAAAAATCAAATTAATTAATAAAAAATAAGAAAATAAATTCAATTAAGCTTGATGGGTCGTGCATAGGCCATGGAAGAAGTTTCAAGAAGAGATTTGAGGCCCATTAGCAAAAATAAGGTATTTTGAGCAAAGTTGACTTTTGCAAATTCATGAAAATTTCTCAACTTCTCCAATGCATATGTTGCTCAATTTTGATCATATGAACATGTTCTTGGACATTTTGGAAAGGTCTTGAAGTCCTCTAACAATTGCGTTTGGTCCCATGTCATTTGGATTTACCAATCTCAAGTTATGGCCTTTGACTCAAAGTGCATTTTTGTTGACTTTTGAATTTGACCTATAATGTAGAAATTGATAACTTTTTGTGAGAGCATTTCTTGGACTTGGAGTGTGAAGATGGATTGTAGGAAATTGCATCCCCTTCAAAATGAGCATTGGATGAGATTTTTCTGATGAACCATGAAAAAGTTATGCCCTGGTCAAGATACAGTTGACTTTTCTGCTGTCCAAAAATAGTAACTTTTGCATCTTGATGATTTTTGAGCTATCCTTGCGAAATCATGATCAAGACTTGATCAAATGATGATTGTGAGCTCAAAATAAGATGTTGACCAAAAATTATGACTTTTGACTGTGAAATGACCATTTTGCCCCTGTAGTGAACTGTGGATCGAATGAGGCTTTTGACTGTGCCAATTGGTACTGTGAGTCTTGAAACTTGGTAAGTAGGTGCTTGAGGATGTATATAGGCCTATGAGACTTGATTGAACCATTGAAAACCTCAAATTCTTTGAAAGAACTAAAACCCTAATTTCAGCTGGCTTAGGAGGTGGTTTGACTGTCTACCTCTTGAGTAATCTTGAACAATTTGAAGATCATTCTTGACAAATCTTGAGGAATATGGGAGGGCAAATTTTGGGGTACAACAGTTTCCCCTATTCAATCTTCTTAAACCTGAGGATATAGATTGGCTTGCGTGTCTTTCGTGATCCGAAGGTGGAAGATGATTGAACACTAGAGTGCCCAGAAATTTGCACTCGCATGGTGTAGTATCAGCAATGTGATGTCTGGAATGGGCTTATAGATGCCATTTGGAGAGATGATGGATAGGAGGATGGACTTATAGATGCCATCTAGAGATGTGACAGAATCTTGTCGGGGATGGGCTTATAGATGCCATTTGGAGATGTATGGATAGTTGTGGAGATGGGCTTAAAGATGCCATCTGGAAATGTTTGTTGAATTGTAACTTGGTAGGTGGAAAGAAGGAACCTGTGTAGGGTTGCCTGATGATGAGTCCATGCAAAACTGCATCTGAAAGAGAAGGAACCGGTGTAGGGTTGCTTCATGATGGCCAAGTAGATAGTTATTCTGTCTGGTTTCAGGTATTAATCTACAATCAGTCTCCCACAGATATTTCTTGGCTAATTACAGGTATTAATCCGGAACTTAAGAAGTATGGCCGATGAGATAGTTTTCATGTCTGGTTTCAGGTATTAATCTCTGACTTGAGAAAGAAAGATGGTTTTTCTGTCTGGTTTCAGGTATTAATCTTCAATCTCTTCATGTAGCTAACTTTCCTGTCTGGTTTCAGGTGTTAACCTATGATCAGTCGTCCACAGATATTTCCTGGCTAGTTACAGGTATTGATCCGGAACTTAAGAAGGATGGCCGATGAGATAGTTTTCCTGTCTGGTTTCAGGTATTAATCTCTGACCTGAGAAAGAAAGATAGTTTTCCTGTCTGGTTTCAGGTATTAATCTTCAATCTCTTCATATAGGTGGTTTTCCTGTCTGGTTTCAGGTGTTAACCTATGATCATTCGTCCACATATATTTCCTGGCTAGTTATAGGTGTTGATCCGGAACATAAGAAAGGTAGGTCGAGGAGATAGTTTTCCTGTCTGGTTTCAGGTATTAACCTTTGACCTGAGAAAGAAAGATGGTTTCCTGGCTTGCTACAGGTATTAATCTTCAATCTCTTCAATGTAGATAACTTTCCTGTCTGGTTTCAGGTATAGATCTACAATCAGTCGTCCACAGATATTTCCTGGCTAGTTACAGGTGTTGATCTGGAACTTAAGAAAGGGTGGTCGGGGAGATAGTTGTCCTGTCTGGTTTCAGGTGTTAATCTCTGACCTGAGAAAGAAAGATGGTTTCCTGGCCTGTTACAGGTGTTAATCTTCAATCTCTTCAATGTAGATAACTTTCCTGTCTGGTTTCAGGTATAGATCTACAATAAATCGTCCACAAATATTTCCTGGCTAGTTACAGGTGTTGATCCGGAACTTAAGAGAGGTTGATGGTAATCATCTTTGGATTGACCTTTTCCTGAAAAGGCAGAACATTAGTTGCATGCAATGTCATGATGTATGAAATGCATGATGTTCTCAAAATGAGATCGTACGATATGATGCGTATATGCATGTATCATGATGTATGAAACTGTGATGTTTTAGCTGGGGAAAATAAATCCCGGAGCTGCTGGAGAATGATGTTGAATTCTTTGTTTCCGCTGGGGATGATGAACGAAGATGATTGCACGAATAAACCTGTAGGAGAGGATGACTCCGTTGGGGAATAAACATGGCGAAGAGATTACTCTGCGGGGAATTAATTTGTGGGAAGAGATGCTTCACTGAGATTTTAACGGTAACTCCGTTGGGGATTCCGTTGATAAGCTCTGTTGGGGGATTTTGATGACGAACTCCACTGGAGGATAGAAAGAACTTCGCTGGGATGATCTTTCCGTTGCAATTTACTAAGGATAACCCAGTTAGACTCTGGTGGGGATAACCTTTGTACTCTACAGGGGACAAGCTTCCAGAATCTACTGGGGAGATGATTCAACTCTGGCGGGGAAGCTTTTTTCAAACTGCACTGGGAAACGGTTCCACTGAGGGTATCTTGTATTCCACCGGGGAACATTCTTATACTCTGCCGAGGAATATTAAGACTGCCGGGGATGCTTTCTGAGGAATATTTGTATATTCCGATGGGGAATATTAAGATCTACTGGGGATACCCAACTTTTTCAGGACTGATGGTAGACCAAATCTGCTTGGGGGAGAGTATTGCTGACTTGCTGGGGATACTGTGCCTTTTAGGGCTGATGGGAGACCAACTCTGCTTGGGGAGAGTATTGCTGAATCTTGTATTACTCTGCGGGGAGTGAAGGTATCTTGGCCAAATTCTTCAGCTGAACTTACCTTGGTACCTTGGTGGACAGAGCAACTAGTTCGCTTAGACAATTCTTATTGCACCTACTTCCGATGTCACCTGTAATTAGTCCTTTGTTTCGTATGCAAGTATTTATGAGCAGCAATTAATGTCAAATGCATATATCAAAAATGAACATTGGACGTTCTTTGCAAAACAAAACAAATAAAGGAAAAACAATTTGCACTTTGTCTGGAAAATGAAACTTGTATTGACTTTGAAGTTTGCCTGTAAATAGGCATTTTTGTACAAGAGGCTGACGTCCTAGTAAGAGGACGCCGCCGAGCAAATAGAGTTTATACAATTTGTGAAAAGAAAACAAAACAGCTATGTGAAAAATCCCACTGGGTTCCAACTCTGCTATCACCTTTATGTCTTCAAGCGTCTCATCACTTTGCTGCTTAGTTGAAGTGGAATCTGATTGACTGGTGCCGTCTGAGCCTGATAGTTGATATCAAAGTCTGGATGCAGGGTGATCCAGTGAGACATAGTATTACGCTTATCCCTAACTTTTGCCTGGACCGCCCTTTCGGGTTTTCACTCCACCGGGATACCCATTTTTGCCCAAGCCGCCTTTTCAGGTTTTCGACTTGCCGGGTGTACAGATTTTTTTTATTTTCATCCCTTATTTTTGCCTGAACCCTTTTGGTTCGCCGGGAAGCCCTTATTTTTGCCTAGGCCAGTCGACCTAGCGGGTCTTTTAATCATGCGTAGTATCTTTTTACTATGTCTGCATTGGCGGGGTGAGGAAGGTCGTCACCATCCATGGTGGTTAGAATCATCGCTCCTCCTGAGAAGATGTTCTTAACCACAAATGGCCCTTCGTACGTAGGGGTCCATTTTCCCCTGGGATCACCTTGAGGTAGGATGATGCACTTGATTACCAGGTCTCCGACTTGATACTCTTGTCGTCTGACTTTCTTGTTAAATGCCTTGATCATCCGTTTTTGGTACGTCTGACCATGACAAATAGCGGTGAGTCTCTTTTCGTCAATTAGATTTAGTTGATCAAGCCGAGTCTGGATCCAGTCATCTTTGCTCAAACCTGCATCCTTCATGATCCGGAGAGAGGGTATCTGAACTTCGATGGGTAAGACTGCCTCCATGCCATATACCAAGGAATAGGGTGTTGCCCCTGTTGACGTCTGTGCTGAGGTACGGTACCCATGAAGAGTAAACGGTAACATCTCGTGCCAATCTTTATAGGTCACTGTTATCTTCTGCGCAATCTTCTTGATGTTCTTATTAGCCGCTTCTACAACCCCATTCATCTTCCGCCGGTAGGGAGAAGAGTTGTGGTGCTGTATCTTGAATTGCTCGCAGAGCTCAGTGATCATCTTGTTGTTAAGATTGGTACCATTGTCCGTAATGATCCTCTCAGGCACACCGTATCGACAGATAAGGTTGTGCCGAATGAACTGTGCCACGACGTTCTTGGTTACAGTGGCAAAGGAAGCTGCTTCGACCCACTTCGTAAAGTAATCAATCGCCACCAGGATGAAGCGATGCCCGTTAGATGCTGTAGGTCTGATCTCGCCGATCATATCAATGCCCCACATCGCAAAAGGCCAAGGTGCTGTCAAGACGTTCAAAGGAACTGAAGGAATGTGCACCTTATCAGCATAGATTTGGCACTTGTGGCACGTCCGAGAATGTTGATAACAGTCGGCTTCCATTGTGGACCAGTAATATCCTGCCCGAAGGATTTTCTTTGCCATGGTATGTCCACTGGAATGCGTTCCGGAGGTACCTTCATGCAGCTCTGCCATGATCCTTTCTGCTTCAGTCTTATCCACACAACGCAATAAGGTTGAATCATGGTTTCGTTTGTAAAGAATGTCATTGCTGAGGAAGAACTTTGCCGCGAACCTTCTCAGAAACTTCTTGTCATTAACAGATGCACCCTCGGGGTACTCTTGAACTTCGAGGTACCTCTTTACTTCATGATACCATGGTTTCTCTGTTACCTCTTCGGTCTCAAGATCACAGCAATGTGCAGGTTCGTCCAATTTCCAAATAATGATCCGGGGAGTCTCGTTGTCCCATTTGACTTTGAACATGGAAGACATCGTAGCTAGCGGGTCCGCCAACTGATTCTACTCTCTTGGGAAGTGTTCAAAGGTTATCTCCTTGAAATGGGGAAGCAACGTCAACACATACTCCTTGTAAGGAATAAGATTTGGGTGTTTCGTATCCCACTCGCCTTTGATCTGACTGATCACGAGAGAGGAATCTCAGTCTTATCCACACAACGCAATAAGGTTGAATCATGGTTTCGTTTGTAAAGAATGTCATTGCTGAGGAAGAACTTTGCCGCGAACCTTCTCAGAAACTTCTTGTCATTAACAGATGCACCCTCGGGGTACTCTTGAGCTTCGAGGTACCTCTTTACTTCATGATACCATGGTTTCTCTGTTACCTCTTCGGTCTCAAGATCACAGCAATGTGCAGGTTCGTCCAATTTCCAAATAATGATCCGGGGAGCCTCGTTGTCCCATTTGACTTTGAACATGGAAGACATCGTAGCTAGCGGGTCCGCCAACTGATTCTCCTCTCTTGGGAAGTGTTCAAAGGTTATCTCCTTGAAATGGGGAAGCAACGTCAACACATACTCCTTGTAAGGAATAAGATTTGGGTGTTTCGTATCCCACTCTCCTTTGATCTGACTGATCACGAGAGAGGAATCTCCGAAGACACTCAGTAACTTGATCCTTAGGTCAATTGCAGCTCGAAGACCCATGATGCATGCTTCATACTCCGCCATGTTGTTGGTGCAGTTGAAACATAGTCGGGCGGTAAGTGGAGTATGAGAGCCTTTAGGGGATATGATCACAGCGCCGATACTGTTACCCAAAGCGTTTGAGGCCCCGTCAAAGTGCATGGACCATCGGGATCCTTCCTCAAGTCCTTCATCCGGTCCAGGTATCTCACAATCAGTCACTACCATGATATTCTCGTCTGGAAATTCAAAGTTCATAGACTGGTAATCGTCCACTGCCTGATGTGCCAAATGGTCTGCCAACACACTTCCCTTGATTGCTTTTTGAGTCGTGTACTGGATGTCATATTCAGTCAAGATCATCTGCCATCTTGCTATTCTTCCGGACAAGGCAGGCTTTTCGAAGATATACTTGATTGGATCCATTTTTGAAATCAACAGAGTAGTGTGAGTCAACATATACTGTCTCAGCCGGCGAGCAGCCCATACCAAAGCGCAGCAAGTTTTCTCGAGCAGTGAGTATCGGGTCTCACAGTCGGTAAACTTTTTGCTAAGGTAATAAATAGCGTGCTCTTTTCGGCCAGACTCGTCATGCTGCCCCAGCACACACCCCATTGAGTTGTCAAGTACTGTCAAGTATAAGATTAGAGGTCTCCCTTCAACTGGTGGCATAAGAATGGGTGGCTCTTGGAGATACTCTTTGATTCTTTCGAAAGCAGCCTGACATTCATCGTTCCAACGTACTACTTGATCTTTCTTCAGTAGCTTGAAGATTGGTTTACAGGTAGCAGTTAGATGTGAGATGAATCGGGCAATGTAGTTCAGACGTCCTAGAAAGCCTGACCTCTTTCTCTGTCTTGGGAACTGGCATCTCTTGTATGGCTTTCACTTTAGCAGGGTCCACTTGAACACCTTTGTCGCTTACGACGAAACCTAGCAGTTTTCCAGATCTCACCCCGAAGGTGCACTTGTTCAGGTTTAATCTTAGCTTGTACAACTTCAACCGGTCAAACAGTTTCTGTAGATGGTCAAGGTGTTCCTCCTCAGTTTGGGACCTTGCAATCATATCGTTGACATATACTTCGATCTCATGATGGATCATATCATGAAACAGAGCAACCATGACACGTTGGTATGTTACCCCAGCATTTTTCAACCCAAAAGGCATGACCTTGTAACAGAAGGTGCCCCACTGAGTGACAAAGGTGGTCTTCTCCATGTCTTCAGGAGCCATCTTGATTTGATTATAACCGGAGAACCCGTCCATGAAGGAGAATACCTTATGCTGAGCAGTGTTGTACACCAGAACGTCGATGTGAGACAGAGGGAAATCATCCTTAGGGCTTGCCCTGTTCAAATCCCTGTAGTCAACACACATTCTGACCTTACCATCCTTCTTCGGCATTGGAACCACATTTGTGACCCATTGAGGGTAAGAAGTCACTGCTAGAAAACCGACATCAAATTGTTTCGTAACCTCAGCTTTGATTTTCTCGGACATCTCTGGGCGCATACGGCGAACCTTCTGTTTTACCGGAGGACAGTCTTCCTTGGTAGGCAGGTGATGAACCACAATGTCGGTATCCAACCCAGGCATATCTTCGTAAGACCAGGCAAAGATTTCCATGTAGTCATGCAGCATCTGAATCAACCGTTGTTTCACACTAAGCTCCAGATTGGCACCAATCTTGACTTCCTTTCTGTCCTTCTCAGTACCCAGATTTATCGTTTCCACTGGCTCTTCATGGGGCTGAATGGCCCTCTCTTCCTGGAGTAGCAGTCTTGCAAGCTCACCAGGCACTTCGCAATCATCTTCACCTTCGTCTTCGGCTAAGTTGATCGGATTTTCGAAGTCATAACTGGCAGTAGCAGAGTCGTTACTAGTGAGATCCAGAATGGATTGGGACCTGTACATGTGAGTGTGTGTAAATAGCTGTTTTGAAATATATAATAAAGAAAGACAAGGAGCGCAAGATTTGAAATGCAAAAAACGTCCAATGCTTTTATTAATGATATATGAAAATGACACACAAAAGCCCTCACAAATGAAGCCACGGTGCCCCGGGTAAGACACTGGGCCATAAAGTTTCAAATATTGTCTGTTACAAATTCAAAACAAAGGAGTTCATTACTGAGTCACAAATGTAATAGGGACGAAGTCTTTCGCTGTCCAGTTGTTTGGTCCACCGTCGGTCGTAGGGTAGATCCAGCTGTCGAATTCATATTTGTCCATGTCCTCTTCAATGGCATTTACTCCCGAGTTACTGATGAACACAGCAGGTCTTCCAATCCTTGCCCTACAAACAGTCCTCTGAGCTTCTGCAGTGAAACCCAAACCAAACTTGTCAGTCTTCTGAGTGAAATCACGAAGTCGGCCCCAGTTTGCATACTCACCCTTCTCAACAACAGCCCGGGCATCCTTTAAGGAAGCCATCTTCAAAGGAGCATCTTCAATCACAGTCTCGGCTGACGCCAGTGTCTGAGGAATCTCTTCAAAGTGTTGAAAGGGGGTCTCAATGAATTCCCCATCCATTTCTATGTACCAGAACGAGTTGAGGTGGCTGACCATGTATTCTTCCTCCCCCTGAACTGTCACAATCTTCCCTTTGACCGGGTATTTCAGCTTATGATGTAGTATGGAGGTCACAACTCCAGCCTTATGGATCCATGGACGACCCAGCAAACAAGAATAGGATGGCCGAATGTCCATCACATAGAATGTTGAAACAAAGACCTGAGAACCAACTCAGATTGGAATATCAACCTTGTCGTGCACCATTCTTTTAGACCCATCAAAGGCCCGGACAACAATGTTACTTGGCTTTAGTTCTAACCCCTCGTAATCCAACCTGTCTAGAGCTTTCTTGGGCAAGACGTTCATTGAGGACCCAGTGTCAACCAACACATGGGCAAGAGTAGTGCCCCTGTATTCAATGGAGACATGCAGGGCATCGTTATGGTTCTTCCCTTTAGCAGTCAGATCAGCGTCAGAGAAACCCAGACCATTATCAGCAGTTAAGTTGGCCACACAATCGGTAAATTGATCAGCTGATGTCTCTTGTGGCACGTGGGCCGTCTTCAGGAAGGTAATCAAAGCCTTGGCATGGGCCTCTGAACACAACAACAGTGATAGCATGGAAATTTTAGATGGGGTGTGCCCCAGCTGCTCAACTACATTAAAATCACTCTTCTTGATGATCTTAAGAATCTCTTCCATCTCCTGCTTGGAAGCTTCAACATTGATGGTCTTTGGTGCCTCCGCCTGGGAAGGCATATCAGTAGCGATCCCTTTGCCCCGAGCTTCAGATGACTCAGCAATAGGGGTAGAAATAAAAACTTGGTCAGGAAGGGAAGTAGGCACACTTGCAGGTGTGATGACAATAGGTCTTTGGATAGCTGGTGGCGCAATATCTGGTGAGAAGAGTCTACCACTGCGGGTGACTTTGGCAGGCCCGGTGATATTGCTGACGCCGGTACTAGTATCAAACTCTTGCTTAACTCCCAGAACATAAACATCTGCCCCATAGTGCCACGGGACAACTTTGTCAGATGTATAGGGGATGGGCCCCGGAACAGTGATGATTATAGGTGCAATCTTCTGAGCAGGCATAATTTTGACAGGCTTCCTCGAGGGAGCCTTAGGAGAATTATTGAAGATAGTAACAATGGACACTTCTTCAGTAGGGGTAGCAGGAACAACAATCTTCTCGAACATAATCTCTTTATTATCCATCAGGTTTTGGATGCCTGACTTCAAAAAAGGACAACCAGTAGGTGAAACAGAACACATATGGCAACCTTTACTACATCCCGGAAATAAACCGGCTAGCAACAGGTTCCTCTTGACAGTCAACAGCGGAGTAACAATATCATCCATAGAGGCTACATACAGGTCTTCCTCTACAACATTCACTCCATGCTTGGGCATGGGAGCAGTCACAACATTGGGCCTTTCGGGCGCCTTGAACTCTATCTCTTTAGCATCAATAAGGTCCTGAACCTTATTCTTCAGAGCCCAACAATCATCCGTAGTATGTCCCGGGCTATCAGAGTGATAAGCGCAGCGGGCGTTAGGATTGTACTTTGGAGATGTTGTGTTTACAACCTTCGGAGCTTCTTTTATAGTTACCAGGTTGGTTGTCAGTAACTGCGGCAATATCTGGGACAAGGTCATGTTGAGTCGAGTGAACTGCCTTCTGGGTCTCTCACCCCTTTGTTGGTTATGATGCTGAGGAGCACAGCAGGTTTTGAAATAACCACCGCGTTGACAGCTTGGTGGCGTTCCGGTCTATTTTGTCTCCTTGAACCATAGACAACACTAGATTCTTTCGTGAAGGGTTTCTTCTCAGTGCTCGAGGAGGCACATTTCTGTATCTTCCCAGACTTGATACCAGCTTCTATTCTCTCACCAGTTAAGATAAGGTCTGTAAACCCGGCAGAAGAATTTCCAATCAAATGGTTGAAGAACAGACCAGACAGGGTCCCCAAGAACATATCCACAAGTTCACGGTCAGTTAGAGGTGGCTGCACCCTTCCAGCAAGGTCTCTCCATTTTTGGGCATGTTCTTTAAATCCTTCACCCGTCCCTAGTGACATACCCTAGAGTTCGGTACGCGTAGGAGAAAGGTCGGAATTATACTGATACTGCTTATAAAACACAGTAGCCAAGTCCTCCCAGTTACGAATACTGGCCCCATCCAGCTGATAGAACCACTCGAGTTGAGTCCCTGAAAGACTATCCTGAAAGAAATGGATCCACAAATTCTTGTCAGCAGTGTAAGGTTGGATCTTCCTTACATACGACCGGAGGTGCAGTTTTGGGCAGGAGGCTCCGTCGTATTTGGCAAAAGCAGGTGCCTTGAACTTGTGGGGAATCACCACCCCAGAGGATAAGCCTAGGTCTCCAAAGTCCAACCCGGGCACATTCTGAATCTCCATAACACTTAAGCAGTCCTCCAACTGTTTGTACATGTCCTCAGCAGGAGGGTACTGTTCATCATTATAATCCGTCTCGTTGTCAGAGACCACGGGACTAGGAACCCTTCTCTCTTGGGGACTGTCTTTCCCTACAGAGGAAGTAGTCAGATCAACCTCATTTTGTATTCCATTCCCAAATCTGCGTCCAGTGTTGAACAAGACGGTCCTCCTCTTCTTCTTCTTCTTTAGAATCAGAGTCTTCAACTCCTGTTGACCCTGGGCTAGGCTCATAACCAACTCTTGGAACTGGGCATTCTGGGCCTGGAGGGCCTTGATAGCTTGTTCAATGGAAGGTTCAGAAGACATGATGATTGCTGAAATAAACAGCGAAGAAGATAAGTGACCTGTAAAAAGGGTACCTGTTATGCATATGATGACATGAAATGCGTATGATTTATGTTTTAAAAGACAATCGGGATTCAACTTTGTAGACAAGAAAGGAAACACACTTCATTAGATTTAACTTCAGAATTCAAATTGTTCAACAAATTGCCCTTAGGCGTTACGGAAAAGTAAATAAAAGCTGTAAAAGAAACATCAAATGTCCATCAATGCTCCCATGGCCTCTTCTTCTCAGTACGGATATAGTCATTCAAGATCCGTTCGTTCTCCAATTGTTTAGTCATCTTCTGGATCTTCTGTTCCTGTTCGTTGAACCTTTCCCGATATGAATCCCGTTCTTCTTGTAGTTGCGCCCAAGACCTTTTCAGTGTGTCAACATCAGTGGGCACATGACGATGGAGAACAGTTGGAGGAACCCCGTCTTTATCAGGAACTTCAAGAGTAATAGGCCTGACAGCTTCGTATGGAATACC
The DNA here is from genome assembly GCA_948472305.1 of Vicia faba. Classification (NCBI taxonomy): domain Eukaryota; kingdom Viridiplantae; phylum Streptophyta; class Magnoliopsida; order Fabales; family Fabaceae; genus Vicia; species Vicia faba. Next base: position 1,470,930,957 of record OX451738.1, on the reverse strand, counting down.
TAACTTCTGAGCACGGATGCGGACCCATCTGAAGTAGGATTCCATTGGTAGAGAAGTCTTTGGTCCCAACTCATGTGGGTCAGCTTTGTGAATTCTGTCCTAAGCCCTGATGAATCTACGGCACAGCTCATCACTATCTACCTGAAATTCAAAACTGATGTGAGGTATCAACATCTCATGAGGCCCTGCTCTTCTGGCTCTTCCAAATTGACGAAGAGCTAAACATGGGTTATAAGAGATTCCTCCCTGGGTACCGATCAATGGATCATTAGGATACTCTCCGCAACGATCAATAATGGCCACCTCATCCAAACCTCTGAGAGTCCAAATGATGTCATCATCAGTAAGAGACATTATCCTTTGAGCCTAGCCCCTTCCTTCTTTGTTCTTCAGTACGAACTTAGAGAGGTGCGAAATAAACCACCTCACCAATAAAGGAGCACAACACCACAAAGTTCCCCGTCTTCGGGCAGTACGAGCATAGAGCTGTTGCAGGATATCACCCAAGAGAGTGGGTACAGTGTTCCGAGAGATGAAGATCCTTATGGCGTTAACATTAACAAAGGTGTCAGGATTTGGAAACAATACCAGGCCATAGATTAAGAGAGCCAGAATGTCCTCGTACGCCCTGAAGTCTAAGTCATTCCAGAAACTATTAGCTTTGCCCACCAAAAACTTAGCCAAAAAGCCCTTAACTCCGCTTCTAGTCTCCCAGTTAGCCATTACCTCTTCTTTGGTCAAGGGAAGGGCTGCAACAATCTCTTCAGGCCTAAGAGTCTTTTCCCAACCAGTGAATGGAGTCTGCTCCAAAACAGGGATACCAAGCAAATCAGAGAATTCTTCCAGGGTAGGGACCATCTAGAAGTCTTGGAAGGTGAAGCAATGGTATAACGGATCATAAAACTGGGCCAGAACGCTCATCAATTGTTAGTCCCACTTTGAAGTGACTAAACCGAGAATAGAACCATGCCTCTTGATGAAGGAAGTAGTGTTTGGAATCCTGTCAACCAATTCTGTAAGCAAAGCAGGTGGTTGAACAAAGTTGAGCCGGATAGTGTTCCTACGCACGGGCATCATGATGTCCTACAAAACAGAGCAAAGATGAAACCCTCTTGTCTTTGAAATGGGTTAGTCCTTATGCAGGATGCATGCAATGTTATGATGGTACGATGTCATGTTAAAGGCACACCACAAGTATTCACAAAAGGCAGACATGGTAAGGCACACAAGTCACACAAAAGAGCCCTTAGATTTCAGGCCAGCATAAAGTTTAGGTACTACCCTCTTTCAGTTTCCGTTGGTTAAGACCTGTCCTAAAAATAGTAACCGGGTTCTAGAGGATCTCAATATCACTGACTACCCTCAATCGATCATAACTCCAGCTTAGCAACCTTTTCTTGCGGCCGGAACCATCGCGAGAGTTTAGCCTCAATGAGTGTAGCATACTGCTACTGTTCTATGGCCAAGTTGGTCAATTTAAGGTTCTAAGGTCAGTTGGTGCTTAACGACTCCTCAGAAGACCCATATTCTCCTCGTTCTAACACAAGGGATATCGGTACAAACCAAGGTGTCAAACCAACGTAGCTACTGCTTCACCCGTGTCGGTCTACGCCGGACAGGTCCCTCACAGTTTATTGCTACTTACCTAAAGGGTATTCCCCAGATCCGGGTTAGGATCTATAAAACTCCGACACAAGCACACAAAGATAAATCATACAGAGCATGCAATTGAAAACATAATGATCTAATCCTAAGGTACACCTCACTTATAGAGTCCCAAGCAGAGTCGCCAGTTCTGTGATCGGTGGAAATAGAACTGACTATTTTGAAATGATGGTTCGCGAAATGTCGCGGTAAGCAAGAGTCACCACCGTCTTTTATTTTCTCCAACAAGGAAAGGACAAAAGCACATCAAAATTCCTTTTCGAGATGTTTCTCGGTTCGGGAGGTAGATTATAGAAAAGGAAGGTGTTAGCACCCTTTCTATCCGTGGTTATCCACGGGCTCTTAGGTACTTGCTCACTATGTTTTCAAAAATGTTTTGCTTTTCTTGTGTTTGTGGGTTTTAAAAAAGTTTGTTTTAAAACTTCGATTTAACTCTTGTATCTGTCCTCAAGAGTGTATGAAGTGTTGTTTGAAAACTTTTGTCAGAAAAGTGTAGGTGCGAAAAGTATTTTTGTTTTGAAAGAGCAAGTATCTAAGAACCTCTACCTACTCAAAAGAAATTAAGCTGTGTAAATGTCCTTTAGACAGTACTATCCCACTATTGAGAAGTAGGTAGCACCGTCGTTGGAGTTATTCGGGTCAATTCGATTATAGGGACATGTGGTCACCAAAGCAATAGTAGGACGCCTTAGCGGTAACCCTAATGTCTTAGATCGTTTTATCCGAGGCAACCATTTCGAGGCAACTTGGATCTTTAGACAAGAGGGCGACCTCTAAAACACCATATACTCAATGACCACGTCGAGGCAATCAAGTGAGGCGTACCCTAGGAGTGGCATGTGCGAGTGTGTCAGTTTTCAGTTAATGTTATCTTTGCACATGTTATGGTGAGCTACGTTTCGATTTTATTTTGAGAACAAGTCTTGTCATGCATAGCCTAATTAACATACATCTAATAGTTAATAGTTTGCGGGAAATAAATCTACGCTATTACAAGGCGTCGGGTATTTACATCGCCAAAAACAACCCTTGAAAAGTAAATTGCGGGAATTTAAAGAAAACTATAAAAAGTCCTAATTAAAGCTATTACATCCTCGGAGCAATTACATAAATATGATCAAAAATTAATAAAACAAACATACGCGCGAGAGAAATTGGAATCGGAGAAGTTCTTTAGGGTTTTGACCCTTTTTGAGAAAGAAAGAAGTTTTTGGTTGTTTATGAATTAAATTAAATTAAACCTAAAACTAATTAATAAAAAGAAATATTTTTTGTTTTTTATGTTGTAAGGAAGTAAATAAAAAAATAGTCAAAAGTTAGTGAAAACCCTAATTCTAATTTATTTTATTTATTGCAAAAAAATATTGAAATTAACCTAATTAAAAAAAGACTAAATTAATTTGTTAGTATTTATTTACAAAAATAATAAAGGGTGAAATTAATAAATAATAATAATAATAAAAATATTACATTTTTAGTTTTCTGAATTTTATTATGAAAAAAAGTTAATTTGGTTAATTAAATAATAATAATAATAATTAATAGTAAAATAATTAAAAGAAAAATATAAAAGAAGAAAAGAAATAATGAAACCAGGGGGTGATGGGCCAGGTTAGGAGGTGTCTTTGCAATTTTCTGAAGCCCAATAACAATTCCAGTCCGTTGACTTTCTGGCTTGTCTATGCGTTTGTTGACTGAGCGTATGGTAGTCATCATCTCATGACCCTTGGATTTATGCCTGAAGCCACATGGCGCGTTGATGTTTGAGATGCATGGTAGACCCTCTCTTGAAACCTGCACGTGAACGCCTGAAGAAAAAGAACAAATAATTGTTTTAGGGGACCTAGGATTCGAACCCAGGTCCCAATGCTTCCAAGCCAGCACGCTAACCACTCCACCATCACGCTTCAATCTTTATTAGAATAACAGGCAATTATTATATTAAGAAATTAAATGATATGCTGTGACACAATAAAAACGCGCGTATTTTCAAATCAGCCAACCATGAATCAACACCTCATCATCTTCCTCGCTCGTTCCTGCATAATAAACATTAGATAGCGGGGGTTTTTAACCCCCACAAACTACAGTAAGGAAAAATAGCGAATAAAGCTGTGGTTTACATAAATATTTCGCGAGGGTTTGGTTTTGTTCGTCTTGTTTTGATAATTCCAACCATATGCCTTATGAGTCTTAATTTTGCCTGGATTGCAAAGCCCCAATTTAAAGCTTATGAACCCTAAAAATTCAACTATGGCATCTTGTGATTTATGGCGTTTCAGTTCAATTAAGCTATACCATTAGCTTTGTACAGTCCCTAGCAACACAAAACAATCATGAAAACATATTAAAGATGCATGAATCACGATATACGATTGTGAATAAAAGCGGCAAACCGTGGTTCTGTAATGGATGATTCTTTGAGCTATGAAGCTGGAATTTGATTGCCACACGTTCTGGGAACCTCCTGCAAGGTGTTAGAATCAACAAATTGCCTTGAATTGGTCTGGAATACAAGAATAGGTTTTCAAGTTTCTTGAATTTTTTCAATATGCTATGGTCTGTTTCTGCAGCTTTTTCACGTGTATGCATCAGGGTTTGCTTGCATATATATAGAGGAATGGAATTAGGTCAAAATCTTGAGCAAAGATCCATTGAATTGATGATTGAATCCTTGATTGGAAATCAAATCTTTTTGCATTTTCATGATTGAACAAAGTTGCCAATTTTGGAGATTTTGTATCTTTGACTTGGTGCACGAAATTGCCAGCCTTTTTAGGTCATATTTGCTTCACAAAAAGATTTAAAAACCAAATCTTGTATTTTCCTACAATTTAAATTAATTAAATGAATTAATATAAATTAAAAATCCAATTAATTAATAAAAAATAAGAAAATAAATTCAATTAAGCTTGATGGGTCGTGCATAGGCCATGGAAGAAGTTTCAAGAAGAGATTTGAGGCCCATTAGCAAAAATAAGGTATTTTGAGCAAAGTTGACTTTTGCAAATTCATGAAAATTTCCCAACTTCTCCAATGCATATCTTGCTAAATTTTGATCATATGAACATGTTCTTGGACATTTTGGAAAGGTCTTGAAGTCCTCTAACCAATGCGTTTGGTCCCATGTCATTTGGATTTACCAATCTCAAGTTATGGCCTTTGACTCAAAGTGCATTTTTGTTGACTTTTGAATATGACCTATAATGTAGAAATTAATAACTTTTTGTGATAGCATTTCTTGGACTTGGAGTGTGAAGATGGATTGTAGGAAATTTCATCCCCTTCAAAATGAGCATTGGATGGGATTTTTCTGATGAACCATGAAAAAGTTATGCCCTGGTCAAGATACAGTTGACTTTTCTACTGTCCAAAAATAGTAACTTTTGCATCTTGATGATTTTTGAGCTATCCTTGTGGAATCATGATCAAGACTTGATCAAATGATGATTGTGAGCTCAAAATAAGATGTTGACCAAAAATTCTGACTTTTGACTGTGAAATGACCATTTTGCCCCTACAGTGATCTGTGGATCGAATGAGGCTTTTGATTGTGCCAATTGGTACTGTGAGTCTTGAAACTTGGTAAGTAGGTGATTGAGGATGTATATAGGCCTATGAGACTTGATTGAAACATTTAAAACCTCAAATTCTTTGAAAGAACCAAAACCCTAATTTCAGCTGGCTTAGGAGGTGGTTTGACTGTCTACCTCGAGTAATCTTAAACAATTTGAAGATCATTCTTGACAAATCTTGAGGAATATGGGAGGGCAAATTTTTGGGTACAACACTTCCCCAGTCGCTCTGGATGGCATCTTTAAACCCATTCCATACACAGTCAACTAACATATCATCGAGTAAAAATTTTTGGGCACTTTAGTGTTCAATTATCTTCCACCTTCAAGTCACGAATGGCAGACTAACCAATCTAGCTCTTCAGGTTTAAGAAGATTGAACAGGGGCAGTTGTTGCACCCCAAAATTTTCCCTCTCATTTCTCAAGAAATTTCTCACAAGATCTCCCATGACTCAAGTTTGCAACATTGATACATCAATTTAGGTTTGAATTGGCACAAGGGCAAAATGGTCAAATGCATACTAAAAAGTAAAACTTTGACTTTTGGATCAAAATCAAGTTTCAAGAATCACATTTCATCAAGACATGTTAGAATATGAAGTTGTTTCATCAAGAAAATCAAAATTCAAAATTACTTTGGAAAAGTCAAAATTCTAAACACTTAGAAATTTTTCTAAGTGGTAAGAAAATATGATAAATTCAGAACTTCTGGCCAGGTTTTCGTCATGATGCAAGATGATTCAGGAAGAACTTCTGACACAAGAGTTGTAGATCTCAATGGGATCTAAAACATTTCAGAACAAAAATTCTCCTAGAAATGCTGGGATTTCTAGTTATACATCCTTGAAGGCACGTCCATGAAACTAAAACACTTAGTTAATTCTGAGCATTTCCAAGTCAGAATTTGGTTAGAACTTCTGGGCCAGTTTTCACGTAGGTACAATAAGAGTTTGCAAAGATAATTCAAGGAAGGTTTACAGAGCATGTTAGAATCTTTCTGAAGATCCTGGGAACTCTTTCAGATAATGCTGGAGCATGGAGATTCAAAGATAAGAAGTTGGACATTTGTATCTAAGTTACATTTATGCTGAACATCTAATCCAGATTCAAGCTTGCTGCACAATCTCATGTTGCAGGCTTTCTTGCTTGTTAAATCTCATCATCATTTAATGCTCACACCCACTTTTGAGTCTTTATCCCAATGTTTAAACCTTTATACAAAAGATCGTCCCACGTGTGGCATGAAAGTACCATTGTTGTCCTTGGAAATTAAACTTTTGTACAAAGTTTATGTTGGGGCCATGCTTTGCTTTTGCTTTTTAGGGTACTTCTCCATAAATCATACCTACAAACTCAGATTAGGCATGGTTAAAGCTTCTAACCACTCTACTTTTCCTTGAAACTTGCTTGGCTAAACTTGCTTCAAAAATAAGTCAACGAGCCATAACACATGATGGTTGTACTCTTGACTTCTCCAAGATTCTAAATCCTTTGCCTATAAATTCAAATTCATTTGCAACTATTAGAGAGGTCAAATATTTGAGAAAAAGCCTTGAAACCTTGATGAAATTACAAGAACCTGAAACTACAGCCCAAACACAAAGCCTGCTAATTTCTAGTTTTTTGCATCCAAACTCTAATCTTCCTTGAGTGTTTCTTGACCAAATCATCCATACAGTTTCCAGGAAACACGTAGAAGCCTTCCCAACTTCTATTTGCAAACTGTAATACAGTCTTCATCACTCTCCATTTCAAAAAAAAAAATCAGAACTTTGCACCTTAACTGCTCCAGAACATTCCAACCATTCATAGATCAAGTTAAGATTTGCTTCAGCTTTCTGAGAACTTGAGGAAGCTGACCAGATCATCACAGCAATCTGAACCAAGCTCTAATTCTCAGAATAACTTTCAGCTGCAAGGTGGGTTTCTTTTGATTTTCATTACTTAGGCAATGTTAGGCCTGCATTTTCAAATATACAATGTAGATATCATGGCTCTGTTTCTGTACATATTTATAGATTTTACTTATATGGCCTAAGTAGAGAGAATTTCAGATCAAAATTTCTTGAGGAAATTAGGTTTCAGAACTAGAATTAGCAAAATTCATGCTTGTTGGTGGTTTACAGTTTTGATGCTTTGTATTTCTGAAACCATGATAAAATTTTCCATAACTGCTAGGTTTGCATTTTCCATTTTTGTTGAGAAATGACTAAGTTACAGATACTCTGGTTGGCATGGAGAAGGAGATGAAGTTCATCATCAGAACTTACTTTGTAATATATGTTTATGTTTTTGCTTCTAATACCGGATGTATAGCCACCCCAATGGTAGAGAGAGCACGTATAAGACATTAGTGTTAAGGGTCCTGAGTTCTAGTTCCAGAAACACCTTTTTGTGTTTATTTCTTGACATTTTTACCGCATTATTTGTCAAACAATAACCCTGGACCAGAACTTCTAGATAACCCCCTCCCATTTATTTGTCAAAATAGTGACCATGGACCATAACTTCTAGATATTCTCACCCAACAACATTGACACCTCACTTACACATTACCAGAACTTTTAGCCTTCCAGTAACACTAGAACTTTTAGGTTTCCAGTTGCATCATTACTTCTTGGATCTCTCAACAATCAGAATTTATAGGCAATCAGAATTTCTAGGCCTTCCTTTGTTCTCAGCAACCCCAGAACTTTAGTGCATCCAGATCCAGAACTTCTGGCCTTCCCCATTTCTGCTAACATTTTGTTTCTGATTTGCAGCGCACCTGAGTCAGAACTTCTACTCTCTCTTATTTCAGCAACGTGTTGATTCTGACTCTTATTCTCTTATTATTTTGATCATCACTTTTATTTTCATTAATCAAAAACACCAAAAATACTTTATATTCATGCACTTTGTTTTATTTCTTTTAAAACAAAAAGACTATAAACATTTCCTTAAGCAAATTTATTTCTTTTCTTAACAAAAAGAAAACAAGTATATTTTTTTCAATTTTTGTACCTCATTTCAATATGGTTGTAATAACTAATTAGAACTTTAATTTCTTGCAATCCCCATTTATAAGTTTGTATACCCCATTCCATAAATGATTGTAATAGCGTAGGATATTTACTTTCCGCAGTTTATCGCTTTCATATAAATTCTAGTAATTAGGGTTTGTATGGGAACATAAAAAACAAATAGACAACCCTTAATCAAAGACTAAATGCATGAAATACATACACTTGCACACTAGCATCTCTAGGGTTAACTCCACTTGTTGCCTTGAGAAAATGGTCATGTTATGCATGTGAGACATCTTAGCAAAAACAATCAAAAATATAAGATCATAGTCCCTCGATGACGCTTCGAATGTTGCCTTTCAAATGATCTTAGTCCCTTGAGAGAAACACTAAGATATCTCACAACATTGCTATCACGACTATACGATGACCCACGCTCGTCCATTTACATCCAAAGATAAAGCTTCTTACCAATCAATGGTAAGATAACAACATCTAAAGAAGGCGGAAAAAAACAAATACATTTTAAGTAGGTAGAAGCATTCTTAGTTGCTTGCTCATTTTCAAATACAAACACCTTTTCAAATGCACCAACACTTTCCATGAAATATTTTCAAAAAGTCCAACACTTTGTATACAGTCTTATAGAGACAAGAATCATTACAAAGTTTTCCCAACAATAGGTGCTTTTCCAAAATACTTTTAAAAACCACCACAAAGCATACTTTCAAACAAAAGCAATGATCTAGCATGCAACTACAAGCCCATAGATAACTATGGATGAAAAGGGTGCTAACACCTTCCCTTTTCATAATCTACCCCCCGAACTCAAGAAAAATAATCTCAAAGGTCTTTCCTGTTCTTTTCAACCTTTATTTTATTTGGATAAAAGAAAAGTCGGTGGCGACTCTTGCTATCCACAATAATTGTGATCAAACACAAAACATCCCAAGTCATTTCTCCCATCGTGTTACACATAGTCACACACATTAATCCTTAACTTTTGCCTGGACCTCCCTTTTGGGTTTTAAGCCCACCAGGATACCCATTTTTTCCCAAATCGCCCTTTCAGGTTTTTGACTCACCGGGAGTACAATCTTTTGCATATATCCCTAACTTTTTCCCGAACCACTTTGGTTCGCCGGGATACCCTTATTTTTGCTTAGGCATGTCAACCTAGCGGGTTATTTCATGCGTAGTATTTTTTAACTATGTTCTTATTCAAAGGATGTGGGAAGTCTTCGCCATCCATAGTAGTCAGCATCATGGCACAACCAAAGAAAACTTTTTTTACAATAAATGGTACTTCGCAAGTGGGAGTACATTTGACTTTGGGGTCTCCTTATGGAAAAATGATACGCTTTATTACCAAGTCGCCAATCGGATATACTCAAGGCTTGATCTTTTTGTTGAAATCCTTGATCATACGTTTTTGGTACATCTGACCATGACAAACAGATGCCAGTTGCTTCTCGTCGATCAAGTTTAACTGATCCAACCTATTCTGAATCCATTTGTCTTCACCTAAATCTGCTTCCTTCATTATCCTTAGAGAGGGAATCTGAACTTCAACAGGGAGGACAACTTCCATGCCATAGACCAAGGAGAATAGGGTTGCCCTAGTTGATGTTCGAGCTGAAGTATGGTAGCCATGGAGAGAAAACGATAACATCTCATGCTAGTCTTTATACATTACCACCATCTTTTGCACAATCTTCTTGATATTTTTATTGGCATCTTCCATTGCACCATTCATCTTGGGTTTATACGAAGAAGAATTGTGATGCTTAATTTTGAACTGAGTACAAAGTTCCGTAATCATGGAATTGTTGAGGTTGGTACCATTGTCAGTGATGATCCTTTCAGGGATAACGTAACGACAGATGATGTTATTCTTGATAAACCTGGCTAAAAAGTTCTTGGCAACTGAGGCATATGAGGCAGCTTTGACCCACTTGGTAAAGTAATCAATGACAACAAGGATGAAAAGATGTCCATTGGAGGCAGTAGGTTTGATCTACCCGATCACGTCAATGCCCCACATTGCAAACAACCATGGAGCAATCATGACACTTAGAGGAATAGGAGGTACATGAACCTTGTCAACATAGATTTGACACTTGTGGCAAGTCTTTGAGTGATGATGACAATCAGTTTCCATTGTGGACCAATAGTAACCAGCCCTCTGGATTTTCTTGGCCATAGTGTGTCCACTAGAGTGGGTTCCAAAGAGGCCATCATCCATGTCTTCCATAATTTTCTCTTTCTCTTTCTTGTCCACACATCGGAGTAGAGTAGAGTTGTGCTTGCGCTTGTACAGGATTTCGCTGCTTAGAAAGAATTTGGCTGAAAATATTCCCAAGTATTTCTTATCATTGATGGAAGCTCCTTCAGGATATTCTTGTGCCTCAAGATATCTCCTCACCTCATGGTACCATTGTTTCTCTTAGCCAGTGTCAAGCTCATAGCAGTGCACATGTTCGTCAAGTCTCTCAATTATAATCATAGGAGCTTCGTTGTCCCATTTGACCTTGAACATGGAAGAAATTGTTTCTAAGGCGTCATCCAACTGATTTTCTTCTCTAGGGAAATGTTCAAAGGTGATCTCCTCGAAGCATGGAATCAGAGTTAACACAAGCTCCTTGTAAGGAATCCAGTTGGAATGCTTAGTGTCCCATTCTCCTTTTACTTGGCTAATCACTAGAGTAGAATCTCTGAATACATCCAAATGCTTGATCCTTAAGTCAATGGAAGCCTTTAAACCTAAGATTTCAAGCCTCATACTCAACCATGTTATTCTTACAATCGAAGCATAGCCTAGCAGTGAAAGGAGTGTGACACCCTTTATGGAAAATTATCACAACACCAATTCCATTACCTAGAGTGTTGGAAGTTCCATCAAAAACCATAATCCATCGAGATCCTTATTCAAGTCCGTCATGCAGTCCAGGTTTTAACAGTCAGTCACTAACATGATATTCTCATCTGGGAAGTCAAATTTCATAGATTGATAATCATCAACAGCTTGATGGGTCAAATGATCCGCCAATACACTTCCTTTGATGGCCTTTGTGTTGTATATTGGATGTCATATTCAGTCAGAATCATTTTCCATCTAGCTATTCATCTGGAGAGAGCTGGCTTCTCAAAGATATACTTGATAGGGTCCATTTTAGAAATCAATAAAGTGGTGTGAGTAAACATATACTGTCTTAGCCGGTGAGCAGCCCATGCCAAAGCGCAACAAGTTTTCTCTAGCAGTGAATATCTGGTTTCACAGTTGGTAAACTTTTTGCTAAGTTAGTATATTGCATACTCTTTTCGGCCAGACTCGTCATGTTGGCTCAACACACACCCCATTTAATTCTCTAATACAGTCAAGTATATAATCATATGTCTTCCTTCAACTGGAGGCATCAGGATTGGAGGTTCTTGTAGATATTCCTTGCTTGTCAAAGGCTGCTTGGCAGTCTTCGTTCCATTTGACTACTTGGTCATTCTTTAGGAGTTTGAAGATTGGCTCACAAGTAGCAGTCAGATGAGATATGAAATGGGAAATGTAATTAAGATGACCCAAGAATCCTATAACTTCCTTCTCAGAGCGGGGGACTGACATTTCATGAATGGCTTTAACTTTTGCAGGATCAACTTTGATGCCTTTACCATTGCCAAGAAAACCTAGAAGCTTTACCGACCTTACTCCGAATGTGCACTTATTAGGATTAAACCTCAACTTGTACTTGTTCAGCCTCTCAAATAGCTTGTGTGGGTGATCGAGATGCGCTTCTTCATTTTTCGACCTTGCAATCATATCATCCACATAGACCTCTATCTCATGATAAATCATATCATGAAACAAAGCTACCATAGCTATTTGATATGTTTCCCCTGCATTCTTTAATCCAAACGACATGACCTTGTAACAAAAGGTTCCCCATTGTGTAACAAAGGTGGTCTTTTCCATGTCTTCGGGAGCCATCTTGATTTGGTTATAGCCAGAAAATCCATCCATGAAGGAGAATACTTTATGTTGAGTGGTGTTATCATCCAAGACGTCAATATGAGGTAGAGGGAAATCATATTTGGGGCATGCCCTATTCAGATCCCTATAATCCACACACATACAAACCTTCCCGTCTTTCTTCGATACGGGAACCACGTTTGCAACCCATTGAGGATAAGATGTCACAGCCAGAAAACTTGCATCAAACTGCTTCATTACCTCAGCCTTTATCTTTTCAGACATGTCTGGTCGCATACGACGAACTTTTTGTTTGACGGGAGGGAAATCTTCATTTTTCGGTAGATGATGAACCACAATATCGGTATCTAACCCTGGCATGTCTTCATACGTCCAAGCAAATACTTCAATGTAGTCATGTAACATCTGAACCAACCTGCTCTTGATACCGACTTCTAAATTGGCGCCGATCTTGACCTCTTTATTTTCTGTCTCAGTACCTAAGTTGATAACTTTGATTGGCTCTTCATGAGGTTGAATAGGTTTCTCCTCTTGTATTAGAAGTCAGGATAGCTCCTCTGGTATTTCACAATCTTCCTCACCTTCGTCTTCGTCTTGGTTAATTGGATGTTCAAAGTCATAACTGGCAATAGTAGAGTCGTTGGCAATGAGATCTGGAGTGGATGAGGATCTGCAAGTGTGTGTGCATATAAGATACATGGATATTTGAAAATGCAAATAAAGAAACAGAAAGACAATGAGTACAAAATTTTAAAGCAAAAGGTCCAATGGTTTAGATTAAATGATCATATGATAAATGAACATGAACAAAACTCTTAACAAATGGACTATAGTTCCCCGAGAAAGGCACATGGTTTAAAAGTTATTGTTTTGAATTAAGATTATAGATAAAAGTTCTAGAATTGATAGAAAAGAGTAAACAATAATTACTCCTTAATGAAGGATATGGGAGTGAAATCCTTCGCATGCCAGTTTTTGAGCTTTCCTTCGGCAGTAGGGTAGATCCATTCTTCAAAAGCATATTCATCATTAGAGTCTTCCACAGTGTTTACTTCATGACTTCTGATGCGGAGAAGTGGCTTTCCCACGCGAGCGCGCCTGACTTCTTTATGAGCTTTGATGGTGAAACCCAATCCAAATTTGTCTTCTTTAAAAGGAATGTCAGCGAGTTGTCCCCAGATAGTACAACCTCCATCTTCGACCACAACACGAGCATCTTTAAGCGAAACCATTCTTGGTACAACTTTGTCAGCTTTTGATATGTCGGAGGAGATTTTGGTGGCGGCAACCATAGGAGGAACAATTTCGAAATCCTTGCATGGAGTTTCTATGAATTCACTATCCATTCCCACTTAATTGAAGGAATTGAGGTGGCTTACCATAAATTCTTCTTCTCCACAAATAGTAACGATCTTCCCTTTGACTGGATATTTTAATTTTTGATGAAGGGTGAATGTTACTTCCCTTGTCCCCATGGATCCATGGGCGACCAAGCAAACATGAATAAGCAGGGCGTATGTCCATTATATAAAAGGTAGAGTTGAAAATCTGTAAGCCAACTTTAATAGGGAGATCCACCTCTCCATGAACCATCCTTTTAGACCCATCAAAATCCCTTATGACAATATCGCTTGGCTTCAATACCAGTCCTTCATAATCTATCCGGTCCAAAGCACCTTTGGGTAACACATTTAGAGATGAGCTAGTATCAATTAGGATATGATCCAGGGTGGTCCCCTTCCATTCAATAGAAACATGCAAGGCTTTGTTGTGGTTCCTTCGCATAGGAGTCAAATCAGCATCGGAGAACCCTAATCCATTGTTAGCCGTTAAACTTACTACACAGTTCTAAAACTGGTCAGCTGTGGTTTCTTGGGGCACATGGGCTTTCTTCAAGAACTTAATTAGAGACTGGGCATGAGCGTCCAAACAGAGTAACAATGATAGCATGGAGATTTTGGAGGGGCTTTTCCCTAGTTGCTCAACTATTTCGAAGTCACTCTTCTTTATGATTTTTAGGATTTCCTCCATCTCTCGAGTGGAGGGTTCTTCAGCATCAGTATCTTTGGTTGGTGCCTCTATCCCAACAGGCTCACCTTCTTTCTCTTTGCCTCTAGTGTTGGCACTAGACTTGCCATTGGTTATGCAGACGGGAGTTGCTGTAGTAGTGGGAGGTGAAATATCAGGGGAAAATATCCTCCTTGTTCTTGTTAATTTACTAGAACCTGCAATATTAGTAACATCAACTTCGTCTTCGTTGATTAAAGAATCTTGTTTTATCCCATGATAATAAACCTCGACACCATAGTTCCATGGAACCGCTTTGTTAGAGGAATAGGGAATAGGCCCAGCGACAATGATTATTAAAGGAGCAATGGTTGGTTCATTTGAAATCCTAATAGGACCCTTTGAGGGGATCCTAAGAGGCTCGTTGGAGATGGTTATTATGGACAGGTCTTCAGCTTTTTTGTTCAAACTCTTGATGGTAGGAATTCTATCAAACAAAATAGCGCGTCTATTTATCAGGTGTTGAACACCTTCCTTCAGTCGCTTGCACCCATTTACTTGTTAATCACAGCAAACACAATCTTTAGAACAACCAGGGAACACCCCGGCTCTCAGAAAATTATCTTTCACGGTAGTTAAAGGAGTTGTTAAATCCTCAATGGAGGAAACAAAAGTAGTATCATCAATTGCATTAACACCTTTTCCATGGTTCTACATTGGTGCGGTTATCACATTTGGGGTAGCACATGGATCAAATTCATTTGTTTTATTGTCTATCAGATCTTGAATCTTATTCTTCAGAGCCCAGCATTGCTCAGTTTCATGCCTAGGACTATTGGAATGATACGCGCACTTGGCATTTGGATTGTACATAAGTGATGAAAAGTCTAGATTGGATGGTGGTTTATGAAATGTCACTAAGTTGGCCTTCAATAGATGTTGTAATGCTTGGGACAGTGACATGTTTATTCTCATGAACTATCTTCGAGGAACTTCGTATCGTTGATTATTGGATGATTGACTTTGAGTAGATGGAGGGTTGGAGATTAACACATCATTAACAGAGGATCGCAGATCCTTCTTGGTACGGGCCCTTGCCCCATACACAACATTTGTTTCCTTCTTTCCAGTGAAGGGATTGTTTACAGTATTGGATGCGGAAGCAGGTGTCATGGGAATTTTCCCACTCTTAATTCCACTTTCTATCCATTCACCAGTTAGGATCAACTCGGTGAAACCAGACGAAGAACTCCCAATCAATAGGTTGAAAAATGGGCCAGTTAATGTACCCATGAACATGTCAACAAGTTCTCTGTCAGTTAGTGGTGGTTGGACCCTACCAACAAGATCCCTCCACTTTTGTGCGTACTCTTTAAAGCCCTCATTAGTACCCATTATCATAGCTTGAAGTTGGACTCTAGTTGGTGCTAGGTTGACATTATACTGATACTGATGAGAAAAAGCAGTGCCTAGATCTTCCCATGTGTGGATGCTGGAACACTCCAATTGATAGAACCATTCTAGTTGAGTCCCAGCTAGACTCTCTTGGAAGAAATGGACCTATAGCTTTTTGTCGGTAGTGTGCGGCTATATCTTGTGGATGTAAGACCTTAGATGAAGTTTCGGGTAGGAAACTCGTCGTACTTGGCAAAGACCGGTATCTTGAACTTATGGGGAATGACAACCCAGGTACTAAGCCAAACTCACCAAAATTCAAGCCAGGCACGACTTGAATTTCAATAGCCTTCAGTCTATCCTCCAACTGCTTGTATTTATCCTCAGCCGGAGGATATTGCTCATCAAAGTAATCTTCGTCTTCAGAAGCTTGATCATTAGCACCCCTAGCATGGGTGCTCATTGCCTCTTCGTCTTGATTTTCGTCCTCCTTAAACGACTCTTTGACTATCTGTACATGACGAACGAAACCTTTTAACCTCTTACCCATGTTGATGAAAGCCTTCTTTTTGGTTTTCTTCTTGGCTACCAGCAAAGTCATCAGCTCTTGTTGCCCTTTAGCCAGCGTCAGCAAGGTCTCTTGGAACTGGGAATTCTACGCTTGCAAGTCCTTCACTGTTTGCTCGATATCCATCTTACTAAAGCAAACAGTAGAAAGATAAGGAATCCTTTTGTGGTAAACCTGTTTATGTTATGATGCATGAAAATGCGTATGCAAATGATTTTAAGGACTTAGAAGATTTAAATTAGTTTAGACAAAAAGGAACAAACATTAATTGTATTAATAAGTTCAAATTGATTACAACATGGGCTTCAAAGGTGTGTCTCTACCCCTTGCATAAAATTGGGCTTCAAAGGTGTGTCTCTACCCCTTTAGCTAAATCCAAGCTCTTTGCAAATCTTCAAGAGAAGTAGGCATATCAGGATAAAGGACAATATATGGAACATCTCTTACGGTAACATGCTCCATGATAATAGGTAGGATGGATTCATAAGGCATCATGAGGTTTTGGGCGCGAGTTCGCACCTACTTGAGATAAGGCTCCAAAGGAATGGAATTCTCATGCCCCAATGTCTTGCTATCAACCTTGTTAACCATGCCCTAAGCTCGTATGAATCTCTGACGATAACCTTGGACATCATTTTCGTAGTCAAATGAAATTCCTTGGACAAGTGCATCATGAGGGCCATCCCTCATAGCATACCCAAACTGTCGTAAAGCCAAACAAGGATTGTAGGTAATACCTCCCCTAATGCCAAGTAGAGGGACATTAGGGAATTCCCCACAACGGTCAATGATAGTAATGTCCTCCATGGATCGAGAATACCAATAAATATAAGAATGTGTGAGTGACATCAACCTACTAGACCATCTTAAACCTTGCTCATTCTTCATAACAAATCAGGGCAGGTGAGAAATAAACCACCTAGCCAACAGAGGAGTGCAATAATAAGAATTCCTCTTCTCTTCATGGCGCGAGAGTGAAGAGAATGCAAGATATCCCCAAGTAAAGTAGGAACCAGATTAGGAGATAGAAAGTTTTTTACTACGTTCATGTCTATGAGTTGGTCAGGATTAGGAAAAAGAACCATCCCATAAATGAGAAGAGCCAACACTTCCTCAAAGGCTTGTAGATTCAGAGCATCCCAAGAATCTTGAGCCTTATCCAACAAAAACTTGGCTAGGAACCCTTTGACACCACTTCTTAATTCCCAATTGGACACAACATTAGATCATTACAAATGTAGAGCTCGAGCAATCTCCTCAAGTCTTGGGTATATTTCAATACCGTTGAAGGGAAGTTGATCAAGAATAGGGATTCCCAAGAGTTGAGAAAATTCTTCCATAGTAGGCACCAATTGGTAATCAGGAAAGGTAAAGCAATGTGGTAAAGGGTCAAAGAACTGAAAGAGCACATTCATCATGACTTCATCAAGGCTTGAGGTAACTAGATTGAGAAGGTACTCTTACGAGATTGATATGGATAGTATTCTCGCAAGTGGAAGCCATGTCCTACAAAAAAAACAAATATAAATCTCTAGGTCCTTGAAATGGTTAGTGAAAAATGCCATGGTATGATGTAATGATGTTATGTCCAAATAAACATACGCACACAAAGCACACAATTCCTTAGGCTTAGGCTTGCATGGAGTTCATAGGTAAGTACCCTCTTGAATTTTAGTTAGTTCAACCTGTCCTAAAAAGTAACCGGGTTCTTGGGAATCACAATATCACTGATCTTATTTTCACCAAGCATTGTTTCAGCGCAAGCCTCTTTATTGGAGACCGAAATACCTCGAAAGTCCAATCTCAAAGAGCGTAGTATCGAGTATTAACCAACTTCGGACTGCACCAAAGCCGGCTATCTCACTACTTCCTAATGCCCAAGTTGTTCAATTAAAGGTTCTAAGGTCAGTTAGTGCTTCATGACACCACACAGCGACCCGTATTCTCCTTGACTAGACTCGAGGGATACTGGTACCAACAAATGTTTCCTTCTTTCCAGTGAAGGGATTGTTTATAGTATTGGATGCGGAAGCAGGTGTCATGGGAATTTTCCCACTCTTAATTTCACTTTCTATCCATTCACCAGTTAGGATCAACTCGATGAAACCAGATGAAGAACTCCCAATCAATAGGTTAAAAAATGGGCCAGTTAATGTACCCATGAACATGTCAACAAGTTCTCTGTCAGTTAGTGGTGGTTGGACCCCACCAACAAGATCCCTCCACTTTTGTGCTTACTCTTTAAACCCCTCATTAGTACCCATTATCATAGCTTGAAGTTGGACTCTAGTTGGTGCCAGGTTGACATTATACTGATACTGATGAGAAAAAGTAGTGCCTAGATCTTCCCATGTGTGGATGCGGGAACACTCCAATTGATAGAACCATTCTAGTTGAGTCCCAGCTAGACTCTCTTGGAAGAAATGGACCTATAGCTATTTGTCGGTAGTGTGCGGCTATATCTTGTGCATGTAAGACCTTAGATGAAGTTTCGGGCAGGAAACCCTGTCGTACTTGGCAAAGACCGATATCTTGAACTTATGGGGAATGACAACCCAGGTACTAAGCCCAACTCACCAAAATTCAAGCCAGGCACGACTTGAATTTCAATAGCCTTCAGTCTATCCTCCAACTGCTTGTATTTATCCTCAGCCGGAGGATATTGCTCATCAAAGTAATCTCCGTCTTCAGAAGCTTGATCATTGGCACCCCTAGCATGGGTGCTCATTGCCTCTTCGTCTTGATTTTCGTCCTCCTCAAACGAATCTTCGACTATCTGTACATGACGAACCAAACCTTTTAACCTCTTACCCATGTTGATGAAGGCCTTCTTTTTGGTTTTCTTCTTGGCTACCAGCAAAGTCATCAGCTCTTGTTGCCCTTTAGCCAGGGTCAGCAAGGTCTCTTGGAACTGGGAATTCTGCGCTTGCAAGTCCTTCACTGTTTGTTCGATATCCATCTTACTGAAATAAACAGTAGAAAGATAAGGAATCCTTTTGTGGTAAACCTGTTTATGTTATGATGCATGAAAATGCGTATGCAAATGATTTTAAGGACGTAGAAGATTTAAATTAGTTTAGACAAAAAGGAACAAACATTAATTGTATTAATAATTTCAAATTTATTACAACATGCCTCTTGGGCTTACATTGAAACAAGAGATACAAAATGAACTAAAATACAATAAAAACGGCTCAAGTTTCCTATGGATGCTTCCTCTTTGGAGAGAAATAGGCATTCAGGCTCCTCTCCTCATGAAGTTGTCTCGTGAGCTCCAATGTCTTCTTCTCGCTTGCATAAAATTGGGCTTCAAAGGTGTGTCTCTACCCCTTTAGATAAATCCAAGCTCTTTGCAAATCTTCAAGAGAAGTAGGCATATCAGGATAAAGGACAATATATGGAACATCTCTTACGGTAACATGCTACATGATAATAGGTAGGATGGATTCATAAGGCATCATGAGGTTTTGGGCGCGAGTTCGCACCTACTTGAGATAAGGCTCCAAAGGAATGGAGTTCTCATTCCCCAATGTCTTGCTATCAACCTTGTTAACCATGCCCTAAGCTCGTATGAATCTCTGACGATAACCTTGGACATCATTTTCGTAGTCAAATGAAATTCCTTGGACAAGTGCATCATGAGGGCCATCCCTCCTAGCATACCCAAACTGTCGTAAAGCCAAACAAGGATTGTAGGTAATACCTCCCCTAATGCCAAGTAGAGGGACATTAGGGAATTCCCCACAACGGTCAATGATAGTAATGTCCTCCATGGATCGAGAATACCAATAAATATAAGAATGTGTGAGTGTCATCAACCTACTAGACCATCTTAAGCCTTACTCATTCTTCACAACAAATCAGGGCAGGTGAGGAATAAACCACCTAGCCAACAGCGGAGTGCAACAATAAGAATTCCTCTTCTCTTCATGGCGCGAGAGTGAAGAGAATGCAAGATATCCCCAAGTAAAGTAGGAACCGGATTACGAGATAGAAATTTTTTTACTACGTTCATGTCTATGAGTTGGTCAGGATTAGGAAAAAGAACCATCCCATAAATGAGAAGAGCCAACACTTCCTCAAAGGCTTGTAGATTCAGAGCATCCCAAGAATATTGAGCCTTATCCAACAAAAACTTGGCTAGGAACCCTTTGACACCTCTTCTTAATTCCCAATTGGACACAACATTAGATCATTGCAAATGTAGAGCTCGAGCAATCTCCTCAAGTCTTGGGTATCTTTCAATACTGTTGAAGGGAAGTTGATCCAGAATAGGGATTCCCAAGAGTTGAGAAAATTCTTCCATAGTAGGCACCAATTGGTAATCAGGAAAGGTAAAGCAATGGTGTAAAGGGTCAAAGAACTGAAAGAGCACCTTCATCATGTCTTCGTCAAGGCTTGAGGTAACTAGATTGATAAGGTACTCTTACGAGATTGATATGGATAATATTCCCGCGAGTGGAAGCCATGTCCTACAAAAAAAACAAAGATAAATCTCTAAGTCCTTGAAATGGTTAGTGAAAAATGCCATGGTATGATGTAATGATGTTATGTCCAAATAAACATATGCACATAAAGCACACAATTCCTTAGGCTTAGGCTTGCATGGAGTTCATAGGTAAGTACCCTCTTGAATTTTAGTTAGTTCAACCTGTCCTAAAAAGTAACCGGGTTCTAGGGAATCACAATATCACTGATCTTATTTTCACCAGGCATTGTTTCAGCGCAAGCCTCTTTATTGGCGACCGAAATATCTCGAAAGTCCGATATCAAAGAGCGTAGTATCGAGTATTAACCAACTTCGGACTGCACCAAAGCCGGCTATCTCACTACTTCCTAATGCCCAAGTTGTTCAATTAAAGGTTCTAAGGTAAGTTAGTGCTTCATGACACCACACAGCGGCCCGTATTCTCCTTGACTAGACTCGAGGTATACTGGTACCAACAAATGTGTCACACTAATGTAGTTATCGTTTTAACCATGTCGGTATACCCCGCACAGTCCCCACAGTATAATACTACTTACCTAATGATGTTCCCAGGTCCGGGTAGAGGATCAATACAAACCCAATCAAGGATCCGTAAATGTAAAGCAAATAAATCAAATAATGAAAGAAATTAAATATGATCTAGCTCTTAAGGTAACCCCACTTTTAGTAGTTCCTCTCTCCAGCAGATTCGCCCGTTCTATGATACAGTGGGAGAACTGACTTGGTTGTTTTGTGTTTTATTGTAATTGTTGCGAATAGCAAGAGTCGCCACCGACTTTTCTTTTATCCAATAAGGAAAGGGTGAAAAGAACATGAAATACCTCTAAGATATTTTTTTGAGTTCGGGGGGTAGGTTATGAAAAGGGAAGGTGTTAGCACCCTTTTCATCCATAGTTATTTATGGGCAATTAGTTGCTTGCTATATAACTTTTGAAATTGCTTTGTTTGAAATGTGTTTGTGGTGGGCTTTGAAAGTATTTTTTTGAAAAGCGCCTTCATTTAGGAAAACTTTGTAATGATTCTCGTCTTTATAAGAACACATACAAAGTGTTGGACTTTTGAAAATATTTCATGTTTTTGAAAGTGTTTGGTGTGTTTGAAAAGATGTTTATTTTTGAAGATGGATTGTGAGCAAGAAACTAAAAACGTTCTACCTACTAAAAACTATTTTGTTAATTTCTCTCTTCCTTTGACATTTCTATCTTACTGTTGTACCCCACAATTTTCCATCCTATTTTTTCACAAGACATACTCCTAGAGGTTCCCAACTTGCCATAAGTTGACCATGAACCCCCAACTAGGGTTTCAATTTTCATTAAAATGGATGAGCTCCAAAGGTCTCAAATGCTTTCCATTGTCCTAATATGTCCTAAAGATAATTCATGACAAGTTTCATACCTTGCTCAATAAGTTTGCTCAGTCAATTGCTCAAGTATTGGAAAAATTAATTGTGTTAGGTCAAAAGTCAATTGTGGCCCATGTGCAGTCAAACTTCAAGATTTTTGGTCAAAATCAACATTTTTAAGTGATATCCATCATTTAATCAAGGGTTGATCAATATTCCTCAAGAAATGCCCCTAACTCATCAAAAGTCAAAAATGGAAAATTAGGGTTTCTATAGGAAAAGTCAACCAACTTTGACCAAAATAACTTTCTCATAATTTATCATAAATTTTCCAACCAAAGCTCATTTTAAAGATAATCCAATTCCTTACAACTTATATTCATCCCTCAAGTTCAATAAATGCACCATTTGAAAGATACAAGTTCATACATTACAAGTCATTTTCAAAAAGTCAACAAAAGCCACTTTTTTCAAGACCTTTTCCATCAAGATAAAATATTCAAATGCAAAATTAATCAAAAGAGGGATTGAAGTAGACATCTTGGGATTTCCAAAAAGTAAAAGATAATCATCATGAGATAAATATTAAGCAAGTTATGGCTTCCCAAGTTGGGAAAATTTTGGAAATTTCAAGAATTGTGCATTGAGCAAAATTAAACTTTTAGGTCAATGGCCTAACTTTTTGGGTTTCAAAACCTAGAAAAGGACCTATAAATTTATTCTTATCTTGCCTTGCATTTTTTTATCTATTTTATTCATATTTATTTTGTTTTTATTCACATAAATACAAGATAAATTATATAAAATAGTGAATGATGGATCATGACCCTTGGGCTTTTGGTTTGGATTAATTTTAGGCCCATAAATTCGTGCAAGGCTGTCCAGGTTCATCCCCCAAACAAAATGAGCAAGAATATCCATTTTTGGAATTTTTTTCAAATTTTTATTTTGGTGTTTAAACCATGGTTTATGTCTTGATTCCTTTCCTTCTTGTCTTGTCTCCTCCCTCTCCTCTATATATGCAGCACCCTTGCAAGCCAAACACACGCATATACATCGCTTGGCAAGCCATACGAATTTCACAAAAAATCCAAAAAATATCAAAACTCAGATCACTCGATCCAGTTGTTCCTAGTCCAAACCAAGTGCCTTATCCATTCCTTGAAGGTTCCAGGAGCATACACCGACCCTCCTTTAAGCCCAATACACGCCAGAACCACCACTTTTAATCGTCACCATTTTGGTAAAATTCTAAAATTCAAATTCTTATTTTTGCGTGTTTTTGAATGCTCTAACATATATGTATGAGTTGCTAGGCATCATTAGAACATGTTAAAGGATTAGCATGAGGTTCATGACGCATGGGGTTATGAAACCTGGAGAACACGATTATGAACCTAGACACTTTTGTGATTTTTTTCAATATTTTGATTGATTAATGATTGATGAAGATTTGATTCTGACAGATTTTATTTATTTTCTTAATTTAAACTATTAAGTTCATGAAATCAAATATTTAAAAAAAATAAAAATTTAATTTTTTAATTCCCCTAAAGTGGAAAGCGAATATAATAATAAAATAATAAAAAATGACCCTTTTTATTGAAAAACACACTAAACTTAAAATTGTAGGATCAAGCGCTTACCAATGAGCTAAAAGCAATTGCTTGTAGCCAAGGTGCAACTTTATTTCCATATAGTACGAGCATTTTCAAGGGCTGCACCTAGTTCACTAAGCGCCCATGGGTGGGATGTTAAGCCCTTCGAATCTCTAAGGTTGAAGCTGGATATTTTAATCCAAAAATCTCCCCCCCCCCCCAGTGTTAGTCGGGGGGACTCAAACCCATGACCATGCTCTGATACCACTTGTAGGATCAAGCGCTTACCACTGTGCTAAAAGCAATTGCTTTTAGCCAAGGTGCAACTTTATTTCCATATAGTACGAGCATTTTCAAAGGCTGCACCTAGTTTACTAAGCGCCCATGGGTGGGATGTTAAGTCCTTTGAATCCCTAAGGTTAACACTGGACATTTTAATCCAACAGAAATAAATATCAAGCGTAGTGCAACAATGGGACTTGAACTCACAACCTTATTTTTAAACCCCTTATGTTATACATGTATTATTACCAATTGTGCTATATTATTTATTTAAATTTAAATGGAATTAAAAGTATATGAATGTTGCATTTTTTTCATTTAAAAAAACATATAATTTAAAACAAACAATTATATAAATGAACTTAGATTAGTAAGAAAAAATTTATTTAAACCTAAACAAATAATTCAAAATTTAGCTAGTTAGTTTTTTTGTTTGTTTTAAAATAAACTAAAAATCAATTAATATTAAAGTTAGATGTTAGTAAAAAATATAAAAACTCAATTTTGAAAACAATTTGAATATTTGAAATGGAGCGGGCAAATTTGGGATATGACAATTTCCCCTATTTAATTATTCTTCGATTGAAGGGTGTGAGAAGACGACGTTCTCGCACGTTCATATCAGATGGTAATTAAATAATGGAAGACCCTAAGATTTGACCAAAGACTCTTTTTTTGGAAAACTTTTTTTTTTGGAAAATAACTTTGAATGATAAAGTAAGTAAAAAGTAAAAAAGGGCAAGGATGACGCGGATAACTCATCAATGCCTGAGAAAATCAAACGTAGACAACCTTGATATGACGACGCATATAACTCATACATATCGAAGGTAACCAAGATAAGATAGCATGGATAACTCGTCAATGCTTGGAGCATGGATTAACATATCTATCTTTGTCAATAGACAAAACCAATAGATATAATAAAGGACGCCATCATAAATTTTACATTCCTACCATAACCTAGGGGGTAAATAACACGAGTATCAAATATACTTTTGCCAAGGGACTAAACCAATAAAGTTGAAAAGGTTTGAAAACAACTTGCTAACGCTTCGGGACTAACATAGTAAGTTGTATCACTGATTTTGCATATTTATCACAATCTAAGGGATAAATAGTGTGGTATCAATCTTATCTTTGCCAATGGACTAAACCAATAAGATCAAAAATTTTGGAAAGATATCTTATCATTGCTCAGGGACTCATATGAATAGTTATATTAGACTTGCAAATCTACTACAACCTAGGAGGTAGATAAAGCGGGTGTCAACTCTATTTATGCCAAAGGACTAAACCGATAGAGTTGAAAAGGTTTCAAAGAAACTTTCTAACACTTAGGGACTAACATAGTAAGTTGTATCGCAAATTTTACATATTTATCACAAACCAGGGGATAAATAATATGGGTTTGAAATTTGATACTGGAATTGAAAATTGGTAATTGAAAATTGAAATTTGATAAGTGAGACTTGAATAACTGGAACTTGATAATTAAAACTTCATAATTGAACTTGATAGTCGAGAATTGATAATTGAAAGTTGAATAACTAGGCTATGGATATGAATCATAGATATACCGCCTAATGTAACTTGGACTTTGGTACCTTTAAATGATATGTCTGTTATTAACTGAGGTATCTAATGTAATGGTGTTAAAATGGCTAAGGTTTGAATTTGTGATTTGCGGAGGTAACTTAGCTGGTAAACAGGCCTTGAGATTTTTTCGAAGTGTTCATGGGCCTGTATGATTGAATGTTTGATATGTATGATATGTTTATGTGTGCTTTAGTAATGGGTGATGATAATGATTTTGATATGATTTTGGTATGCTAGATGTAATTATGATAATGTTATGAATGAGATGCATAAGGTTGTTTACGCTTAAATGCTCGTGGAAAATGTATGAGGTTGTTTATACTTGAATGAAATGCTAATGGAACTACATGCGATTGATGATGCTCGTAGGGATGCCTACGAATGAAATGATGATGGACATGCACGAGGATTCTTATTCTCATAGGGTTGTCTACGATTAAATACCAATTCAAACGCGTGAGGCTACTCACGTCTTAATGCTGGTAAAAATGTGTGAGGCTGCTCATGTCTTTAAGAAATGCATGCGGTGCATGAGGCTGCTCATGCTTCGTAAGGATGCTTACGAATGAATTGATAGATGAAGTTACGTGAGGTTTCTCACATATTGAATGTTTAAAAATTACTTAAGGCTTCTTATATTTTGGATTGATGATATGCGTCAGTAGGATTACCAGAAGACGACAATCAAGCGATTGGAAAATAAACAAATAGTGAGGTTATTGGCGTCATTAAGGTTACCGAGAAACATTATTAGGTGATTGGAAAAACGAACCATCAGTAAGGTTACTGGAATTGGTAAGGTTACCGGGAAACACCAATCAAGTGATTGGAAAATTAACCATCAGTAAGCTTACTGGCATCAATAAGGTTGTCGGGAAACATCAATTAGGTGATTGGAAAATGAACCATCGGTAAGGTTAATGGTATCCATAAGGTTACAGGGAGACATAAATCAGGTTATTGGAAAAAGAACCATCAATAAGGTTACTGACATCAGTAAGGTTACCGAGAAACATCAATCATGTGATTGGAAAACTGGACAATTAGTAAAGTTACTGGCATCGGTAAGGTTACTGGGAGACATCAATCAGGTGATTAGAAAATGAACAATCAGTAAGGTTACTGGCATCAGTAAGGTTATAGGGAGACATCAATCAGGTGATTGGATTATAGATTTATGAGAGGTGGACCAAAACCAATGTCATTTGCAAAAGGCGACAACAAGAAGGTATGATTTAAGGAATTACCTACTGTTGAGGTTCAACATAGAGTAGATAACTTAATGATAATGGTGTTTGTCTTTGTAGGAACCATAGTTTATGCTATGTGTTATGATTGATTATGCTTAGGTGATGTGGATTTTGATTGATACATTAAATGTAATGAATGATCAATGTATGTAATGATTGTCTTGGATATGTATCAATGGATGTTGGATTTTGAAATGCCAATGAATTATTGGGCTCTTGATGAATGTTAGATTCATGAGGTATATGCGTGGTTCGAGGATAGAGCGTAGAGACCTAATGATTGCATGACAATGATTTATGATGACTTGGATGTTTTTGATTGATGCCCCTATGATAGGTCGTAGACGTTTAAGGCGTATAAAGATTCTTCATGTAACATGGATGCTTGTCTTACGATGGTAGGGTGTTACGCTAGCATGATTTCCTAATACTCCATTTAAACTCAAAGAATGCGTACATAGGAAAGAGATTCACTGGGGATTGTAAGAGCTTTCCCCTTTGTGGCTTGTCCTACCCCTATCTGTTGGTAGGATTTTTGAAAGAGTTTTCTTGAGGAGGAACTTGGACACCACCATGTAATGATGAGATCTTGGTAAGCACTACCCCTATATTTGTGTTTTGAAAAGCCTACCCCTGTTTAGTAAGGCCTAGAGAAGAGTCTTGAGAATAAACTTGGATACCATTATGTCTTGATAAGGAATTCCCCTAGTATATGAATCTTGCAAGGTATGCCCTTGATTAACTGGTATTTTGATATGTAACCCAAGCTGACCGAATCTTAGAATGATTTCTCCTGGCCAATAGGATCTTCATGTGATGTGCCCCTATGATCATTAGGATTTTACCCTGATTAGGAGAATCTCTTAGGTGTTTTGCACATAGTTAGGAGCGTCTAGAAATGATTCTCCTTTTATCAAAATGATTTTGAGATCTCCTTGATACGAAGTATTAATTTGCACATAAAATTGTACCTTTCAAAAAGTAATTCTACGTGATGCACATGCAAGTTTTGAAATCGAAGTTTGTTTTGGTATAAAAATGGATGGTTAGAAATGAAGATGTGAAAAGGAATATGGTTAGAAATAAATGGAAAAACATTAGGAGTCCGCTTAACACAAATTTTGTTGAGTACGCTTTCATAGTGAACCTAACTTCAATTAGGACTTTTGAAGGATGTAACGTGGTCTGGTTCACAGTTTAAGAAACAAAGTATATAAGGCTCGGATTTTTATTTTAACCCACCTAATTATCCTTAATATTCTCCATTCCTAAATTCAACTAACTTAACGAATGCATTTAGTCTGCAAGATAATTTTTTTAATCGCAATGATCTTGAGGAGCATTGATAATGTTCAAGCACCTGATGAGAAACATTGATAATTTTTTAGGTGTTAGTCACAAACTTATCTTCCATTTTCTTCATTTTTAATCCCTTATTTTTGCATGGACCAATTCTCTTGAATTTTTGGTCCTCCGGGATGCCCTAAATTTTTCCTAAGCCATTTTTTTTGGATTTTTTCCTTTTTAACTTAGCGATCTTTTTTTTCTTTTTTTTTTTGAAAATAAGTCTTGAGATTTTTCTTTTGATTTAGATTGTTTGTGACTGCCATGTTGACTTTTATAAGCTTCATGTTTATCGTTTCCTTGATCTTTGATGATGTATGTGAGGAACAAGATCTTGAGATAAAGATGTACTTGAACCTCTTGCTTAGATGGACTGTTTTTCTTGAGATTATAATGCATCATTGGATTAATTGAAGTCTATCCTACCACTGGTTAAAATTAAGGGTTTTTTTTTAAAAAATAAAAAGAAATCCAACTTCTGGCTCGAGGGAGTTGACTACTAGTTATCTCCTTATATCTCCATTATTTGGGAAGTGAAACAATGTCTTACATCATCATCTAGGTCTTATATTAAAAATCATACGTCCACACAATTCAGTTAATTTTATTTACATCATTCTCCCTCAAGTTTGTTAAAAGTGAAAGATGAAAATGAAAAGTTGAAAAGTGAAAATGGATTTTTTTTGTATGGAAAACAATGGCATAATAGAGAGTGGATACAAATGGATTGATTCCAAAAACGTGCATGATTATTTTATTAGAATTACTAATCAAAATTACAAATTTTCGATAAATACAACTTAGCAAGGGGAAAATTACAAATTGAAATGATAAAGGCCTAATGATCTAGGGATGAGCCTCCTTATTGATACAATGACTTTGGGAGAGCTCTTGATGATCATGGACTTGTCAAAGCAAGAGATGACATTTGCTTTTTCTTATGTTGGGCATACTAATTTTATTGACATGGTAATTTCTCTTGATGTTGGCATGGTGAAGGGTTGCCTTCTCTCCTCAGTAAGACTTGTAGGACCAAGTTCATTTGAGTCTTAAATGGTTAACCTCCTCCCACCATAGTTTCATACTTTCTTAAGTTTGTTTGTGAGCCTTGGGAAATCAGCTAGCATAGATGGCAGTTGGATGATGAGTGAAAGTGGAAATGATAAATAAATGTATGTGCATGTATTTGAATGAAAATGTATGGGTATGCAAAAATATTTTTTAGGGTATGCTAAAAAATTCATTGAGATGAAATGCAATGCAAACTTAGGGTAAAGATAGACCTAAGGACAAAACCCTAATGGATGAAAATTAAAAGGAAATCCCTACGGGTTAGGGATTGTGACAAGTAAAAGGAAACCCCTACAGGATATGGATTATAACATATAAAAAGGACCCCTACAAGCTAAGGATTAAGATATACAAAAGGGAACACTAACGGGTTTAGGGTAGTGAATACCCTATACGGGTTTAGGGTAGTGAATACCCTATACCTATTTTGGGATAGTGTAATACGGTGGAAGAATTGACTTTTTGGTTTTATCGCAAATGTTGCGGTTAACAAGAGTCGCCATCGGCTTTTCTTTTATCCAATATTTAAGAAAGGTGAAAAGAACAGGAAAGACCTTTGATAGATTTTGGGTTCGGGGGGTAAGTTATGAAAAGGGAAGGTTTTAGCACCCTTTTCATCTGTAGTTACCTACGTGATCTTAATTGCTTGGCTCACTTTTAAAAAACTTGCTTTGTGCATGTGTGATTTGTTTGAAAATATTTTGAAATGTCAATGTAAGGCAAACTTTGTAATAATTCTTGTGTCAGTCCTCAAGATTGTTTTTGAAAATATTTGTTTTGAAAGTGATGTGTGAAAATGTTTAGAGTTGTGAGCAAGCATTCAAGAGTTCTTACCCACTAAAGTCTTTTTTGTTATTTTTCTTCTCCTTTTGAGATAGTATTATCCATACCATTAGTTGGTAGGTAATCATATCTATTGGATATGAAGGGATAGATGTAGGGTCATCGTATGGTCATCAAAGGAAACATGTAAGGATACTTTAACAATTGTATGGGAGGGACTATCATTATTTCGCTCGTAGGGTCATCGAAGGAACTAGATCATTTTGTAAGCAAATTGAATGGTAATTGAGAAACTATGATCTTTATTCGAAAAGTACCATGATGATATTGTTAAATCGAGGGTCTTTTGCTAAAGTATCCCCACTTCCGAGGGACGTGACCTATATTCGTAAGGCAACGAGAGTGGTTACCCTAGAGGTGCAAGTGTTAAGAGTGCGTTAATTCAGTTATATTTATTTTGGAAATTAGGGTTTTCTAGATTTGCTTTTAGTCTTTCTATTGTACCCCAAAATTTGCCCTCCCATATTTCTCAATACATTTCAAGTGAGGTCCTCAAATTGCTCAAGGAAGTCCAAGGGTTGACCAGACAAACCCTCTCCTAAGGCAGTCTACCTCAAATTAGGGTTTCAGTTTGCACCAAGGTACTTGATTCCAAAGGACCCCAAATGCTCACCATTGTCCTAATATGTTCTCAAGATCATCCATGTCAAGTTTCAAACCTTGCATAGGAAGTTTGCTCAGTCAATTGCTCAAAGACCTGAAAATCGACTATTCTACGACAAAAGTCAACTGTGTCCTACATACAGTAAAACTTCAATATTTTTGGTAAACATTCCCATTTTGAAGTATTATTCATCATTTGATCAAGGGTTGATCATGGTTTCTTAAGGATTGCTCACAATTCATTAAAACCCAAAAGTTTTTAAATTAGGGTTTTATAGGAAAAGTCAACTCAAATTTGACCAAGCATAACTTTCTCACACTTTATCAAAAATGACCCATCCAAAGGTTATTTTGAAGAGGATGTAATTCCCTACAATTCATCTTCATCTCCCAAGTTCAAAATATGCACTCACAAGAAGATATAAATTTGGACATTATAGGTCATTTTGAAAAGTCAACAAAAACACCTTTTTTGTCAAAGCTTCATACATGAACATGGAAGACTCAATTGAGATGAGTCCAAAGGGGTTGTTAGAGGACATCCTAAGCTTTCTAAAAAGTACCAGAACACATCTCTAGGGTCAAAATTGAAGGAGTTATGCATTGGCAAAGTTGACTTTTTTTTGCAAAATTGCCAAAATTCAAAAGGGTCTCAAATTGCAATTTTTATCAAATGGGTCCAACCTTTTATGCTTGCATTGAGTTTGTAACATTACCCACGACCCATGATCTCTCCCACTTGTCTTTATTTTATTTTTGTCATTTATTTTGATTTTATTTCAATTAAATCAAATAAAATCAAAATAAAATCAAAATAAAATCATGAAAATATCAAAACTAATCAAAGCTTGAGATTTTGTGCATGTTTAGGCCTCTTATACAGCTGGAAAGAGAATCAAATTGTGCAAGCTTCATTTGGACACAAAAATATTGGATTTGGCTTGATTTGGAAATATTTGCATAAGGATCAAATCTTGAATCAATGATCTTTATTGAGGAAGATTTGAAACAAGTTTGTAACCCTAATTCGTTCTAGAGTACATATAGAACATTGGCAGATCAAAATAAGAGGATTGGGGGCGTTAAAAGAAGAGAACAAATCTCAAAATTTCAAGGAAAAGTTGCAATCAGATTTCCTAGTTCCAGGCTTCCTCAAGCTATTCCAGGCACAATATTCGTTTGTTGGACATCCAAGGATCACATTACGACCCTTAGCAAGCTCCCTCAAGCCTTGAAACGCACTATAAGTACCACGCGGTTTTCATATTTTCTTGATTTCGCATCCATCAATTCTGGCATCTTTAACATGATTCATTGATATATTCTTAATCCTTAAGGTGTTTGCAAACTAATGGTAATATCCAATTGTATTTTTATTGGCTACACAACAAGTTGCCATGTTTAGGGTTTTAGTTTCGTTTTTAGGGGTTTTGCATGCAGGAACAATTGGCCATGGACAGTGGTACCATGATGCGCGTAAGGTTGCAACGAGTTTATTGTTACCACTGGTATTGATTTTTTATGCAGGGGTGAGATTTTGGAAAGGTACAGGGTTGTACCTACGCCCAGATGACTGTAGGTAAAAGTCCAAAAAACTTTTAGCAATGGAGGGAGGAAGAAGATGATGGCGTGGCAAGACGTGAATGGCCCATTCAAATTTCGCGCGTTTTCAGGATCCACTTTTTGTCTTTATCATATAATGCTTGTTTATTATTATTCATACAGAAAAACAAGCCAACTCAGATGGTCAGCGTGTGTTGTGAAAATGCCAAAGGGCCTGGGTTCGATCCCCAGGTCCCCAACCTTGCTTGCTATATTTTTTCCTTGTGTAATCAAGTACACGTGCATACAATGAGCCTTTCATGCATCATCAACATCTCATCATCCAGGTCATCAACAGGCTAGATCCAAGGGCCATCCATTAGAGGTCCATCATAGGCATGAGTCAAACGCCCACACAAGATCTAGAAAGTCAAATGGGCTAGGCGAAACTAGGCTCAGAAGGTGCAATCCACACCCCCCTTCTTGCTACAACCAGACCCATCTATTCTTTCTCTTTATTCATTTTATTTCTTTTAATTTAATTGGTTTAATATATTTTCTAACAAATTAATTTCTTTTTTTTTTTTACAAAAAAAAAATCATAAAATCAATTTTCACAAATTTAGATTTAGATTTTAATTTTATTTTTATCAAATTTAATTTAATATTAGTTAAATTTAATTTTAGGGTAATTCTAACCTTTTTGTAAATAATTTAAAATCAATTAGAAAATTAGTGTTTGATCTTGATTTAATTTTTATTTCTTTTCTCAATAAAAAAAAATACAAAAATAGGTTAAATTAATTATTTTTCTTAATTTAAATTAATTAGTAATTAGGTTTGTATTTATTCAATTAAAACCTTATTTTCTCAAAATAATCAAAAAACAACAAAAATTGATTTTTTCTTTTAATTAGGTTTAGACAGGGTCAAAACCCTAATTTTTCTCGTTCTAAATTCATCGCGCGCATTTATTATTTTTGCGAAATTAATGTAACTGCTCATGGTATGTAATAGATTAATTAAGATTTTCTTTTATTTATCGTTTTACGGGTTTTTGGCTATGTAATTAATCCCCCTCCCGGAAGCCTTGTAATAGCGTAGTTTTATTTCTCGCATTTTAATTTTCGCAAATATTAACTGTTGGATGTATGATAATAGGATTGCACGACAAGACTGTATGTTAATTTAAAATGGCAAGAAAACCCGAAATGTGCAAAGATAATAATTGAAATCAAATCACTCGCACATGCGCACTCCTAGAGTATACTCTCACTTCGGTAGCCTTCGGTAAACGATCATTAAGTATAGGGTGTTTTAGTAGTCGCCCTTTTGTCTAAACAAAGATCAAAAGTCCCGTTCGGAAATGTTGCATCGGAACGTCGCCTCCAAAATGTTGCCTCGAATATGATCTTAAGACATTAGGGTTATTACTAAAGACGTCCTAACATTACTTTAGTGATCGTACGTCCCTTTCAAATTGACCCTTACAACTCCAACGACGGTGCTACCTATTTCACAATAGTAAGATAGCATTGTCTAAAGGAAATAAGAACAGAAATAATCTTTTTTCAAGTAGGTAGATGCTTGTAGGTACTTGCTCAAAAATCAAACTTTTCACACTTACACTTTTCAAACAAAATTTTCAAAAACAACTTCGTAACACTCTTGAGGACTGATACAAGGGTTAAAACGAAGTAAAACAAAAACTTTTCAAAACACACAAACACGGAAGCAATTTTTAAAATGATAAGCAAGTACCTAAGAGCCCGTAGAAAACTATGGATAGAAAGGATGCTAATACCTTCCCTTTCTATAATCTACCCCCCGTACTCAAAATCTCGAAAAAGGAATTTTTTTGTGCTTTTGTCCTTTCCTGTTGGATAAAATAAAAGTCGGAGGCGACTCTTGCTTACCACAACATTTTGCGAACACAAACGCAAACCAGCATTTTACTAAAAACAGTCTGGTTCTACCACCGTATCACACTTGCCATACAAACCCTAATTACTAACATTTAAAAAAATAATATGCGGAATATAAAATGCGGAAAATTAAACCTAAGATATTACATCCTGTGAGCAGATACATAATAAGAAAAAATGCGAGAAAAGATAAATCTACGCTATTACATCAGTTATGCAAACTTATACACTTCATCTATGAATTTAAATAGCAAAAAGAATAAGAAAAATGTTAGAAAAAATGTTTTTGTGTTTTTGTAGAAAATAATTTAAGTGATGATAGTAAAAAAAACATAATTATTTCTAATTAATTTTATTATTAAGAAAAACCTAATTAAATTAATTAATTACTAAATAAAAATAAGTCAAAAATTTAATTACTAACTAAAAAAAACCTAATCCTAATTTGTTATGATTTTGAAAAAAATTTAGGTTTGTTAATGATCAATTAAAAGGTAATTAGTAAAATGGAATAAAAACTAGGGTTAGAAATATAAGAAAAAAACAAATGTATGGGGTGGGAGTTGAACACACGCCCTCAGCCTCAATGACCATTCTCTCTACCACTACGCCATGATGATATTTGTGTTATGGATAAGAATGAATCCATTTGGCATTAACCTGCATTGAAACCTGAAAAAGTAAAAAAAAATGCAAAATGTAGGGATCAAACCCACGTCTCTCATGTCACAGACCTCCGTCTCCAAACATCTGAGCTACGCTGGTTTTGTGTCATGGAAACAAAAATCAAACATTATATAATAAAACACTGGATCAGAGAAGTGTCGGAGCCCTAGCTCCGATCATCTTCTTCGGTGAGAAGATTTTTGAAAATCTGCAAAAGCGCGTGAGTTAGATCATAACAGGGACCCTAACAATGGAGGAATTGGTTTCACTTGAAAATGCTTGTAGAGTGAGTTTCGAAGAAAATATTTCAAACTGCTCTAACAATGGTAGATCTTCATTCACGCGTCAAAGCATGCAAACAATGATTCTAAAAAAGTCCAAACATCATTATAAACATGCATATGTGCAAGAACCAATCAACAACGCATGAATTATGAGTTTGAGATTGACAAAGTTACCAAAACTGGTGATGTTTGGTTGCGATGATCTGGGATGCTACGAGCTTTGGGGATGATTGGAATGAGTTCTTGGAGTCTTCAGGAAGCTTGATTGATGCTGATGCTTGAAATAGATTGAAAATAGTTGGAGATAAGGGTTTGAGCTTGCCCTAGTTCTTGAAAAAAATTTATATTTTTAGGGTTCTTCTTGAGGCAGCCTTGCGTGTTTTTTCCTTGGTCTGAATGTTATGTATTTATAGAGAATTGTTTTAGGTCAAATGGTGGGCTTGGACATCTCATGAAATCATATCGCTGATTTTGTTTGAAAATAAGTTGAAAAATTTCAAAACAAATGAAGAATTGTTTCAAATAAGGTCACATGATTTCTTCAGCTTCAAAGTAGATTTTTGGGCCTCCAACATGATTAAAAACATTAACCATGCGCCTTAATCCAATGTTTTTATATTTTATTTGATTTAATTTGCATTTAAATGAATAAAATCCAAATAAATAAAAAATATATGAATGGATTTAGAGGTCTAATATGAGGTCATGAACATGTTTGAACCTAAAAACTTAGGCCCATTAGCCCAAAAATTCAAGTTTGCTAATTTTGAACTTCATGCATTTTCTCAAAATTGCTCAAATTGCACCAATTATATATCTCTCTCAATTTTTGTCATATGAAGATGACCTTGGACTTTTTGGAAACCTCAAGATGTCTCCTAAAACTTTAATGTTGGCCATTTTTTCATTTGAAGCATTTGTGTTTATATAAATTGCTTTGACAAAAAATGTCTTTTTGTTGACTTTCAAAATGACCTATAATATTTTGGCTCATATCTCTGAAATGAAGCATTTTTGGCCTTGAGCTTAGAGAGACAAATTTGTAGAGAATTGAATTTCCTTTAAGATAAGGTTTGGTTAAGGAATTTCTGATGAAGAATGTGAAAGTTATGCTTGGTCAAAGTTTAGTTGACTTCTCCTTAAGAAAACCCTAATTTAGTAACTTTTGACTTTTGATTAATATTGAGTTTTCTTGATGAATCATGATCAACCCTTGATCAAATGATGAATGTGACTTCAAAATGTTGATGTTGACCAATAATCTTGAAGTTTGACTATAGATTGATCAAAGTTAACTTTTTGTCCAATATAGTTGATTTTCAATCATTTGAGCATTTGACTGAGCAAATTTGTGATGTAAGGCTTGAAATTTGGCATGAGTATAACTTGATACATATGAGAAACCATGAAGTCTATTTGAGGTATTAGAAACTCAATTTACTTTGAGATAAGCAAAACCCTAGTTGTAGGTCAATTGCTTAGGAGAAGGGTTTGTCTGGTCAACCCTTGAGTAGTCTTAAATGTTTGATACCTTCATGAGCATGAGGAGGTATCTTGAACCATTTTGTCTCAAAGATGGGAGGGAAAATTTTAGGGTACAACAGCTGCCCTTGTTCAATCTTCTTAAACCTGGAGAGTTTGATTGGCATGCTCGCCATTTGTGATTTAAAGGTGGAAGATGATTGAATACTTATAAGTGCCCAAAAATTTGCACTCGCAGATGCACGGAGTAACACTGTTGGTTGATTGTACTGCTTAAACAGGCTTAAAGGTTCCATTCAGAGAGGTGATAGAATATCGTCGAAGATGGGCTTATAGATGCCATACGAGGTAAATGTTGATAGGAGTATCAGAATGAGTTTATGCCCGATTGTATTTGAAAAAGTATACTAGAATGAGTTTGTGTCTGACCGTATCTAGAAGACGTGCTAGGGAGTGTCAGAATGAATCTTATGTCTCGATTGTATCTGAATAATGTTTTAGAATGAGTCCATGTCTTGACTGTATCTATAAGAGGATCAAAATGATTCTTCGCCCAACTGTATCTGAATAATGTACTGGACTAAATCTATGCTCGACTCTATCTGAACAATGTATTAGAATAAGTCTTTGCCCGACTGTATCTGAAAGAGTATCAAAATGAATCTACACCTGATTATATCTGAAAAATGTACTAGAATAAGTCTACGCCTGACTGTATCTAGAAGTGGATCAGAGTGAATCTTTTCCCGATTGTATATGAATGATGTACTGAAATGAGTATCAGAATGAATCTAAATCTTGATCGTATCTGAAATGTATCTATAAGATATACTAGAATGAGTATCAGAATGAATATATATCTCGATCATACCTGAATTGTATCTATCTGATTTTATCTGAGGGAAATGCTTTTCAGAATAAATCTCTAAAGGAAATGCTTGTCAGGATTATTCTCTAAGGGAAATCATCTGGTCATGTAGATAGTCGCCTCGTCCTATTTCGGGAATTAATCTACAACCTGTCTTTAAATCGCTGATAATATTCATTTGTTTGTAAACATAACCTTAAAACAAAGTTAGCTTCATGCAATGTCATGATGCATGAAATGTATTTTGTAGTGATGCTCTTAAAATAATTGAGAATAGTATATGCGTTTCGTATGCATATGTTATGATATTTTGTGAATGACATATGGACCTAAATGTCGCTGAAGCGTATGGTAGCTTCGTGTAACAATGTCTAGCTTGGGAAAATAAATCCCTGACCGTTGTTGGGGATGAAGAAAGTAGTATTTCAATTTTGTTTAGAATGACTTTAATGGGAATTTATGCTTTCTGTTTGAGGGAACTTCATTGGGGATGTTCGATTTTTGCTTGGGGATAGAAGTATTCGAGGAGAGGCGATTGTTTGTAATTTTTTATTGAATGATTTGATTTTTATGTACCCTGACTGGGGATAAAAGAGATGGATATCCTCCGATAAATTATCTGACCCAGTTTCAGATATGGTTATCAACTATTCTATGGAGGACAACTTAAATGACATATGTCTGAAGAAGAGAATTCTATCGGGGAATTTGTTGTACTAGAGAAATAAACTCTGTTAGAGAATTAATTCCCGTAGACTGCGTTGAGGAAATAATCTCTGATGGAGATTAGAAATCCATAGGATACACTAAGGAAGTTTCCACTGTACGTTGGGGAAATGATCTGACTTCTTTATCCGCTAAAGGACTTATTGGGAAAGATGATCAGGTCAAGCTATCCATCAGGGATATGGAGGTGAACTTCTGAAAGATGCCCAAATTTCTGTCTGAGGGAATATTAAATTTGTTGGGGAATATATCTCTATTAGGGATGAGCTTGTGAAGATAGCTCCGTAGCGATAGTTCCATGGAGATTTCTCTATGGGAATTTATGGATAACTTGAACATTATCCCAACTCCTAGAGTCTTTAGTAAATTCTAATCATATTTCCATGCATATATTTTGTAAACAGTAATTATATTCAAATGCATATGTTCAT
Organism: Vicia faba; assembly: GCA_948472305.1. Taxonomy (NCBI): domain Eukaryota; kingdom Viridiplantae; phylum Streptophyta; class Magnoliopsida; order Fabales; family Fabaceae; genus Vicia; species Vicia faba. Next base: position 1,470,892,411 of record OX451738.1, on the reverse strand, counting down.
TCAACGTAATCATTTGACGTTTTTTCCAAACAAAACGGAGAAAGTAAAAACAATTTTAAATTTTGAAATTTATTTAATTGCATTGATTCTGAAAGTTTTCCTATAAGCAGACAGTTTTATACCAGAAGACAGAAATCCTAGTACGAGGAAATCGTCGTAAAAAATGAAAAAGGGATACAAAGTGATATACAAAGAAAAACAGCTATACGGAAATGATCCCATCGAGTTTCAACTCTGCTATTTCCCCTATGTCTTCAAGTATCTCATCACTTGATGTTAGAAGAAGATGATTGAATTGATCTGTACCGTTTGAACTTGACGCTAGTAATAAAGTTGGCTATAAGTAGATGGGTGATATAATGGGACATAGTCGTATGCTTTAATCCCTAACTTTTTCCTGGACCGCCCATTCGGGTTTTCGGGTCATCGGGATATCCTTTTTTTCCCAAGCCTCCTTTTCAGTTTTTTGACTTGCCGGATGTATAATTTTTTTTATATATATACCTAATTTTTTCCCGAACCCTTTTGTTTCACCGAGATGCCCTTATTTTTGCCTAGGCCTGTTAACCTAGCGGGTCTCTTTTATGTGTAGTATTTTTTGAGTATGTCCACGTTCACAGGGTGCGGAAAATCTTCACCGTCCATGGTGGTAAGTATCATAACATTGGCAGAAAATATCTTTTTGATCACAAATGGACCATTCGTATGTGGGATTCCATTTGCCCCTGGGATCACCTTGTGGTAGGATGATGCACTTTATTACCAATCACCAGCCTGGTACACCTGATGTTTGACATTTTTTTTAAATGCCTTGATCATGCGTTTTTGATACATCTGACCATGACAAACAGCCGCAAGCCTTTTTTCATCAATCAAATTTATCTGGTCAAGTCGAGTCTGAATCCATTTGTCTTCATCTAAACCTGCGTCATTCATAATCCTTAGGGAAGGAATCTGGACTTCAATAGGTAAGACGATCCTCCATACTGTAGACTAGAAAGAACGGGGTTGGTCCAGTTGATGTACGTATTGAAGTGCGGTAACCATGAAAAGAAAATGGTAGCATATCATGATAGTCTTTGTATGTTATCGTCATCTTTTGTAAGATCTTCTTGATATTTTTGTTGGAGGCTTCCACTGCGCCATTCATCTTTGGTTGTACGGATAAGAATTGTGATGCTTAATCCTGAAATGCATGCAGAGTTCAGTGATCATAGTATTGTTAAGATTGGTTCCATTGTCCGTGATGATCCTTTCAGGGATGCCATACAGACAGATGAGGTTATACTTAATGAACTGAGCCATAACATCCTTGGTAATAGAAGAAAACAAGGCTTCCTCTATCCACTTCGTGAAGTAATCAAAAGCGACAAGGATAAAATTATTCCCATTGGAAGAAGTAGGCTTAATCTCTCCAATCATATCAATGCCCCATATTGCAAACGACCAAGGAGTAGTCAAGACATTCAAAGGAACCAGAGGCACATGTCCTTATCTTAGGTTTTGCCACACTTGTTGAAGTCTAATATGGTCACTCTGAGGGAGGCTCCTAAAAATCCAAACACTGCATCTCCCCGTTATAATCCAAATGCTCGATGTGCCTACCACTCCAACAGTCTAGGGCATGATACAAATGATTGTTGGGCTCTGAAGAATAAAGTGAAAGATCTTATTGAGGCAAAGGAGATTGAATTTGACCCTCCTGAGACCCCTAATGTGATAAATGCACCAATGCCCAAGCATGGCTAGGGTGTTAATGTTGTTGATGATGGCCTGTTTGTTTCTTCTGTTGATGAACTAGTTATTCCTCTTCTGATTATTAAGAAGAATCTTTTGTGAGCCGGTTTATTTCTGGGTTGTGGTGAAGGTTGCCACCTGTGTACGTCTCTACCCAATGGTTGCTTGTTGTTGAAGATAGGTGTCCAACGCCTGATGAACAACAAGGAAATTTTGTTTAAGAAGACTCCCTCTACAAGAAGTTTGTGCAAAGATGTGTCAATTATTACCATTTCCGATAATCCTCCTAAGGTCTCCTCCAAAAGACCTATCAGGATTACATCCACTCCTAAGGTTTCTCCTTCAATTATCACCTTTCCAAGGCCAATACCATATTCCTCCAACAAGGTTGTTCCTTGGAATGATGGAGCTGACGTCTACAACCATGGCGTCAACCAAAACCTGCTGGCCATTAAGAATGAAACTACTGAAGATGTTGATCCTAACATCGACAAAATTGTTTGGACCAGTAAAATCACCAGAAGGGAAAGGATTTTCTCTCCTGAAATCTCTTCGAATAATGTTGCCACTCCTTTGGTTATTCCTACTAATTTTCCTATTTTTACTCCTGTTTCTACTCCTACTGTCAGTCTTGTTGTTATTCCTGCTACCGAGTCAGTTGAGACTCGGGGAAAAGAAGTACTGGTTGAGCCTTCCCGGACGGAGGCGCTTAAAGACACCATTCCTGATGCCTCCAAAAGAGAAATGGAAGAAATATTGAAAATCATTCGTAAGAGTGATTACAATGTTGTGGAACAATTGAGGCAGACCCCTTAAAAAATTTCAATGCTGGCCTTGTTATTATGCTCTGAAGCCCATGCTAAGGCTTTGGTGAAGTTCTTGAAGTCTTCTCATGTGCCACAAGAGACTTTTGCCGACCAATTTGAGGATTGTGTTGCTAGTCTGACTGCTGACAATGGACTCGGTTTCTCCGATACTGATTTGACGTCCAAAGGAAGAAATCATAATGATGCCCTGCATGTCACTATTGAGTGCAGGGGCACTACCGTAGCTCATGTTCTGGTGGATACAGGTTCATCATTGAATGTCTTACCTAATAATGCTTTGGACAGATTGGATTGTGAAGAACCTGGACCGGATGAAGGACCTGAAAAACGATCCCGATGGAATATGGTTTTTCATGGAGCTTCCAATGCACTTGGCAATGGCATCGGTGTTGTGATCATATCTATCGAAGGTTGTCATATTCCTTTCACCGCTAGGCTATGTTTCAACTGTACTAACAATGGCTGAATATGAAGCATCGATTATGGGTCTCAAAGCTTCTATCGACTTGAGAATCAAATTATTGAGTGTATTTGGAGACTCGGCTCTGGTAATCAACCAAATCAAAGGAGAATGGGACAGAAAACATTCTAATCTCATCCCTTATTGAGAGCATTTATTGACACTGATTCCACACTTTGACGAAGTTACCTTTAAGCATTTTCCACGAGAGGAAAATCAATTAGCGGACACGCTGGCTACTATGTCATCCATGTTTAAGGTCAGACGGGATAATGAAGCTCCTCAGATCACTATTGAGAGATTGGATGAACCAACATATTGTTATGAGGTTGATACTGAAGAAGTAGTGGACAAACCTTGGTTCTACGAAGTGAAAAGATACCTCAAAGCCCAAGAGTACCCTGTGAGAGCTTCCGTCAATGATAAGAAATTCCTAAGGTTCTCTGCCAAGTTTCTCCTCAGTGACGGAATCCTCTACAAGCGCAACCACGATTCTACTTTGCTTCGGTGTGTAGACAAGAGTGAAGCAGAGATAATTATGGAGAACTTGCACGAAGGTACCTTTGGCACCCATTCTAGTGGGCATACAATGGCTAAGAAGATTCTGAGAGCAGGATACTACTGGTCCACTATGGAAGTAGACTATTATCAGCATTCCCGAACTTGTGACGAGTTCTAGATCTATGCTGATAAAGTACATGTGCCTCCAGTTCCCTTGAACGTCTTGACTGCTCCCTGGCCTTTCGCAATGTCGGGCATTGATATGATCAGGGATATTAGACCTAACGCTTCTAATTGGCACTACTTCATCCAGGTTGCCATTGATTACTTCACAAAGTGGGTCGAGGCAGCCACATTTTCTTCCGTTACCAAGAACATCGTGGCCCGGTTCATCAAGCACAACCTTATCTGTCGGTACGGTATCCCAGGAAGAATCATTACGGATAATGGTACCAATCTCGATAATACTATGATCACCTAGCTCTGTACACAATTCAAGATTCAACATCATAACTCTTCTCCTTACCGGACGAAGATGAATGGCATTGTGGAGGCTGCTAATAAGAACATCAAGGAGATCATACAGAAGATGACGGTGACATACAAAGACTGGCAAGAGATGTTACCATTTTCTCTTCATGGTTACCGTACCATAGTACGCACGTCAACACGGGCAACTCCCTTCTCTCTGGTATACAGTATGGAAGTTGTCCCACCCATTAAAGTCCAGATCCCTTCCTTGAGAATCATGAAGGATGCAGGCTTGAATGAAGACGAATGGGTTCAGACTCGACTTAACCAATTGAGCCTGGTTGACGAGAAAAGGCTGGCTACTATTTTTCATGGTCAGATGTGCCAAAAACGTGTGATTAAAGCTTTTAATAAGAAGGTCAGACGTCAAGTATATCAGGTTGGTGACCTAGTAATCAAGCGCATCATCCTACCACAAGGTGATCCCAGGGGAAAATGTACTCCCATGTACGAAGGACCATTTGTGATCAAGAACATATTTTCCGGTGGAACCATGATCTTAACCACTATGGACGGTGACAACCTTCTGCACCATGTAAACGCAAACATAGTTAAAAGATACTACGCATGACCAAAGACACGCTAGGTTAAATGGCCTAGGAAAAAATAAGGGAATCTCGGTGAACCAAAACGGTTCGGGTAAAAGTTAGGGATATATATATGGAAAATATGTACACTCGGCAAGTCGAAAACCTGAAAAGGCAGCTTGAGAAAAAAGGGTATCCCGGTGGACTAAAAACCCGAAAAGGGAGGTCCAGACAAAATTTAGGGATTAAAAGCATACAACTATGTTCCGTCGGATCACCTTATAGACAGACTTCGGTAACAACTGTCAAATTTAAATGGTACTAATCAATCTAGTCAGCTTCATACAAGCTGCAAAGAGATGAGACGCTCAAAGATATAAAGGCAATAGAAGAATGGGAACCCAATGGGATCATTTCACATAATTGTTTCTCTTTTTATACTACTTTGTAAAGTTTTCATTCTTACGACAACATTCTCTTATTAGGATGTCTGTCTCCTTGTACAAAAACGCTTGTTATAGGCAGACTTCTTCAAATCAATACAAAATCATCTTTTGAAAATTCAAAACTATTTGTTTTTATTTTTCTATTTTGTTTTGAAAAAATGTCCAGTGGTTATTTTTGAACATATGCATTTGAATTATGACCACCATTTACAAATGCACGCATAAAAAATAGAAATACAATTACTAAAGGCTTTAAGAAACGGGACAATGTCTAAAAAGCCATCTCCCTGCAGATACATACCATAATAGATACAGAGACAAGGACTTCAACTTGCAAAGTCACTGCCATATCCTCAGCATACAGCCTATGATGTCAGAAGTTCCGATATCCCCTTCAGAGCAAGAGTCTACAATCATCTCCCCAGCATCTGGAAGAATTCCTAAACATGGTTCATAAACTTCTTGGGTTCCCCAACAAAGCTTCATAAAAAACCCCAAGCAGTTTATGAAGTTTTTCCTTCCCTAGCAGAGTTTATTTCTCTAGCCCAGGAAATCTGTCTCTCAGCAATTCAACTTCAACAAATAATGAAGAGCCATATTCTTCATCCCCAGCAGCAGTCAAGGATTTATTTTCCCTCAATTCAACTACGCTACAAAGAACAACTGATACGTTCACATATTGTATTCATACATCATTTTACAAACGTCATAGCATATGCTTACAAAATAGCACAATCTTATTTATTTTGAGAACATCATTACACAATGTGTTTCATGCATCATGACATTGCATACAACTAATTATTTACCTTTTCAAGAAAGATCCACAAACAAATATCATCATCAATTTTCAATAAGTTCTGAATTAATTCTGGAAACAAGACATGGAAACTATCTGAAGTTACAGCTCATCAATCATTGTGAAGCCTGGAATCCGACCAGATAGCAGTTTACAACACTATGAAGTCTGGAATCCGACCAGATAGCAGTCTACTCTGTCAATTACTATGAAGCCTGGACCCGACCAGATGACAGTATAGTTTACAACACTATGAAGTCTGGAATTCGACTAGATAGCAGTTCACAATCACTGTGAAGCCTGAAATCCGACAAGATAGCAGATTACAATCATTGTGAAGCCTGGGCACAACCAGATAGAAGTTAACATCATTGCTGAAGCCCGGAATCCAACCGGATAACAATCAATCTATAATTCAAGACATTGTAAATCCTGGACACGACCATATAACAGTATAAGTTGTTACGAAGCCTGAAATTCGACCAGTTAGAAGTTTACTCTATCGAATTACTGCAAAGCCAAGAGTCTGACTAGATAGCAATCTACTTTGTCAATTACTATGAAGCCTGGACCCAACCAGATGACAGTATAATCTATAACATTGTGAAGCTTGGACCCGACCAGATGACAGTATAATCCACAATATTGTGAAGCCTGGACCCGACCATATGACAATATACCTCAAATTTAAGTCGAAGTCTGGATCCGAGCAAATAATAACTTAACTTCTTCAAATCACTGAAGCCTGGACCCGACCAGATAACAGTTCAAGTCACTGAAGCTTGGACACGACCAGATAACAGTTCAAGTCACTGAAGCCTGGATTTTGACCAGATAACAACTGGAGTTATTGCAAAGCCTAGAATACGACCAGATAACAGTTCAATTTCATTTTACTGCGAAGCCTGGAAACCGACCAGATAATAGTTAATTTCATATTCCCCAGTAAGTCACTATGAAGCGTGGAATACGACCAGACCATAATCAACCTTTATTATCCTCAACAAATTTTTGTGAAGCCTGGATTTGGAACAGATAACAACTAACTTTCACCTCTCCAGTTAAGAGATAACTTCCCAGTAGAGTAGTGGACAACTAAAACTCCTAGACTTTATTCCCCAAATAGAAATCAACATTCCCCAACGGAGTCCTCCTCAAACAACAGGAACAAGAATCCCCACAAAGAGACCTCTTATGAAGTCAGTATCTACTTTAGATGGCATCTTTAAGCCCATCTCTGATGACTCTCCGTCATCTTCTCCAAATGGCATCTGTAAGGACATTCCTTATAATCATCAACCAACAACGTTACTTCATGTATATACGCATGGAAATTTCTGGGCACTCTAGTGTTCAATTATCTTCCACCTTCGGATCACGAATGGCAGACAGGCCAATCTAAATCCTCAGGTTTAAGAAGATTGAAAAAGGGCAGTTGTTGCACCCCCAAAATTTTCCCTCTCATTTTTACTCAAGACATGCTCATTGAGGTCTTCAATTGCTCAAGGATGACCAAGAATTAATCAGACAAATTATTCTCCTAAGCAATGAACCTCCAACTAGGGTTTCCCTTTTTACAAAAAAAATTGGGTTTCAAAGACCTCAAGTGACTTCCATGGTGTAGTGGTAGAAATGTTCAAGACTAAGCCAATGGATTGACTAGACTTTATACAAATAAAAAATAAAAATCACCACCGTGTTTTATTGTTTCCAAAGGAATGGGAAAAGAGCGAATAACCCAAAAAGAGGGGGAAAGATTCAAGGTAATGGGGTTGGTTATGCAAAGGGAAGGTATTAGCACCCTAAACATCTACGGTACTCCGCAGGAACCTCTTTGAAAAATCTGTATATTTTGGCCATATAAAAAATGTGTTGTATATAAAATGGATGGTGGAGGTGAGAAAAGAAATATATTTTTTCATGATTTTTGCACCAGCCGCGGTTGCGAACCTTTAGTGCCTACGTACCACCTTTCGTGCAATAGGGGATAAGGGTACACGTAGTTTCTCTTTTAAAAATTTTGAAACACAAGTGTGTTTGTTAATTTTAAGAGATAAGACATCATCGTCATTGTCCGTGTGGAAAACATACTTACTATCCACAATAATGAGAAAGGAGAATTTGCATCATCTCAAAGTGGAGGATAATGGCTTGGATTTTAAAATCAACAATGCCTCACTCAACACCGAAGTGGAAAATATCTCACTTCACTACATATTCTAGAAGTATAGTTGTTTGCATCACTACAAAGATTGACAAGAGCCTAACCTTTTAGGAAAAGTTTAAAGATAAAAGCCAAAGTGGCAAAAATGGTTTGAAATGAGGTTAATTGACTTTTAGTCTTCTCACAAAAAGTGTCAAAGCATTATTAAATTGATTAAAGTTTATTGATGAAAATGTTTTCAAAATGCATGGACCTAAGTCCAAGTTTATTATGAAAGTGTTTCAATTTTAGAAACAAGAAGAGTTTAAAAAGGAGAGAGAAGATTTTTGAAATTAAAGAAAATGGGTGGAGTAGAAGAGGCTGTCCTAAAGAATAAGGTAAAAGCTAAGGATAAGGACCATCTAACCAATAAGAAGCTAAAACGTGACATTATGAGCCAAGATAGAATTCTCATTCTTTGAATTGAAACTAAGCAAGCAAAGATACTAGACCTCTTCAAATGTATTAAGTCTTCACAAAAATTGGGCAGGGTAACGGCTGCATACAGGTGAATTCCAGATTGCAAACAAAGGGTGTAATCACAAAAACCTGCACACAAAAACAAACAAGCAACCCAATGTCTTGAGGTAAACCTCAAGAACTCCAGACAAAATAATCAGATAAGATCACAAGATCTCCAAGATAGGCCAAGGTTTCTAATCCTAAGTCCAAGAAAAAGTCCCATGCTCCATAATACCAAGGATGTTAACCAAATAGTCCAAGTACCATTAAGAGTTTTTTAGGGTTTATGTTGATTATTAAGTATCTTAGGAAAAGAAAAAGAAAAGATCAAGTGAGTAAAAATAAAAATAACAAGAAGATAAATGCTTAAATGAGCAAAGATGAAAATGACATGAAATGAAAAGTGCTAAAAAATAAATAGTACATAAAGCATAAAAGAATAAAAGCATAAAATAAACAAGTCAATAATTAGTGGTTAGTTTGATGACCATCTTGAAACTTGCATTTGGAACTCATTAGAGGATTGGTAGAACCAAAGCCTCCACACAATAAGTTGCATTTGCTTTTTGTCAAGTATATCATCCATTTGGATTTCTCATAAGTACCATTTAATGATCAATGATTTTTAAGTGATCCGCGTTGACCAAAGGTGTTGTAGATCCATTAGAGGATTGGTAGAACCAAAGCCTCCACATAATGAATCTCAAATTTATTGGATCAAAGAGATCAAATTAACATACTTGGGCTTGCAATCATAAGTTTGGGCCATGAATGATCATTTATTTGAATCGGGACAAAATTTAGCGCTATGTTAAGCAATCGTAAGTGGACTTATATAAAAGTCGCACCTATTTTGAGGCCGGTCAATAGCAATCTATGCACCATTTATTTTGACACATGATATAGAGATCATGCTCCAACAACATTTAGTGCAATGGGAAGGGGATGAGATGAAGAGGATTAGGGCAAAAGATGAATAAACCACTTTTGAATTAAAAATTTAATCAAACTATTATTAAAATCATTCATCCATTTTTGTAGAGTTAAACTCAACACCATGGATCCAATGATGTTAACTAAGCCATGATAAAAAAATCAACTCAAGACAGCCAGAAAATAATCACAAAATAATATCATATTTAATATTTACATTAAAAGGTTTAAAAATGTTTACAGAATGAAAAATAATGAGGAAAATATCAATTATATTCAAATTAATCAAGAAATGGAAAATAAGACCATAGAAAAATCAAAAAAGAGACCAAGTAATTTTACAAAAATTTTGGTAATTTTTTAAAAGTCAGAAACTATTTTTAAAAAATAAAATAAATGGGTAAAATAAACAAAAATAGTAAAAAAGAGTAAAGTCAAACAAAAATGAAATAAGGTCACCAATATTTGTCACAATATCATTGGATCATTCCATAATTTTTTCAGAATTTATAAATGTAAAAAAGTATTTTTAAACATTTTAAACAAATCAAATAAGTGTAAAATTTATAAAAAAATACCAAAACACAAAATTAAATTGTGAAAAAATAAAAACCAGAAAGAGAATAATCAAAGATATTTTTCATAATTTTTTCAGATTTTTTGGACTAAAAATGAATTTTCTATGATTTTTTGAAATTTAAAACAATTAAAATATAAAAATCAGAAAAAGAAAATAAAAGTAAAATATGTGGAGCATTGGATGAGAGTCAAAACGCGTTAGTAATGAAATCCAAGGGATCTGGCGCGATGTGCATATCATGGTCATTAATGAATAATGTATAGAATCAATAATAAATCAGATTTTTTAAAAACACAAATGGCACACCATCATTGGTTAGAAGATGACACATAGGTCATCTTCAACCTCCAGCCAACGTGATTTGTAGGTCTCTCAAACTGTAAAATCAGAAGCTCAGACCTATGCCAATCGCTTCGTCTCTTCAAGACGAAAACAACCACACCCCCGCGCCAAATTTATATAAACTGTAGCTCAAGCAATTTGAAAAGAAAGTTTTGAAAAGGGATTTGAAAATTCATGGTCAAAACGTTCTCCCAGTGAAATGTAAGTGTTGTGACTAGAACCAGGGCAATGAGAGCAACACAATGATATCAGAGTTCTGAAGAATTGATGAAGGAATCTACCTATTGAAGTTAAGTTGCAGAGCTCTGAAACTGGACTTCTATGGAGCAGTATAGGGCACAATTCTTGAATGTAATTATATGGTTAGCTTCAGGGAAGATCAGGGAAGGTGAATTGAGGGGAAAATGGATTGAAAAAGGCTTGATAATAGATTTCAAAGTTTCTTAATTCTAGGTTGTGAAGCAAGTTTGGCAGGGTGATTATGGCTATCTAAGCTTGGGAAATTGAATGGGGGATGACCCTCTATTTATATGGAAGCAAATAGGATCAAAAGGAATAGCAAATGATGCATTTTGGAGGGAATTCGTGTGGGTTTGCATCATGAAGAAAGTGTGACTCAAACTTGATCAAAACTCGGCCAAACTGTGCGTTTCATGATGCTAATCACTTCTGGCAAGTTGCTAAACATGATTAAAACCAAAAACGTGTGGAAATCTTGTGATTATAAGCCAAAACAAAGATTTCAAAATCCTGACTTTGTGAAAAATTCAATTTCAAACTACCCAATTCAAATCCATGGAATTTCCACCTCAAGGGGCCTTAGGGCATAATTCTTGATGCTTTGGAAAAATGAGGTTACAAGCTTTGCAATGGAAAAAGAATGGAATCAAATGGATGCTTGAGCTGAAAGCTACATGGAGTCAAAGTTGAAGAAAAAGAGTTGACTTTCCATACTTAGATATATTTCAAAATCTTCATTAAAAATGACCTATAATATTTTACATCCAAACATGGCCTTCCACTTAGAATTTGCTCTTGGCCAAAAAATATGGAATGAATTAGATATATTGAATGACATTTTTCAATTTTAACCACTCAAAATCTCCAAAAATTGAGCAAGTTATGACTTGTTGAAGTTGGCCAAAAATCATGGAATGACCTATAATCTTTTGCAACCTTAAGGCAACTTCCATCCATTTTCTTACTTTGCACATAAAAGAAGGCATGAAGTACACATCCTTAAGTTCATCATGAAAAAATAATGGGCTCATGGTGATAAAAATTGACCAAGTTATGACCATTTGAAGTCACATATGAAAAATTAGGGATTCATCTGAGTGACTTGTAATCTTTCTTCTTCACAAAGTTTCTTCCACATGAAAACTCCTTGGAACTTTTGAAGTGATTTGTTTATAACCATTTGAAGAGAAGGATGTCTTTGGAATAATTCAAAAATACCAAAAGATGATCAAGATATGCTCCTTTGAAGTCCAAAACCCTAGCCTCTAGATCAAGAGAATGCTTTGAGGAAATTTGCCAAGTTTGAACAAGCTTTTTGTGCCACTATTCTTAATTTGTGAATATAAGTTGTTGAGGATGATAATGAGGACTCATAGCCACCAAAACCACTTACATATCTTGAAATTTGATAGAAATGTGCTCTTGTGACCAATAGGAACAAGACCTTGTCCAATAATGACAACTTCTTCCCTTCACCCTTTGTACTTTTGAATCAATTTTGATAACTTTGAAATATGTTGAACCAAAATGAGCCTTGTCATGCCATTTCTTCCAAAATAACTCCAATAGTGAAGTTTGAATTTCTCAAGCCATTGACTAGGGCATGGAAATAAACTGATGAACCCATGGAGCAACTTTCTAAAGCTCAATTCCTTTACCTACATTATTAACAAGTAAGACAAACCAATATTGTATTTTATTAATTAGAGAGAAAATAAAAGCAAAATATTCATGATCACAAAAGAAAACAAGTCAAGGTGCTTCATAACTCCTCAAAAGAGCAAGGCTAAAGATAGGGAGAATAACCAAAAACCCTAATGTGATCTTGTTGTGATTGAAACAATATGGTATGATGCAGGAATCTTAGGGGGGGAAATTGGGGTACAATAGCTGCCCTTATTTAAGTTTCTTCTATCCGGAGATACGAAGGTTAAAAATCTTCTTGTCGACGTGATCGAAGATACTTAAATACAAAACAAACCCTATTTTTGGCCCTAAGATGCCATGAAAATGCTTATGCATATGAATGCATATGAACAGAACCAAAGAGGCACAAAGTAACATTGGGGATGCAACAAAAATGAAGAAACAATGGAGCAACCCCACCAGGGAAATAAATCACTGGTGAACGACAAGAATAGAATCAGAGAGGAAGATAACAAGCATCGACGTTCACTGCCGATGTCCTACCAACGTTCACTGAAGGTAGAAAGAGAACTCATATCATATCACCTCCGTTCACTGACGATGAACTATCAACATTCACTGAAGATAGCAAAAAGATAATAAACACCGACGTTCACTACCGATGTACTACCAATGTTCACTGAAGGTGGAAAGAGAAAATATATCATATCACCGTCGTTCATTGACGATGAACTATCAACGTTCACTGAAGATAGAAAAAAGATAATAAACACCAACGTTCACTGCCGATGTACTACCGACGTTCATTGAAGGTAGATAGAGAAAATATATCAAGTTATCCCAAAATTCTGGTATTTTACCTAGAACGGGTCTCAACTCCTTCTTTAACCAAATAAATCTGCCTGGAAAAGACCAAACATAAGCTGTCTTAAATAACGAGACTTGTTACTCATTGCCATGGGGAATTGCAAAGAGAAATGACTTTCTGGGGCTAGAAATATGACTTCTCGGGGAAATGCCACGATATTCCTGCTGAGGAGATGAAGTCTTCCCGTGCAAAATAAATGCACAAACCAAAACTCAAAGTTCTCAGAAATCCAAACTAAATAATATTGTCATGCAACCACAGATCCAAATCAGAAATAAATTGGAGCAAGACGGCCAATGAAGATACATCCTTTGAGAAATAAACTCAAGAGGGAAAACCAAATTAACCTAAGCAAAGAGAGCTGTAGGAAGATCAGAAAACAATGTCAATGGACGATGGTTTTTAGCCATGCATGATGTATGTATGAATGTATGAGTGCTATCGTGCATATGATGCTAAAAGGATACATAATCAGTACAAACAAACAAAATCACCTCAGGTACTAACAACATTGGGAAAAACTTCAACCAGAAATATCATTCCAATAAAGGTAAAACCAACTGCGGAAACCAAACCTATTTCCTGCCTTAACTTCATTGAGGAGGAACATAATCCGGACGTAGCCAAATCAAACAAATACTGGGATAGAACATCCTTCTTCAGGTTTCATCGGAGAATCAGTTTTCCAAAAGCAACACGCCTACTGGAGATTTCAAGACCATCCTCAAATAAAGCAGACTGGCGCCGACACAACCAAACCTCACTGGGGGATTCAAGCCTACCTCGTTTGAGAAAAAACTACGGATTGAAAATTTTCATCACGAACACTCATTCCAACAAGAGATGCCCTGGGATAACCTTCCCGGGAAATCAAGAAGTCCACACTAGTGCCAATACTGCAAAAAGAGAGACATCTCAGCACACCAAGGGAATAAAACCTTTCATCATATGAGGGAAGACTTCGCTGGGGAATCTAGGATGGAGGCTTCTGATCATACACACCCAAAATCAAAAGCAAACCAAGACTTGATCGGGGATAATGGGACCACAAACCCAATATTGTACCTTGCACCCACTGATATCGTCTTTAACTATATGAGAAACACACAAAGATTGTGTACATACCAGCAAAATGACCTGAGAAAACCTTCATGAAGGGAGTAAATCTTCTTAGAACAACTGGAGTTTGTTCATTCTTGGCATCACCATTCTTGTTGTTATTGTTTCATCATAAATCCCAAAATAAATTGAATTGTAAAGATCTCTTTTTTTTTAAAATTCAATTTTGCTTTCTCTTTTTTTTTTTATCTTTCTGCTTTAACAATTATTATCAGTAATAAATGGAGTCTTTGCAAGCTAAATAAAAATAAGAACACAAAGAATTGGGCAAAAGCTCGAATTTCATTAATAGAATGGTAGTCTGCGAATGGCGAGACTCCATGGATGATTACAAAGTTTGGGAAATGGTAATACATAATGGAAAAGATACATTGAGATACAATGACAACTATTCCCCCTAACAACTTTTGAAATCCTAAGCAACATCTTTTGTTGATGTATGGTGAAGATCCGAGAAGATTGTTGCTTCAATGATCAAGTTTTGTCTGACGTAGTTACTTGCCAAGAAAATCCCTAACTTTTGCCTAACCTGCCCTTGCGGGTTTTTAACATAGCGGGAAATTTATTCTGTTTATGTCTCTTATTTTTTCCTAGACCGCCCTTTTGGGTTTTCGGCCTACCGAGACGCTCCTTTTTGCCTAAGCCGCCCTTGCGGGTTTTCAACTTAGCGAGTTGTTTTTTTATTTCTTTAGGCGAAGCATTTATTAACTGCGTCAGCATTCATGGGACGTGGGAACTCCTTGCCATCCATAGTTTCAAGAATTAATGCACCACCAGGGAAGGCTTTCTTGACAACATACAGGCCTTCAAAATTGGGAGTCCACTTGCCCCTAGAATCAGTGTTAAAAGACAAGATCTTTCTGAGCACGAGGTCGCCTTCTATGAATTCACGAGGTTTGGCCTTTTTATCAAATGCTTTCTTCATTATTTTCTTATATAACTGCCCATGACATAAAGTTGTCATCCTCTTCTCTTCAATCAAATTCAATTGGTCGAACCTGTTCTGGACCCATTCAGCCTCTGTCAACTTGGTTTCCATTATCACACGCAACGAGGAAATATCTACCTCGACAGGGAGTATAGCTTCCATTCCATACACTAGGAAGAACGAGGTTGCTCATGTTGAACAGATGTTCGATATCCATGCAGAGCAAAAGGGAGCATTTCATGCCAATCCTTATAAGTGACAACCATTTTCTGGATAATTCTCTTGATATTCTTATTAGCAGTTTCAACAACCCCATTCATCTTTGGCCTGTATGGAGGTGAATTATAATGGACAATCTTGAATTCTTCACACAATTTTGTTATAATCTTGTTGTTCAAATTTGAGCTATTGTCAGTGATGATTCAGCTCGACACACCAAACCAGCATATAAGATTGTTTTTGATGAAACGCACGACCACCTGTTTGGTAACATTAGCATATGAAGAAGCCTCTACCCATTTGGTAAAGTAGTCAATTGCTACCAAGATGAAACGGTGTCCATTTGAAGCTTTGGGTTCTATCATCCCGATCATGTCAATACCCCACATAGAGAAAGGCCATGGGGAGGAAATCACATTGAGAAGTGTCGGAGGGACGTGGATCCTATCTGCATAAATCTGGCATTTATGGCACTTCTTTGCAAATTTGTAACAGTCAGATTCCATTGTCAACCAATAATAACTTTCCCTTAGCATCTTTCGAGCCATCGAATGTCCATTAACATGAGTACCAAATGACCCTTCAAGAATCTCATGCATCAACATGTCTGCTTCGTGTCTATCCACGCATCTGAGCAGAACCATGTCATAATTTCTCTTGTATAACACATTTTCACTGAGGAAGAAACTGCCTGCCAATCTTCTCAGTGTCTTTCTATCTTTCTTCGATGCACCAAACGGGTATTCCTGAGTCTGAAGAAAATGCTTGAAATCATAATACCAAGGTTTTTCATCTGCTACCTCCTCTGTTGCAAACACATGAGCGGGCCTATCTAGTCGTCGAATTGTAATTCGGGGTATATCATTCCAAGTATTCACTTGGTACATGGAAGCCAGAGTTGCCACAACATCCTCCATTTGATTTTCATCTCTAGGAATGTGATGGAATTCAACTTTATTGAAGAAGGGTAATAATCTTATAGCATAATCTTTGTAAGGGATCAAGCAAGGGTGACGAGTGTCCCATTCTCCTTTAATCTGATTTATTACCAAAGCTGAATCGCCATACACATCTAGAATTTTGATTCTGAGATCAATAGCTTCCTCAAGACCCATGATGCAAGCCTCATATTCTACCATATTATTAGTGCAAACAAATGTTAACCTTGCGGTAAAAGGAATATATGATCCATGATGAGTAACAATCATAGCACCAATTCCTTTACCATAAGCCAATGGTTCATCAAATATCATACTCCAACGAGATTCAGGGTCGGGGCCCTCCTCAAGCAATGGTTCATCACAATCTTTCACTTTCAGGAACATCACATCCTCATCGGGGAATTCATACTCTGCGGACTGATGATTCTCCACCGGCTGGTGAGCAAGGTAATCTGCCAACACACTACTTTTAATAGCCTTTTGAGTGCGGTATTCAATATCATATTCAGATAACAACATCTGCCAGTGGGCAATTCTTCCAGTAAGAGCAGGCTTTTCAAAAATGTACTTGATTCGATCCATTTTGGAGATCAACTAAGTGGTATGATTCAACATATACTGCCGCAAATGCTTTGTCGCCCAGGCCAAAGCACAACATGTCTTTTCTAGCATGGAATACCGCGACTCACAATCAGTGAACTTTTTGTTGAGATAATAAATGGCGAACTCTTTCTTTCCTGTTTCATCCCGTTGTCCCAGAATACAACCTATGGATTTATCTAATACTGTTAGATACATAATCAACGGTCTTCCTTCTACGGGAGGGAGCAAGATAGGAGGTACAAGCAGATATTCT
The DNA here is from genome assembly GCA_948472305.1 of Vicia faba. Classification (NCBI taxonomy): domain Eukaryota; kingdom Viridiplantae; phylum Streptophyta; class Magnoliopsida; order Fabales; family Fabaceae; genus Vicia; species Vicia faba. Next base: position 1,470,875,245 of record OX451738.1, on the reverse strand, counting down.
TTAATACTCTCAAATGCCCTTTGGCAGTCATCTGTCCACACATAACCTTGATCTTTCTTTAACAACTTAAAGATTGGTTCACACGTTGTAGTCATGTGGGAAATAAATCTGGAGATATAATTCAAACGCCTGAGGAAGCCCCTGACTTGCTTTTCAGTTCTTGGTGCTAGCATTTCTTGAATTGCTTTGACTTTATCAGGTTCAACTTCAATTCCTTTCTGGCTAACAATAAAACCCAACAATTTCCCTGATCTAACTCCGAAGTTGCATTTATTTGGATTCAAGCGGAGATGATACTTCCTCAAACGGTGAAACAACTTCAACAAATCTTCTATATGCCCTTCTTCAGTTTGGGATTTCGAAATCATATCATCAACATATAGTTTGATTTCTTTGTGCATCAGATCATGGAATAAGGTTGTCATAGCCCTCTGGTACGTTGCACCAGTGTTCTTCAACCCGAAGGGCATCGCTCTATAACAGAATGTTCCCCAGGGTGTGATAAACGTTGTTTTTTCCATGTCCTCTAGAGCCATTCTTATTTGATTATACGCGGAAAATCCGTCCATGAACGAGAATATTTTGAATTTTGTTATGCTATCCACTAACATGTCGATGTGAGGCAATGGAAAATCATCTTTTGGACTAGCTTTATTTAGATATCTGTAATCTACGCACATGCGGACTTTTCCGTCTTTTTTCGGTACTGGGACAATATTGGCAATCCATTGAGGATATACTGACATCACGAGAAAACCAGCATTAATCTACTTTAGAACCTCCTCTTTGATCTTTACTGCCATATCTGGGTGGGTTCTTCTCAACTTTTGTTTAACTGGCGGACACTCTGGCTTCAACGGCAAATGATGCTCGATAATGTCTGTATCTATACCAGGCATATCTTGATAAGACCAAGCAAAAATATCCACATACTCTTTCAACAGCTCAATCAACCCGCTCTTTACATCAGGATGCAACGATGCTCCAATCTTGACTTCCTTCAGATCTTCTTCTGAACCCAAATTAATCACTTCCAAAGGCTCCTTATATGGCTGAATGGTATTTTCCTCGTGCTCAAGTAACCGTGAGACCTCTTCTGGAATCTCATCATAGTCTTCTTCTTCAGCCCCAAACACAGGACAATCAAAGTTGGGAGAGGGTGCAGGGTCATTTTATTCAACGGGTTTTTTAATTAATTTGCACATATGATTTATGATTGCTTTTAGAAACTGACACATATAACAAGTGATCATGCAGATTAATTTTAAGTTATTATTTATTTTGAAAGGGTTTTTTTATTACCATTTCCCAAGAAAAAAGTAGAAAATAAAAGACATAGTTTTGGAAGCAAAGACAACTTTTATTAATGATCTTAAAAGTTATAGCAAACAGATAAGCCCTACAACACTAATACTTCCACCTTGGGCAGAGTGAAAGCTTTTCAAAAGAAAGAAAGAGATTAACAAAACAAATTACTTTGAAACATGTATGCAAGAAGGAACATCCATGGTGACCCAGTTCTGAACTCGGACTCCATGCGTCATATAATTTGGTACTTCCTGCTCTACTTCATCCTCTTCAACAACATTAATTCCAGAACCAATTAGATGGAGGTAGCCTCTCCTGCGGAAAACATCATGATAACTGTTCACGGAAGACTTTGACTTCAAATTTTCGTCTTTGCCATTCCTCGAAGAGAAACCCAAACCAGCTATGTTTTTGTTTACGGGTGGATCCACAAGTCGTCCTCAAACTGCATTATGACCATTGCACACAACCTGCTGCGCGTCCTTCAGGGAAACCACAGAATTCTCATTCCTCATTATGTTGTCAATGGATAGGGCTTGGAACTGGGTTCCAACAGCAGCCTCATCCGCTTCTACAATACTGAAAGAGGATAGATGGGATATCAACAACGCCTGCTCCCCATTTATGATCACCACCTTCCCTTCATGCACAAATTTTAGCTTCTGATGCAGAGTTGAAGTGACAGCCCCTGCTTCGTGTATCCATGGCCGTCCTAGCAAACAACTATATGCGGGAATAATGTCCATGACCTGGAAGGTTATCAAGAAAAAATATGGTCCTATATGGATGGGCAAGTCCACTTCACCGATGACAAATTTCCTCGACCCATTAAAAGCCTTCACAATGATACCACTCGGGTGCGTAGGTGTTCCTTGATACTTTAACTTCATGAGGGTACTCCTCGGTATAACATTCAACGCGGATCTGTTATCAATTAGCACATTGGACAGTGAGTCATTCTTGCAGTTCATAGATATGTGGAGGGCTAGGTTGTGATTCCTCCCTTTGTCTGGTAACTCATCATCGCAGAAACTCAAGTTGTTACATGACGTAATGTTTCTAATTACGCTGTTGAATTGATCTAATGGCATGTCACTGTCCACAAAATCTTGGTCTAGTACTCTCATCAGTGATTCTCTATGAGCAGGGGAATTCATTAACAAAGCTAGGATGGATATCTTTGAAGGAGTATGTAATAGCTGATCTACAATTCTGTAATCGCTCATCTTAATTATCTTCAAGATATCATCCACTTCTTTCTCTAATGTGGCTCCGCTAGTGTCTCCTGCAGCCTTTTAGGCTCATCGTTCTCAACAATTTTCTTTCCAGCAACAACATCCATTCGAACAACCGGCGCAAACACACGACCTCTACGGGTTACCCTGCTATTAACAGCTATATTTCCAACATCTGGCATTAGCTGGATGGGAACTTCCACCCCATCTTCTAAGATTGTAGTTGTATTTCTAAGGCACAACCTTATCTGATTTATAGGGGATAGGACCTGGCAGACTAATTACCAATGGGGTAACAACTGGTTTGCTATCGTACTCCACCTCAAGATGAGCGGGTGCACCAAAACAAGGTACAGTGACATTTACCCCTTCCTCAACACAATCAGACATCAAAAGGTCATTTTCGGCAAACAAATCTTCGTCTGAAGAGAAATACTCATCCGCGGAGGTGTACTCTTCCTCTGACTCTTCTTCCATCAAACAAACTTCAACCATATCAATCTCATGATAATAATCTCTCTGACCTGTGATCTTGATAGTTCCATTGTCTAACAGTAATTGAACACCCTCTCTCATAATAGAACATCCTCGGGGGTCTCGACATCAAACTATGCAAGATCCATATTGGTGTTCCACCTGACCAGCAGTACCGCAGAAGGTAGCATACAACTGCACGAGATAATCATTCAAATGCTTCATATCAAAAAATTTGAATTCACCCGGACATCCAGAAACCATATTCACTTCCTCTTCATATTCTGCCCTAGGCCTGATTATATGGATTAAACCTTCATCCATCATCTCCTGTAAATCACGCTTTATCTTCTCGCAACCATGTATGTCTGTACTACAAACAGCACAACCGCAATGGTCATGCGTATAATAATTGAATTCACAGAGGTCTGTGTGCATCTTTACCAAATCTCCTCTAACCAGATTAATGTCAAAAACCCAGAAGTCGCCTGGACAACCAGCCACCATATTTACAGCATTCACTCCCCCGTGTTTGGGTAGAGGATTGTCTTTCACATTAGGTCCCATGTCTTTGAAAGATAGAATTCCAAACTTCACCAACCTTTGCACTTCATTACTCAAAGGATAACAATTTTCAACACTATGCCCGGGTGCTCCCTAATGAAAGGCACACGTCCGGTCTGCTTTGTAATACCAAGGCAATGGTGATGGTACGGCGGGTGGTGGTCGTGCCTGGACCAACTTCTTCTGAATTAATGCTGGTAGTAGTTCTGCATAGCTCATGGGAATAGGGTCATAGTTCTCCTTTCTCTGATTATTCCCTTAGTTCCCCTGCTGGGACTGTCTTTGATAAGCAACGGTAGTCGGAGCAGCATTCATAACAGGATTAACTGAGGAAACTTGCTGGTGACGCTGATAATTCCTTCTAGGAGCGTTCAGTCTCCTCTCTTGTATGATAGCATTTGTAACCCCCTCTTTCTTCTTTGTAAAACCATAAGCTGGATTTTTCACACCTCCGGGTCCTTCACCCTTTTTCAAACGGCCTTCTCTTACTGCCTCTTCTAGGCGTACACCCATTCCTTCCATTTCTGTAAAATCACTTGGGGAACTTGCTACCATTCTTTCGTAGTAGAAAGCGCCCAGCGTCTTCAAAATTTTTTTAGTCATTTCCTTCTCCTCCATGGGAGGGATCACTTGTGCAGCCACTTTGCGCCATCTCTGCGCATACTCTTTTAACAATTCTCCGTCTTTCTGAACCATGGCCGTAACTGGTCACGGTCGGGCGCCATGTCTACATTGTACTTGTATTGCTTCTCCAAAATCATTAAAAGTATGGATGTTGGCGCTGTCTAAACTCATGTACCATTTTAATGCTGCGCCAGTCAGACAATCCTGGAAAAAGTGAATCATCGGTGTGGGTAGACATTCTCCTCACATACATCACCAAGTGAGCACGGTGAAATGTGTTGCCCTTGTAATTCTCAAACTCAGGGACCTTGAACTTAGCAGGCACTTTAACATTCGGGACCAAACACAGCTCATTCACATTCTGCCCAAATAGCTGTTTTCCCCTAAGAGCCTTCATCTCTCTTTGCATTCTATCAAACTGCTCTTGGAAATCATTCATTCTGTCATAAAGACCCAAGTCTTTACTCGGCGGAGGGAAAGGACGACACATATCTTCATTAACAAACGGAACCAAATTCACTGAAGGAGGTGCGGCAGAAACAGTATGCACCACAGGAGGTGCTAGAGTAACAACAGTTTGAACCACTGGAGCATCTTGGGGGCCCAAATTGAAACCTTCAGGTGCAAAATTCTCTGGCATTCCCCACGGATAACCCTGAGGCATACGGTTTTGAACAACAGCCGGAGTGGCGGATACAGGAACAGTAGGAACATCAGCACTTGCCCTTGTTGGTTGAGGTTGAACACTCAGTGGCTGGTTCTCAACAACCACCAGAGCTTCCATCAGAGTAGTCAATTTGGCCAAGCCAGCCTTCTTAGCAGAAATTTCTTCGCGTAGCTCGCGATTCTCCTGTTCCAAGTTGTCCATCTTATTTTTTAAGTTAGCCCGAGTGTTGTAGTGATGGGTCAGCTTGCTGAATAGAGTAAAGAAGCTGGGTAAGGCACCTGGATATGCATAATAAATGCAAGAAATATGTGCAATATGATGCATGATATGCAATGCGTATGATTATTTTTTTTTATCATTTAATATTTCAAGGGATTTAAAATTTATACATATCGCAAACATCAAAGTAATAACGTATTTGAAATACTGAAGAAAAAATTTTTATTATTATTATAATAACTTCAAAATGGATTAAAAGTTTCAATAATCCCAAGTACAAGATGAAAATACAATCTAAAAATCCTGAGAAAAAGAACTGATGGAGATCAATCTATACGTTGGCGCATCCCTGTGAGCCTGGCAATCTGAGCCCTCAACCTCTGGTTTTCTCCCACATGTCTAATGGCAACCTCCTTCCAATCATCTGGATCAGGAAATGAGTAATCATCACCTGTTTGAGGCTTAGGGGAAAATAAATCCCCTTGCCTCTCCATAGACTCCACTGCTCGACTCTCGAGGATCTCGATCAAATCATCTTTCTCCTTCAGGTCTGCTCTGTAGGAACTCTCTAAAGTCTAGAACTTGTTCATCCAAGCATCCCTTTCCAGTTGCGTCCTGACCAAAGCAAGATGCAGCTCTTCTAGATCATCTAATAAGGGAGGAGTGGTCTTCACAAATAGATCAGGCATGGGCGTCTCCCGAGTATATGGCATCTTCAACTGAATGGCTCTTGATCAGACCCACTGAAGGTATGGCTCCAAAGAAACATCACCCCTAGGTCCCAAATCCTTCCTACTCTTCTTATGAATGTGACGCCAGGCCTTCGCAATCTGCTCCCTAGCTTCCCTATGGTATTCTCCTTCCTTCAGAAAGAAACTACTCAAATGAATATTGTTCGGTTTATCCCTCATCGGATAACCAAGCCGTCGTCGTGCAAGAACAGTGTTATAGTTAATTCCTCCCTTTGTACCAAGAAGAGGTACATTGGGGAAACTACCACAACTGTCAATAATCTCTATATCCTGATAAGCTCAATGATACCAATCAATATCCGAGTGAGTAAGTGCCATGATCTTAGGAGCCCAACGGGGTTCCTTCTTGACATCCCAAAAAGCATCAAACTGAGACATATGAGAGATGAACCACCGATACAACAGAGGCGTGCAACAAATAATCATTCCCCCATGATAAGAACTCCGAAGATGAACAGAGTAATAAACATCACCCAACAGTGTAGGAACTGGGTTTCCAATCATGAAAATCCTGATAGCATTAATGAAAATCCATAAGCAAGTAAAGCAAAGATGGCCTCGAAAGAAACTGTACTCTTCATCCTGGCAAAGTAACGAGCTTTCTCCAATAAGAACTGAGCTGGTAATCCTCTAATCCCTCCTTTCGTAGTTATATGGGCCTCCACCTCAGACTTCCCTAGATGAATCAAAGCAGCAATCTCATGTGGTTTTGGCTCACCCTCCAAACCAGTAAAAGGAACACGATCGGTAACAGGTAAATCTAATAGATAAGAATACTCCTCCAGTGTAGGCATCAACTGATAATCGGGAAAAGTAAAGCAGTGATACATCGGATCATAGAACTGGACCAAGGTCGAGAGAATACCCTCCTTCATCTTCAGCTTCATGAGAGGAAAAATGGATCCATACTTCTTCTGAAAGTCTGCAGAACACTCGATCTCTGGAATTAGACTGATCAACTCGTCTATCTTGGGATCCTTGAAACTGTATTTCCCGGTATTTCTCTTTCCAGAATCCATGGTTAACAGTACCTGAGATATTCGCAAATAGTCAACCTTTAAATCCCTTGAAATATTGTTTTCTTCAAAAGATGCTTATGAGTGCATGGATGCATGATGCATGATGTAACAATCACACACAAGATCATACATATAGGGTTCATAGGTTCGACATCACGAGTATGAGGTCGAAGGTACTACCCATAAGGTGTTGGTCTAAGAGTTATCACCTTCCGAACAAGGTTCTAGAGGTTCCCAAAGTCTACATCCTTCCTTCGGATATTACCAACTTCCCGATTAACTCGGTAATTAGTAATATTCTCAAGAAAGACTCGTTCGAGTGTAGTATCGCGTGACAACTATTTTCGGATTACTCCATCATAGCTTCCGCACTACACCTAAAAGGCTAAGATGGGTTAGGTATTCTACGGTCCTCAATTTCAGCAGGCTCCCAGGTCGAAAGCAGTACGTCTTCCCGATTACTCGGTAAACAACACTACATTCAAAGAGGCCTCCAATGAGTGGGGGATCTCATACCTCCTTTTTTGGGATTACTCCCTCAAAGTTAACACGACTATACCGCCCGTCCTATCTTAAAGTTTGCCCAAGTTCGGGTATAGGACTTATGAGTAATCACCAAGCACCCTGAAAACTAGGAAAATCCAGACAAACATGTATACAATTTATAGCACATAAACAACAATAGCACATATACAGATATAAACAAAGATAGGCTCAATCCACTTAGGGATAAACCAGCAAGAGGTCAATCTGTCCCTAGTGAAGTCGCCATTTTTTTAGCGGTAGAAATGTTCAAGACTAAGCCATTGGATTGACTAGACTTTATACAAATCAAAAATAAAAATCGCCATCGCGCTTTATTGTTTCCAAAGGAATGGGAAAAGAGCGAATAACCAAAAAAAGGGGGAAAGATTCAAGGTAAGGAAGTTGGTTATACAAAGGGAAGGTATTAGCACCCTAAACATCTACGGTACTCTGCAGGAACCTCTTTGAAAAATCTGTATATTTTGGCCATATAAAAAAATGTGTTGTATATAAAATGGATGGTGGAGGTGAGAAAATAAATATATTTTTTCATGATTTTTGCACCTGCCGCGGTTGCGAACCTTTAGTTCCTACGTACCACCTTTCGTGCAATAGGGGATCAGGGTACACGTAGTTCCTCTTTTAAAAAATTTGAAACACAAGTGTGTTGGTTAATTTTAAGAGATAAGACATCATCGTCATTGTCCGTGTGGAAAACATACTTACTACCCACAATCATGAGAAAGGAGAATTTGCATCATCTCAAAGTGAAGGATAATGGCTTGGATTTTAAAATCAACAATGCCTCACTCAACACCCAAGTGGAAAATATCTCACTTTACTACACATTGTAGAAGTATAGTTGTTTGCATCACTACAAGGATTGACAAGAGCCTAACCTTTTAAGAAAAGTTTAAAGATAAAAGCCAAAGTGGCAAAAATGGTTTGAAATGAGGTTGATTGACTTTTAGTCTTCTCACAAAAAGTGTCAAAGTATTATTAAATTGATTAAAGTTTATTGATGAAAATGTTTTCAAAATGCATGGACCTAAGTCCAAGTTTATTAAGAAAGTGTTTCAAGTTTAGAAACAAGAAGAGTTTAAAAAGGAGAGAGAAGATTTTTGATATTAAAGAAAATGGGAGGAGTAGAAGAAGCTATCCTAAAGCATAAGGTAAAAGCTAAGGATAAGGACCATCTAACCAATAAGAAGCCAAAATCTGACATTATGAGCCAAGATAGAATTCCCATTCTTTGGATTGAAACCAAGCAAGTAAAGATACTAGACCTATTCAAATGTATTAAGTCTTCACAAAAATTGGGCAGAGTAACGGTTGTATACAGGTGAATTCCAGATTGCAAACAAAGGATGTAATCACAAAAACCTGCATACAAAAACAAACAAGCAACCCAATGTCTTGAGGTAAACCTCAAGAACTCCAGACAAAATAATCAGATAAGATCACAAGGTCTCCAAGATAGTCCAAGGTTTCTAATCCTAAGTCCAAGAAAAAGTCCCATGCTCCATAATGCCAAGGATGATAACCAAATAGTCCAAGTACCATTAAGAGTTTTTTAGGGTTTATGTTGATTATTAAGTATCTTAGGAAAAGAAAAAGAAAAGCTCAAGTGAGCAAAAATAAGAATGACAAGAAGATAAATGCTCAAATGAGCAAAGATGAAAATGACATGAATTGAAAAGTGCTAAAAAATAAATAGTACATAAAGCATAAAAGAATAAAAGCATAAAATAAACAAGTCAATAATTAGTGGTTAGTTGGATGACCATCTTTAAACTTGCATTTGGAACTCATTAGAGGATTGGTAGAACCAAAGCCTCCACACAACAAGTTGCATTTGCTTTTTTCAAGTATATCATCCATTTGGATTTCTCATAAGTACCATTTAATGATCAACGATGTTTAAGTGATTCGTGTTGACCAAAGGTGTTATAGATCCATTAGAGGATTGGTAGAACCAAAGCCTCCACACAATGAATCTCAAAGTTATTGGATCAAAGAGATCAAATTAACATACTTGGGCTTGCAATCATAAGTTTGGGCCACGAATGATCATTTATTTGAATCGGGACAGAATTTAGCGCTATGTTAAGCAATCGTAGGTGGACTTATATAGAAGTCGCACCTATTTTGAGGCCGGTCAATAGCAATCTATGCACCATTTGTTTTGAGACAAGATATAGAGATCATGATCCAACAATATTTAGTGCAATGGGAAGGGGATGAGATGAAGAGGATTAGGGCAAAAGATGAATAAACCACTTTTGAATTAAAATTTTAACCAAACTATTATTAAAATCATTCATCCATTTTTGTGGAATTAAACTCAACACCTTGGATCCAATGATGTTTTCAAAGCCATGGTCAAAAAATCAACTCAAGACAGCCAGAAAATAATAAGAAAATAATATCATATTTAATATATACATTAAAAGGTTTAAAAATGTTTAAAGAATGAAAAATAATGAGGAAAATATCAATTATATTCAAATTAATCAAGAAATGGAAAATAAGACCATAGAAAAATCTGAAAAGAGGCCAAGTAATTTTACAAAATTTTTGGTAATTTTTTAAAAGTCAGAAAATATTTTTAAAAAATAAAATAAATGGGTAAAATAAACAAAAATAGTAAAAAATAGTAAATTCAGAAACAAAAATGAAATAAGGTCACCAATATTTGTCACAATATCCTTGGATCATTCTATAATTTTTTCAGAATTTAAAAATGTAAAAAGTATTTTTAAACATTTTAAACAAATCAAATAAGTGTAAAATTTATAAAAAATACCAAAAAAAAAAATTAAATTGTGAAAAAATAAAAATCAGAAAGAGAATAATCAAAGATATTTTTCATAATTGTTTCAGATTTTTTGGAATAAAAATGAATTTTCTATGATTTTTTGAAATTTAAAACAATTAAAATATAAAAATCAGAAAGAAAAAAATAAAAGTAAAATATGTGGACCATTGGATGAGAGTCAAAACGCGTTAGTAATCAAATCCAAGGGATCTGGCGCGCTGTGCATATCATGGTCATTAATGAATAATGTACAGAATCAATAATAAATCAGATTTTTGAAAAACACAAATGGCACGCCATCATTGGTTGGAAGATCACACGTAGGTCATCTTCAACATCCCGCCAACGTGATTTGCAGGTCTCTCAAACTGTAAAATCAGATGCTCATACCTATGCCAATCGCTTCGTCTCTTCAAGATGAAAACAAACACACCCTCGCGCCAAATTTATATAAATTGTAGCGCAAGCAATTTGGAAAGAATGTTTTGAAAAGGGATTTGAAAATTCATGGTCAAAACGTGCTCCTAGTGAACTGTAAGTGTTGCGACTAGAACCAGGGTAATGAGAGCAACACAATGATATCAGAGTTTTATAGAATTGATGAAGGAATCTACCTATTGAAGTTGAGTTGCAGAGCTCTGAAACTGGACTTCTATGGAGCAGTATAGGGCACGATTCTTGAATGTAATTATATGGTTAGCTTGAGGGAGGATCAAGGAAGGTGAATTGAGGGGAAATGGATTGAAAAAGGCTTGAGAATAGATTTTGAAGTTGCTGAATTCTGGGTTGTGAAGCATGTTTGGCAGGGTGATTCTGGCTATCTAAGCTTGGGAAATTGAATGGGGGATGACCCTCTATTTATAGGGAAGCAAATGGGATCAAAAGGAATAGCAAATTATGCATTTTAGAGGGAATTCGTATGGGTTTGCATCATGAAGAAAGTGTGACTCAAACTTGATCAAAAACTCAGCCAAATCGTATGTTTCATGATGCTAATCACTTCTGGCAAGTTGCTAAACATGATTAAAACCAAAAATGCGTGGAAAAGACCTATAATCTTCTTTAAAAATGACCTATAATCTTTTGCATCCAAATATGGCCTTCCACTTAGAATGTGCTCTTGACCAAAAAAGATGGAATAAAGTAGATCTCTTGAATGACATTTTGCAATTCGAACCACTCAAAATCTCCAAAAATTGAACAAGTTTTGACTTGTTGAAGTTGGCCAAAAATCATGAAATAACCTATAATATTTTGCATCCTTAAGGAAACTTCCATCCATTTTCTTACTTTGCACATAAAGAAGGCATGAACTACACATACTTAATATCATCATGAAAAAATAATGGGCTCAAGGTGATAAAAATTGACCAAGTTATGACCATTTGAAGTCACATATGGAAAATTGGGGATTCATCTAGGTGACTTGTAATCTTTCTTCTTCACCAAGTTCCTTCCACATGAAAACTCCTTGGAACTTTTGAAGTTATTTGTTTATAACCCTTTTAAGAGAAGGATGTCTTTTGAATCATTCAAAAATACCAAAAGATGAGCAAGATATGCTCCTTTGAAGTCCAAAACCCTAGCCTCTAGATCAAGAGAATGCTTTGAGGAAATTTGCCAAGTTTGAACAAGATTTTTGTGCCACTATTCTTCCTTTGTGAATAGAAGTTGTTAAGGATGATAATTAGGAATCATAGCCACCAAAACCACTTCCATATCTTGAAATTTGAGAGAAATGTGCTCTTATGACCAATAGGAACAAGACCTTGTCCAATCATGACAACTTCTTCCCTTAACCCTTTGTACTTTTGAATCAATTTTGATAACTTTGAAATATTTTGAATCAAAATGATCCTTGTCATTCCATTTCTTCCAAAATCACACCAATAGTGAAGTTTGAATTTCTCAAGCTATTGACTAGGGCATGGAAATAAACTCATGAATCTATGGAGCAACTTGATAAACCTCATTGCCTTTACCTACATTATTAACAAGTAAGACAAACCAATATTTTATTTTATTAATTAGAGAGAAAATCAAAGCAAAATATCCATGATCACAAAAGAAAACAGGTCAAGGTGCTTGGTAACTCCTCAAAAGAGCAAGGCTAAAGATAGGGAGAAGAACCAAAAACCCTAATATGATCTTGTTGTGATTGAAACAATATGGTATGATGCAGGAATCTTAGGGGGAAAATTGGGGTACAACACATGGTCCATAATATGTCTCTAAGAATGTCCATGACAAGTTCCATGCATTGCACTACAAAGTTTGCTCAGTCAATTACTCAAATGCTTGAAAATCAATTGTATTAGTGTAGCGATAAAAAATGTAGCGGGGTAAATCGGAGATCGAATTATTGATTAATTCGTCTCACAAAAGCAAGAGTCGCCACCGCGCTTTATTGTTTCCAAAGGAAAAGGGAAAAGAGCGAAATAAAACCCTAAATATGCAATGTAAATAAAATACGAATACAAAGCGTTTTTGAAAAGAGATCTTATGGTTCGGGGGTTGGTTATACAATGGGAAGGTACTAGCACCCAATGCATCTATAGTACTCTATAGGAACCTTTTGAAATATCTGTTTTGTTTAAAATTTGATCGCTTGATTGAAAATAAATCGTTTTGGCCGAAAAGGGATACGGACGGGTTTTTTTGAAGATACGACGACCTAATGTCGAAGTTTTTGGCTTAAAAGGTATAAGTCTTGAAAAGGTTGAAATTTTGAAGTAATGTGAATGTTTGAAGAAAATTGACCTAAGTTTTTAATGAATGAGAGTATTCGCTCGATCGTTTTGAGGACATGAAGTCAACAAAAAATTAGACTATTCCCTTTGGATTGGTGCAAACAGAATAAACAGGTACAATGAAATAATTGACAGAAAAATGATACACAACAATTAAATGTGAACATGCATTTTTTATATGATTTTTGTTTAATAGGCGAAAAGAAAAAGTTTAATTGGTTTTCACTTTTTTACGCATTTTTAATGATAAAAAGTAATGAGAATTAATAGAAATGTTTTTTTAGATTTTATATTTCTATTTTTTTTATGTCTTTTTTTTAATATAAATAAAAAGTATTACTCTCAAGAATTCTTTGAATAAAATTAAAACTTAATGCTATTAACCTAAGTCTAATTTAAAGATATACTAAGATTACTAAATTAAATCCTAAGAGTTTAAATTAATAAAATTAGTCAATGATTAAAAAAAAGTTTTAAGTTACATCTCTTATTTTGATTTACTCAATTAAAACTTAAACTAATAAGATTTAGACAAATATTAAAAATTATTTAATTAAAACTATATGTTATTTCTTAGAAACTACTTAGTCTAGATTAATTAAGTTAAGAAAAAGAATAGAATTAAACTAAGAGTAAATAAAAATGGGGTATGGATATCAAAGAGAATGGGCTTAAGCTGACAAAGAAAAATGGGCTTAGTTGAAGAGAGTGGAGCGGGTCGGGTCGGTTGGAAGACCCAGACCCATGAGGGAGAAACACACATGCTGAAGCGAAAAAGAAACCTAGGGAGTGAGGGTATGCCGCCGGCGCCGCTGATGGCTGTCCTTTCTTCCTCTCTCAACGTTCACCATGGTTCCACTTCGTCATCAAGCTTGGTCTCCTTTGAATCGGTAATTCTTTGCTCTCAAAAGTTGGTTGTTATTATGCAAATCTATCTCCCTCTTCTGCATGTATCCAATTTCAGCAAATAACAGCCCATTCTTTTTGGAACGAATTCTACTTATTCCTTTTTCTAATTTAGACTCCAGATTTTTAAGTTCCTTGGCATTCATAGATCCTAGAGATTCATCCATCATTTGCCTGTTGTTATTCTGTAGGTTACTAATTTGATGGTTCTTCGCCATGGGTGTCAAACATGGCCGAAATAGGGGTAAAAGGAGTAGTGGAGAAGGAACCATGGAAAACACGTAGTTGGGAAACATGAAAAATGGGATGAACCTTTGAAGAAGGAGGTAGATCTAGGTGATAAGCAAACTTTCCAATCCGACGAAGAATCTTGAAAGGTCCATAAAACATTTTGAGAGTTTGTGAGAGACACGGTGCTGCATTGAAACTTGACGAAACGGTTGAAAGTGGAGCTACACTAGGTCACCCTTAGCAAAGGTAATATCATAACGTTTCTTGTTACTCTGATTTTCCATGATTTGTCTGCTGTATGTTTTAGCGGAAATTCATTCTCGTCTTAGAAACTTTGTTGGTAATTTGCAGGGAGATAACACAGTCCTGTTAGGCCAAAGGGAACCAACTAACAGGGACGTATCATCTGGATCTGTAGTAATGACGAGACAAAAGTTTTGGTCGAAAAAAAAAATTGTTTCAAGCTCTTCCAAACAATATTTACAAACTTCTTCTAGTGGAGAAACCGTGGTAAAAATCTGAAAAGTACAGGATGCTCCATCTGCAAGTGAAAGACGAGATGTAACTGGACCTGCCAAAACTGCTCCTCTTTGACTGGGTATGAGGGGTTTGGAGCATAAGAGACGGACCCGACTTCAACCTCCTGTTGGTAAATATGCCGGAGATGGATCCTCCAATTCTTCCATTAACCAAAGTCAAGAAACAAGGACAGATAGCCAAAATCTATTGCAATACAGGTTCTTCCATCGATTTGAGCGGGAGAAGAAGGACGGCCATGAATAGTGGTTAAAGGTGTGTGATTACAGAAGGAGATAATGATGGCGATGAATCGTAAAGTCCGAATGGGCAATTAAACAAAGGTTTGTGAATTTCTATATTATTTCAAATTGGCTTAAAATTAACAGCGTGTTTATGATTGTGCCGGTCTTGCAACCTTGTGAGTTTTGAAATTTATTGATTGAATTATTGCCGGTGTTAAAATAGGGATTTGATGTTAAGAATCGCTAATGTAAGCAGGGACAGTAACAACAGCGTTCTTAAATGCAGAGCCAAGGTAAGCTTTAGTAAATTTCCTGCAATATTTTCTAACACTTTTTATCTTAATGTTTGGATTCTTGTTCTATTTTAACTTTTAAATATGATGCTAGTAATGGATTTGCATATTCAAAAACGGGAATGATGGTGGTTAAAGCTTACCTACGATACTGAGGATCGTATCGGTTATTGTTGAAACAAATTCTTTCCGAATGCGTAGAAGAATACCAGAGGGAAATCTACATTAGGTACAAATTCTTCTTGTAATTTCTTCGACTCCAGCTGTTGTTGTTTCAAAATTTGTTTCAGTCTTTGTTGAAATTGCATTTTAGATGCGAATCGTGTTGAACTGGTTTGTGCAGGTAGCAGACCATGCTGGTGCAGGTTTTGGCTTTATGCAGAATGGTGTGGTTTGATAGTCTTGTGTTCCCCCATGCCCCTTTCTGAACTGAGTTTGGATTCTCTTCTCCTCCCTCTATTCTGAACTGCTATCTATGCTTTTTCTCTCTTCTCTTTCTGAATTGCCTGCTACTGAGTTTGTATATCAGGTTCCTAGGATTGGGTTTGAGAAGTTTGATGCAGGTTATCAAACAGGCTATGTGCTTTTTCTTATGTCATGCAGTATGGTTATGTTTTGTTTTGAAATGGTTAGCAGTATGCAGGTTAGAAAATGGAATATGGTTTCTTTTTGAAAATGGCTTAGCAGTGATGTGGTGGTATGGTTTTTTTGCAGTGACGTGGTTTTGCCAATGGACAAATGGTATTTTTGCTTGGTAGTTTTGTGTAGTATGCAGGTTATGGTTCTGTAGAATGTGAATATGCAGAATGCTCTGTCCACCTCTGCTATGCAGTTAAGACTTCCTTTTTGAAGGGATTGCAAATAGCCGTTGCTTCCCCCCTTTGTGGCTCAGGTTTTGAGTATTTAATTATATTTTCCTGATGCTGCATATATGCTGCTACATGTGATTTCATTCCCATTTCATGCTTAGGCCAGAACCTGCAAAATTAAGCCTCTTCTTCTCTCTACCTCAAGTACATACATGATACATAAATGTGATATCTGTACTGCTGTTCTGAAAAACCATACAGGCTGGAATATGATGAAAAAGGAAATAGGTTGCTTGCACACATTGTTTTAAAATTGCATAGTTCTGAAATTGCACATTGTTTGAAATTGCATATTGTTTGTTTTGAAATTATGTATGCTGTGTACTTATGCAGTTTTGACCAAAAAATGTATTTATGCATATGTGAAATATGCAGTAGGCTTTTGATGCAAATGATTTTGAAAATGTGCTATTTTTAATTATGCATTCATTTAAAAATTCCTCTCTTTTTTGTGAACCGGGAGAAATCCCGTGATTTGCAAAAAAAGAGTAACTGATTCCGGCCGTTTGATTTTAATGATGAACATTAAATTTATTTTCTGCATTTAAATTATTTATTCGATTCTAATTTCTTTTAATTGTGCAGGTAACATTAAGTAAAGCGGACAAACGCATTGGATTGGAAGCTTTAGAATTAAGATAGATTAGTTTTTTTTATTTCATTTTAATTTTGTCCATTCATTATTGTAATTTACTGTAATATATACAATATTTACAAAATAACTTGTACAAAAAAAGAATGAATAAAAGAAACTATTTGTCCATTAATTCTTCTTCTTTATTTATTTATCGTTTATTATTTCTCTGCACGAATAATAATTGGAACCAAATTTCAATTACCCACGTTCAAAATAATAAACAGATAAATAATAATTATCATTGACCAACTAATACCTTCGATTATTTAATCCATCATTCCCAACTAAATTATAATAATTAAAATAGGATTTCAATTATTTAACTTAGAACGACGAACGATTAAACAATCGTTATTGACCGATGAATTTTTCGAATGCTTATTATATTATTCATAAACTTTAAATTATGTAATAACTAAGAATAAATTCTAGTTACTTAAATTTAAAATAATGAGTAATAAATAAATATTGTCCACACAATTAATGCGCCTCTTCTCTGATGTTTATTTTATTATCCATACGTCTTTAAACTAAATAATAATCAAAAGTGAATTTCAATTATTTAAGTCTTAGATAATAGATAATTAATAAACATCATTTTTTTTGCACGAATCGATTAAATGATTTAATGTTCAGCATAAATAGCTCTTGGCCTGAAAAAGTCATGAATTTTAAACTGCTTTGAAAATTTGATGAAAATGTGTCAAAACCCTTGCAATGCGAATGATGCAGATGGGAGACGGTATCTTAGGTCAAAATTTGGGGTACAACAGCTGCCCCTATTTAAGTTCCTTCTATCCGGAGATATGAAGATTTGAAATCTTCGTTTCGACGAGATTGAAGGTACTTAAATACATAACTACGCAAATTTTGTCCTATGATGCCGTCATCATGCAGTGATATGAATGTAGTGCATGAATTCACAGAGAAAGATATTGTGTGGAACAAGACAATGCTGGAGGAATCGAACACCAACAAAACACAGCGGTTCGGATTATACATTATTGGGGAGACAAGCTATCGACTTCAAACGACAGACTCCCGACAGCGAACAAAAATGAGGGGATACAACCTCTAACCCTAACAAAGAGAGCATCTTGCATAGGCCATAACAGATCGTTGATCCAAACAGTGAGTTCGCAACTCAAGGTCGACGGTAGACAGAGAGTATCAAATTGCTGATAACTGATTACCGACTTCTGGAGGTATAGATTCGTAACAGACTTCTCTGCTAGATTTTCAAAGATATACTCATTAATGCTGAAGTAATAAGATTGTAGATACGAAGGTTGTTCAAATAAAGAAAAACTGCAATTTGTCCAGAGAAAATACCGGTAGCATACAAGTTGCTCAAATAAAGAGGCTACCACTTGCTGTCGTCCACAGAAAATACCGATAACAAACAAGCTGCTCAAATAAAGAAGCTGCCACTTGCTGTTTTCCGAAGAAAATACCGATAACAAACAAGCTGCTCAAATAAAGAGGCTATCACTTGCTGTCGTCCAAAGAGAATACCAATAACATACAAGCTGCTCAAATAAAGAAGCTGCCGCTTGCTGTTGTCCCGAAAAGTAATAACGTACTGGTAACTCATGAAGAGTTTGCTGCTCGTTGCTTTCAGAAAAATAAAATGACACACTAGTAGCTCGTGAAGAACTGCTGGCGTTTTCCAACGGAATAAAATGACGCACTAGTAGCTCATGAAGAACTGCTGCTCGGCGTTTCCCAAAAAGGATAAAATGACGCACTAGTAGCTCATGAAGAACTGCTGGCGTTTTCACAAAGTCATAACTGACGCACTAGTAGCTCATGAAGAACTGCTGCTCGGCGCTTTCACAAAGTCATAACTGACGCACTAGTAGCTCATGAAGAACTGCTGCTCGGCGCTTTCGAAAAGATAAAAATGACGCACTAGTAGCTCATGAAGAACTGCTGCTCGGCGCTTTCGAAAAGAATAAATGACGCACTAGTAGCTCATGAAGAACTGCTGGCGTTTCAGAAAATAAATAACGCACTAGTAGCTCGTGAAGAACTGCTGCTCGGCGCTTTCGAAAAAGTAATGTACAAGTTGCTCGTGAAGAGCTACCGCTTGTCGTTTTCCAACATAATTCAGAAGGAAACTGCGATGATATTGGCAGAGAATAAAATCTTCATCAAAGAGAACCCTGAATCAATCCTTCCCGAGGAGATCATCCATTTTAACGTGCAAAATAAATGCACCAACCGTCTAGGTCGCAATTTCACTGGGGAAAATCAAAGAGTATAGCCTATGCAAGAGGCAGCCACTTCATCCAGGAATAACCAGAGAGAAAACAATCAAACAAGACTCCTCCCAATGAGAAAGTAAATCGATTGGGGAAATTATCCTATCCAGAAATGGACAAGGTAAGCTAAATCAAAAATTACCCACGAGGATTAGCTCAGTTGGGGAATTAGAAAGGAGGCACATTTTATGCTTAAATCGGCACTCTATTTGGAAAGATCAAATACGTTATTTGAATAGACACAACCAAGGTGTACGAACTCAAAGACAACAACAAATTCAATTGTGCATGCATGAGGCAATGGTGAATGAATAAATGAATGTCATGTATATGCTGACGAAACCGACAGGGGAAATGGACAGAGGATGATAAGACATCACAGTACAACCCGGTACTCGACTAATCTCAAAAGGAGGGGAACATCACTGGAGATAGAAGACAAAAGCCAACAATGCTGTAAAATCCTTCTACAAGGCTTAAATCTCTTGGAGAGGAAGATATTCAACCCAAAGTCCAGTCTTCTATCGTCGACAACACGAACAAATCTTCAGCTGAAGAAAGTCACGCTTAGCTGGGAACACCGCCCTCTGATGAAGTGTGCGATACATAACACACATTCTAACAAGTCTAGATTGCCCCTGGGACCAATATTGGATGCCCCAAACTTGCTGCTGATGAGCTGCATGATGCATGACGATTCTTGCGAATAGTTTCACTTCTAGAATGCCCCAAGCTAAAAGGTTGATGGCGAGAAAACGTCTCAAGAGGGTTTACAAAAGACCTGGCATTTACCATGCTCTGGTGTCTTCAAACTTTTAGAGAAAATCATCAAATCCTGACGTGATTGCCCCGGATTGACTGTAGTCGGCACAACAAAGTCTTCGAATTTTTGCCCCAATCTAGCAAACCAATTGGGAAAAGCAACAACTAGGAGAAGCAACCTGTCCTTGCTTAAGGTCTTCAACTGATATGCCCCTGGATATGATTTTCTTGAATTGATTCTCCAATTACTCAACATAGTTTCAAGCCTTAAAAGGGTAAACTCAACACTGGTGTTTATGTGAGCTTCCTTGATATCAAGCAAAAGTTTTGCAGCTAGAAAAAAAAGTTCACAATGAGAATGAGAATTCTAATGCAACAGTTATATAAGTCTTGAAGATTTTTGAAAGATATCGCACAAATTTTGCGAGTTAAAGCATCATTTATTTTTGTATAGGGAAAACATATGATACCAACATAACTATTTGAAACATTCATGGGAGTCAGGAACATTATCTCATTGAAGTAGGCTTTCGAAATGACCTTGCTTCAATTAGGACTTTTGAAGGTTGTAATGTGGTCCGGTTTATGGATTTTTAGAAAAAAGGTTTTAAAGCTCAAAATATTTGGTGCCCACCCGTTCTTCATGATGTTCTCCAACCCTATGCTCGGTTAATTCAACCTGAGTGTTCATCTCTCAAAGGATTTTGTGACGGTAACATCTCCCTTGCGAATTTTGAACACTCAATCAGATTAACTGACAACTACCCTGCCCCAGGTTAAAATTCAAGGTTTTTTCGTATAGAAAAGAAACTTCTGCTTCGAAGGCTCGAAAGGGTTAGCAAGGGATTATCTTCCTTATATCTCCGGTGTTTAGGGATTTGAAACAATGCCTGTACATCATCAACAAGATCTTATTCAAAAGCATGCAACCAAAGATTTTGTGTTCTTTAGATCATCATCCCCCCTTCAATCTCTGCCTAGGCAAGAGAATGGGCCACATGTTGGTATCATAATGCAAAAGAAATTTAAAATTCGAGAGCAAATATGAGTGAAACGAATGAATTTCTTCAAGACAAACATACTCATTGTATTAAAATAACCATTTAGACGCAAACAAGTTCTTTCATGCAAACAATGTTTCGATAAATAAGAAAAGCTACAAAAGCAGAAACAAGTTAATAATCTGGGAAGGCTTTCCACTTGAACTACCGAAAACATCTTCAAAAACTCAAAGTCACCCTCAATCGTGTTTACTCTTCGGCGCCTGTTTGATTTGAACTTCAAAACCAACGTCCTTGAATGACAAGATACCACTTCGGACCAACTTCTGAACCTCAATCTTCAAAGTGAAGCAACTCTCCAAGTCATGCCCAGGAGCACCTTGATGAAAAGTACAAGCCAAATCAGCTTTGTAGTTCCAATGTATCTTCTTAGGGACCTCCGGTGGAGGTCGGGTCTGAACCAAGTTCCTCTGCATCAGGATAGGGAACAACTCTGTGTAGGTGATTGGAATTGAATCAAACTGGGTTTTCCTCTGATTAGGAACTTGCTGATTCTGTTGATGAACGTGATGATTCTGATGATGATTATTCTTCCCTTTGGTTCTCTTCTTGGAAAAGTCATTATCAAACTTCTTCACACCATTAGTTGCGCTATCGTCTCCATACGAACATCCTTTTCCGACACCTTCTTCTAGATGCACTCCCACATTCACCTTGTCAGGAAAGTCGACAGGTGTATTAACCGTCACCTTTTCATGAGAAAAAGATTTCGGAGTTTCCGTGAAGACTTTTATCCTTGCTTCCTCCCTCTTAGAAGGATTGACTTGGGCGGCAAGCAGAATTTCCACCAAACCAGTTAAGTGATCCAAACCAGCTTTCAAAATAGTCACCTCTCTGCGGAGTTCAGAAATCTCTTGCTTGATATTCTCCATTGTCCTCTTAGCGCGAGTGTTGTACTAGTGAGACCAAAGGAAAAAATAAGACTCGAAAAAAAAGACCTTTGAAAGTTGAGACAAAGGAAAAATGTAGAATGATGTATGATATGCAAAAGAGAGTTTTATTTGACTTTCAAGGAACTCAAGATATCAAGTTATAAACATCCAAGTATGAAGATAACAGATGAATTTTAAATTGGCTCCAAACATTGATCAAGTTATCGTCAAGATCAATCATCCATTTTGGTGGATTAGGGTTTTCGCCCTATCAACACCCAAGATCCATTGAGTTTGACGAAACTGGTGATGTTTACAAAGAAAGACCTCCAAACTCCTTCAAAGTCAAGTGAAAAGAGTTTTATGGATGCATGAATGCATGGCGATGCAACAACCACAAGCAAGGTCAAAAACATGGGGTTAAAAGGTTCAACGTTCCGCATGGAGTCGAGGGTAAAAAAAACATCCCCAAGGTATGTACTAAGGGTTTAATCACACCTGTAGAACAAGGTTCTAAGAGTTCCCAGAGTCTACATTCCTCCTTCGGATATTGCCAACGTCTTGATTACTCGATAATTAGCAATATTCTCAAGAGAAACTCGTCCGAGCGTAGCATCGCATAACAACTACTTCCGAATTACTCCGTTATAGTCTCCGCGCTACACCTAAAAGGCCAAGATGGGTTAGGGTTCTACGGTCCTCAACTTCTCGGGCTCCTAGGTCGAAAATAATAATGTCTTCCCGATTACTCGGTAAACAAATATTAAGTTCAAGAGGGCCTTCCATTGAGTGGGGGATCTCATGCCTCCTTCTTCGGGATTACTCCCTCAAAGTTAACATGACTATACCGCCCGTCCTATTCCTTAAGTGTTACTTAATCCGGGTATAGGATTCGTCCTTTGCAAAAACCCAAACACCCCAATTTAAACATATAATCAAGCAAATCAAATAATAGTAAACAGATAAAACAAATTAGGCTTAACCCACTTAGGGATGGACCAGCAAGAGGTCATTCATATCCCCAGCAGAGTCGCCAATTCTGTAGCGATAAAAAATGTAGCGGGGTAAATCGGAGATCGAATTATTGATTAATTCGTCTCACAAAAGCAAGAGTCGCCACCGCGCTTTATTGTTTCCAAAGGAAAAGGGAAAAGAGCGAAATAAAACCCTAAATATGCAATGTAAATAAAATACGAATACAAAGCGTTTTTGAAAAGAGATCTTATGGTTCGGGGGTTGGTTATACAATGGGAAGGTACTAGCACCCAATGCATCTATAGTACTCTATAGGAACCTTTTGAAATATCTGTTTTGTTTAAAATTTGATCGCTTGATTGAAAATAAATCGTTTTGGCCGAAAAGGGATACGGACGGGTTTTTTTGAAGATACGACGACCTAATGTCGAAGTTTTTGGCTTAAAAGGTATAAGTCTTGAAAAGGTTGAAATTTTGAAGTAATGTGAATGTTTGAAGAAAATTGACCTAAGTTTTTAATGAATGAGAGTATTCGCTCGATCGTTTTGAGGACATGAAGTCAACAAAAAATTAGACTATTCCCTTTGGATTGGTGCAAACAGAATAAACAGGTACAATGAAATAATTGACAGAAAAATGATACACAACAATTAAATGTGAACATGCATTTTTTATATGATTTTTGTTTAATAGGCGAAAAGAAAAAGTTTAATTGGTTTTCACTTTTTTACGCATTTTTAATGATAAAAAGTAATGAGAATTAATAGAAATGTTTTTTTAGATTTTATATTTCTATTTTTTTTATGTCTTTTTTTTAATATAAATAAAAAGTATTACTCTCAAGAATTCTTTGAATAAAATTAAAACTTAATGCTATTAACCTAAGTCTAATTTAAAGATATACTAAGATTACTAAATTAAATCCTAAGAGTTTAAATTAATAAAATTAGTCAATGATTAAAAAAAAGTTTTAAGTTACATCTCTTATTTTGATTTACTCAATTAAAACTTAAACTAATAAGATTTAGACAAATATTAAAAATTATTTAATTAAAACTATATGTTATTTCTAAGAAACTACTTAGTCTAGATTAATTAAGTTAAGAAAAAGAATAGAATTAAACTAAGAGTAAATAAAAATGGGGTATGGATATCAAAGAGAATGGGCTTAAGCTGACAAAGAAAAATGGGCTTAGTTGAAGAGAGTGGAGCGGGTCGGGTCGGTTGGAAGACCCAGACCCATGAGGGAGAAACACACATGCTGAAGCGAAAAAGAAACCTAGGGAGTGAGGGTATGCCGCCGGCGCCGCTGATGGCTGTCCTTTCTTCCTCTCTCAACGTTCACCATGGTTCCACTTCGTCATCAAGCTTGGTCTCCTTTGAATCGGTAATTCTTTGCTCTCAAAAGTTGGTTGTTATTATGCAAATCTATCTCCCTCTTCTGCATGTATCCAATTTCAGCAAATAACAGCCCATTCTTTTTGGAACGAATTCTACTTATTCCTTTTTCTAATTTAGACTCCAGATTTTTAAGTTCCTTGGCATTCATAGATCCTAGAGATTCATCCATCATTTGCCTGTTGTTATTCTGTAGGTTACTAATTTGATGGTTCTTCGCCATGGGTGTCAAACATGGCCGAAATAGGGGTAAAAGGAGTAGTGGAGAAGGAACCATGGAAAACACGTAGTTGGGAAACATGAAAAATGGGATGAACCTTTGAAGAAGGAGGTAGATCTAGGTGATAAGCAAACTTTCCAATCCGACGAAGAATCTTGAAAGGTCCATAAAACATTTTGAGAGTTTGTGAGAGACACGGTGCTGCATTGAAACTTGACGAAACGGTTGAAAGTGGAGCTACACTAGGTCACCCTTAGCAAAGGTAATATCATAACGTTTCTTGTTACTCTGATTTTCCATGATTTGTCTGCTGTATGTTTTAGCGGAAATTCATTCTCGTCTTAGAAACTTTGTTGGTAATTTGCAGGGAGATAACACAGTCCTGTTAGGCCAAAGGGAACCAACTAACAGGGACGTATCATCTGGATCTGTAGTAATGACGAGACAAAAGTTTTGGTCGAAAAAAAAAATTGTTTCAAGCTCTTCCAAACAATATTTACAAACTTCTTCTAGTGGAGAAACCGTGGTAAAAATCTGAAAAGTACAGGATGCTCCATCTGCAAGTGAAAGACGAGATGTAACTGGACCTGCCAAAACTGCTCCTCTTTGACTGGGTATGAGGGGTTTGGAGCATAAGAGACGGACCCGACTTCAACCTCCTGTTGGTAAATATGCCGGAGATGGATCCTCCAATTCTTCCATTAACCAAAGTCAAGAAACAAGGACAGATAGCCAAAATCTATTGCAATACAGGTTCTTCCATCGATTTGAGCGGGAGAAGAAGGACGGCCATGAATAGTGGTTAAAGGTGTGTGATTACAGAAGGAGATAATGATGGCGATGAATCGTAAAGTCCGAATGGGCAATTAAACAAAGGTTTGTGAATTTCTATATTATTTCAAATTGGCTTAAAATTAACAGCGTGTTTATGATTGTGCCGGTCTTGCAACCTTGTGAGTTTTGAAATTTATTGATTGAATTATTGCCGGTGTTAAAATAGGGATTTGATGTTAAGAATCGCTAATGTAAGCAGGGACAGTAACAACAGCGTTCTTAAATGCAGAGCCAAGGTAAGCTTTAGTAAATTTCCTGCAATATTTTCTAACACTTTTTATCTTAATGTTTGGATTCTTGTTCTATTTTAACTTTTAAATATGATGCTAGTAATGGATTTGCATATTCAAAAACGGGAATGATGGTGGTTAAAGCTTACCTACGATACTGAGGATCATATCGGTTATTGTTGAAACAAATTCTTTCCGAATGCGTAGAAGAATACCAGAGGGAAATCTACATTAGGTACAAATTCTTCTTGTAATTTCTTCGACTCCAGCTGTTGTTGTTTCAAAATTTGTTTCAGTCTTTGTTGAAATTGCATTTTAGATGCGAATCGTGTTGAACTGGTTTGTGCAGGTAGCAGACCATGCTGGTGCAGGTTTTGGCTTTATGCAGAATGGTGTGGTTTGATAGTCTTGTGTTCCCCCATGCCCCTTTCTGAACTGAGTTTGGATTCTCTTCTCCTCCCTCTATTCTGAACTGCTATCTATGCTTTTTCTCTCTTCTCTTTCTGAATTGCCTGCTACTGAGTTTGTATATCAGGTTCCTAGGATTGGGTTTGAGAAGTTTGATGCAGGTTATCAAACAGGCTATGTGCTTTTTCTTATGTCATGCAGTATGGTTATGTTTTGTTTTGAAATGGTTAGCAGTATGCAGGTTAGAAAATGGAATATGGTTTCTTTTTGAAAATGGCTTAGCAGTGATGTGGTGGTATGGTTTTTTTGCAGTGACGTGGTTTTGCCAATGGACAAATGGTATTTTTGCTTGGTAGTTTTGTGTAGTATGCAGGTTATGGTTCTGTAGAATGTGAATATGCAGAATGCTCTGTCCACCTCTGCTATGCAGTTAAGACTTCCTTTTTGAAGGGATTGCAAATAGCCGTTGCTTCCCCCCTTTGTGGCTCAGGTTTTGAGTATTTAATTATATTTTCCTGATGCTGCATATATGCTGCTACATGTGATTTCATTCCCATTTCATGCTTAGGCCAGAACCTGCAAAATTAAGCCTCTTCTTCTCTCTACCTCAAGTACATACATGATACATAAATGTGATATCTGTACTGCTGTTCTGAAAAACCATACAGGCTGGAATATGATGAAAAAGGAAATAGGTTGCTTGCACACATTGTTTTAAAATTGCATAGTTCTGAAATTGCACATTGTTTGAAATTGCATATTGTTTGTTTTGAAATTATGTATGCTGTGTACTTATGCAGTTTTGACCAAAAAATGTATTTATGCATATGTGAAATATGCAGTAGGCTTTTGATGCAAATGATTTTGAAAATGTGCTATTTTTAATTATGCATTCATTTAAAAATTCCTCTCTTTTTTGTGAACCGGGAGAAATCCCGTGATTTGCAAAAAAAGAGTAACTGATTCCGGCCGTTTGATTTTAATGATGAACATTAAATTTATTTTCTGCATTTAAATTATTTATTCGATTCTAATTTCTTTTAATTGTGCAGGTAACATTAAGTAAAGCGGACAAACGCATTGGATTGGAAGCTTTAGAATTAAGATAGATTAGTTTTTTTTATTTCATTTTAATTTTGTCCATTCATTATTGTAATTTACTGTAATATATACAATATTTACAAAATAACTTGTACAAAAAAAGAATGAATAAAAGAAACTATTTGTCCATTAATTCTTCTTCTTTATTTATTTATCGTTTATTATTTCTCTGCACGAATAATAATTGGAACCAAATTTCAATTACCCACGTTCAAAATAATAAACAGATAAATAATAATTATCATTGACCAACTAATACCTTCGATTATTTAATCCATCATTCCCAACTAAATTATAATAATTAAAATAGGATTTCAATTATTTAACTTAGAACGACGAACGATTAAACAATCGTTATTGACCGATGAATTTTTCGAATGCTTATTATATTATTCATAAACTTTAAATTATGTAATAACTAAGAATAAATTCTAGTTACTTAAATTTAAAATAATGAGTAATAAATAAATATTGTCCACACAATTAATGCGCCTCTTCTCTGATGTTTATTTTATTATCCATACGTCTTTAAACTAAATAATAATCAAAAGTGAATTTCAATTATTTAAGTCTTAGATAATAGATAATTAATAAACATCATTTTTTTTGCACGAATCGATTAAATGATTTAATGTTCAGCATAAATAGCTCTTGGCCTGAAAAAGTCATGAATTTTAAACTGCTTTGAAAATTTGATGAAAATGTGTCAAAACCCTTGCAATGCGAATGATGCAGATGGGAGACGGTATCTTAGGTCAAAATTTGGGGTACAACAATTAGGTCAAAAGTCAACTGTGAATAATATACAATCAAACTTCAAGATTTTTGGTCAACATCATCATTTTGAAGTGATATCCATAATTTGATCAAAGGTTGATCATGATTCCTCAAGGAATGCTCTTAATTCATCAAAAGTCAAGAATTTCTAAATTAGGGTTTCTATAGGAGAAGTCAACTAAACTTTGACTAGGCATAACTTTCACATACTTCATCCATTTTTCCCCAAAAAAATCTCATTTTGGAGAGAATCCAATTCCTTATAACTTCTGTTTTATCCTCAAGTTCGATAAATGCACCATTTGAAAGATACAAGCTCATACATTACAGGTCATTTTCAAAATGTCAACAAAAGACACTTTTTTCCAAGACCATTTACATCAAGATAAAGTCTTAAAATGCAAAATTGGTCAAAAGAGAGACTAAAGTATACATCTTGGGTTTTCCAAAAAGTCCATGATCATAATCACAGGATAAAAATTGATCAAGTTATGGCTTAATCAAGTTGGGGAAATTTGAGAGATTTCAAGAAACATACATTGGACAAATTTTGAATTTTAGGTCAATGGCCTAACTTTTTGGACTTAAAACACTTTCATACCTTATGAAGGGCCCCTAATCTCATTTTTACTTTTCCTTGTAAATTGTATCTATTTTATTCATATTTACTTTGATTTATTTTAAATAAATACAAAGTAAATTGTATAAAATATTTAGAGATGGGATTTGGCATTTGGGCTAATGTTTTGTTTTGTCTTAAGGCCCAAGAATTCGTGCCAAAATATTCAGGTACATTCAAGGATGGAAATGGCATGAAATCTTCATTTTTAGCATTTTTTCAAATTATAATCATGGCTTTTAACAACATGGTTATGGCTTGGATTTTTTCCATATCTCCTTCCTATCTCCATCTCCTCTATATATAAATCACATTTGCAAGCCAATGACAAGGATACAGTACCTCAAGAAGCCACAAAATTCTCAAAAAAATTCATAAAGTTGTAAAAATCAAAACAGGTTTTACAGTCGTGATCACTCGAAACCAAACATCATGTCATCCTCTTGAGATTCCCAGAAAGCCATCTGAGCCCTTACACGAGCTATTCCATGCCCAGAGTTACAGATTGAATCATCTCCGATTGTTAGATGCTTCCTCAAACAACCTTTACACTTTCACAAAACTTCTTTCAAAAATAATTTTCATATACACATAGCACAAGGTATTTCAAAATGAGCTAAGCATCTAAGAGCCCGTAGATAACTACAAATGGAAAGGGTTCTAACACTGTCCCTTTCCATAATTTACCCCCCTTTTTAAAAAATAATCTTGAAAGGTCTTTTTCTGTTATTTTCACCCTTTTCTTTGTTGGATAAAATAAAATTTGGTGGCGACTCTTGCTTACCGCAACATTTTCAAAAACAAACGCCAAAATAAGTATAAACAGTCGATTCTGCCACCGTATTACAATAATTTTCTTAGCCATTGTATGTCCACTGGAGTGAGTACCAAAGACACCTTCGAGCATTTCTTCCATAATCTTCTCAGCTTCCTTCTTGTCTATACAACGAAGAAAAGTTGAATTGTGGTTGCGCTTGTACAAGATTTCGTTACTCAAAAAGAACTTGGCAGAGGACCTCCTTAGAAATTTCTTATCATTGATAAATCCCCCTTCAGGATACTCTTGAGTTTCGAGGTATCTTTTCACTTCGTGGTACCAAGGCTTTTCCTTAACTCTATCAGTATCAACTTCGTAGCAATGCGCTGATTCATCTAGTCTCTTGATAGTAATTAGAGGAGCTTCATTATCCCATCTGACTTTGAACATAGATGACATGGTAGCTAGTGCGTCTGCCAATTAATTCTCTTCTCGTGGAATGTGTTCAAAAGTGATTTCTTTGAAGTACAAAATTAATGTCAACATATGCTCTCGATAAGGAATGAGATGTGGATGCTTCGTGTCCCATTCTCCCTTAATCTTACTGATCCCTAGGGCTGAGTCCCCATATACATTCAAGAATTTAATTCTCATATCGATGGAAGCTTTGATACCCATGATGCATGCTTCGTACTCGGCCATATTGTTGGTACAGTCAAAACACAATTTGGCGGTGAAGGGTGTATAGAAACCCTTGGGAGAGACAATCACAACACCAATTCCATTACCAAGTGCGTTAGAAACTCCGTAAAAAACCATAGTCCATCGGGATCCTGGTTCAGGTTCTTCATATGGTCCAGGTTCTTCATAATCAGTAACTAGCATGATATTCTCATCCGGGGACTCAAAATTAATAGACTGATAGCCATCTACGGCTTGATGAGCCAAATGATCTGCCAATACACTTCCTTTGATTGACTTCTGAGTAGTGTACTGAATGGTGTATTCTATAAAGGTCATTTTCTATCTTGCTATTCTTCCGGAGAGAGTGGGTTTTTCGAATATGTATTTTATTGGATCCATCTTAGAGATCAACAAAGTAGTATGAGTCAACATATATTGTCTTAGTCGGTGAGCAGCCCATGCCAAAGCATGACAAGTTTTCTCGAGCTTAGAGTATCTTGTTTCACAATTGGTAAAATTTTTGCTAAGGTAGTATATTGCATGCTATTTTCGACCAGACTCGTCATGTTGCCCCAATACACACCCCATTGAGTTCTCTAATACTGTCAAGTACGTGATCAAAGGTCTTCTTTCAACCGGTGGCATCGGAATTGGAGGTTCCTAGAGGTACTCTTTGGTTTTGTCAAAGTCTATCTGAAAATCATCGTTCTACTCCACTATTTGATCTTTCTTCAGTTACTTGAAGATATGCTCACAAGCAGCAGTCAAATGGGAAATAAATATGGAAATGTAGTTCAATCATCCAAGAAACCTCTGACTTCCTTCTCAGTACAGGGAGCTGGAATTTCTTGAATGGCTTTAACCTTGGCAGATCTTACCCCAAAGGTACACTTGCTTGGATTCAACCTCAACTTGAACTTCTTCAATCTCTCAAACAGCTTGTGCAAGTGGTCGAGATGTTCTTCTTCAGTTTGAGACCTGGCTATCATGTCATCAACTTAAACCTCTATCTTATAATGGATCGTATCATGGAATAAAGCTACCATAGCACGCTGAGATGTTGCACCAGTGTTTTTCAAACAAAAAGGCATAACTGTGTAACAGAAAGTGGACCACTCTGTGACAAAAGTAGTCTTCTCCGTGTCTTCAGGTGCAATATTTATTTGATTATAACAAGAGAAACCATCCATGAAGGAAAATACTTTGTGCTGAGCGGTGTTGTCAACCAGAACATCAATATGCAGAAGCGGAAAGTCATCTTTGGGGATTGCCCTATTCAAATCTCTGTAGTCTGTACACATACACACCTTACCATCTTTCTTAGGTATCAGCACCACATTTGCAACCCACTGAGGATAGGATGTAACAGCTAAGAAACCTGCATTGAATTGCTTCATAACCTCAACTTTGATCTTTTCATACATCTTGGGATGCATACAACGAACCTTCTTCTTTATAGGAGGAAAACCTTCCTTCATCGATAGACGGTGAACCACAATGTTAGTATCAAGCCCTGTCATGTCTTCATAAGACCAAGCAAAGATCTCAAGATAGTCACGTAACATCTGGATTAACCTCTTTTTAACATTGTCTTCTAGGTTGGCACCTATCTTGATTTCTTTCTTGTCCTCTTCAGTACCCAAGTTTATAACCTCAACTGGATCTTCATGCGGTTGTAGGCTCTTTCTTCTTGTTTTAACAGTCTCGAAAGCTCTCCAGGTACTTCACAATCTTCCTCACCAACGTCTTTGGCTTGGTAGATCGGATGTTTGAATTCATAATTGGCAATAGCATAATTCTTATCAATGGGACCCAGGGTGGATATGGATATGCAATTTGTTATATGGGTGTGTGTAAGAACACATAGCTATTTTGAAAGCAATAAAGTAAAAGAAAGATAGAGAGCGCAAAATTTGAATGCAAACGTCCAATGATTTATTAAATGAAAATATGTGGATGAAAAATGATAACCCTAACAAATGGACCGTTGTGCCCTAGGTAAGGCACAATGCTTAAAGTTATTGTTCAAATTACCTAACCAAAAACTTTGAAAGCAATAAAACAGAAAATAACATTTACTCCTGACTAAAGAGATTGGTATAAAGTCTTCAGCCTTCAATTGTTGAGCCCACTGTTGGTAGTAGGGAAAATCTAATTGTCTATGTCACAGTCGTTATCAACGTCTTCCACAGTGTTGACTTGATTTTCATGGATTCCGTTATTGTTGATGCATAATGGTGGTATCCCAGAATTAGCACGAGAACGATGGATAACCCTATGAGCCTCTAAGGTGAAACCCAAGCCAAATTTGTCGTACTCGTAAGGAATGTCGGGAAGCTGAACCCCAATAGTGCCACCACCTTCTTCTACCACATCCTTATCGTCTTTCAAAAAAGTCATTCTTGGCGAAATCCTGGTAACCTTGGGAACAATAGGAGTAACTTTAGCAACATGGGTTGTCTAAGGAATAACTTCAAAGGTCTGACAAGGAGTCTCGGGGAATTCACCATCTATCTCAACATACTTGAAGGAGTTCAAATGGCTCACCATGTATTCTTCTTCGCCACAAACTGTAATGATTTTTCCTTTCACGGGTGTTGTAACCCAAAATTTAACTTCCCAATTTCTTCAAGACACCTCCTCATGCTCCTAGCATTTTCAGTTGCTCAAGGCTCCTCAATGTTTGATCAGACAAATTCTCCTCTTAAGCAATTGACCTACAACTAGGGTTTCACTTTTCTCAAGGAAGATTGGGCCTCTAATGTCTCAAGTGGATTCCATGGTTCCTCATATGTCTCAATTAATGCTCATGCCAATTTTCAAGCCTTTCATCACAAGTTTGCTCAGTCAATTGCTCATATGACTAAAAATCAACTATATAAGGTAAAAAGTCAATTGTGGTCAACATAAAGTCAAACTTTAAGATTTTTGGTCAACATCAAGATCTTGAAGTCACATTATTCATTTTATCAAGGGTTGATCATGATTCATCAAGAAAACTATCAATTCATCAAAGTCAAAGTTTCCAACTGTAGGGGACATCTTGAGATTTCCAAAAAGTCCAATATCAACTTCAAATGATAAAAATTGAGAGAGTTATGATTGGTGCAAGTTGGGAAAATTTAAGAAAATACATGAAACCCAAATTGAAAAAGCTTGATATTTTAGGCTAGTGGGCTGATCTTTCAAGGTCCAAACGTGTATTAGGCCTCACTTTGAACCGCTAAACCAATTCATACACCCCTTGGATTTTTATTCTATTTATTTTTATTTTATTTATTTAAATTCAAAATTAAAAAAGATAAAACCAAGGCTTTCATGACAAGGTCCAAACCCATTTGTTTGAGCTAATTCTCCTCTATATATATTCTTCATTCAGACAAGAGAAGATGACACAAAATCTTGCACGAAAAAGTTTCCCAAAAATTCTTAAAAAATAAGCCAAACTTCAAACCCTAGTTACAACCTCTCTCAAAGTAAACTAATTCTCCCAATCGATCCCTGAAGCATTGTTGGGTAAGAATGGATCAATCTTGATGGTGCAAAGAACACGAAACCAGCATGCATATATCTCTGGTTTCATTGTTTCTTTTTCAAATTCATATATTTTTTTTCTTCATGTTTTAATGCATACTAACGTTACTAACATTCTTCTTAGATATCAAGATGCAGGACAAACCCATCACATGGCTCCCATAATGGATGAATTGTAGTTTGCCATGTTTATACTATTTTACTTTTTCTCATTCATATCTCTCAGTATATAGGGAATCAGCCCTAGCCAATAGCACCATTGAACTCGCAACACCAAATTAGGGGGGTAGGGTCCATGGTAATCATTAATGTGCTTTATTTTGTAGGAACGAAGAAGGAAGCTCATTGGAGAAGACAACCAGAGCTAGGGCTCTGGTGCCTCTCCGTCCCAGGATTTTTTTTTATTATTTATTTAATGACGTTCACTAATGTACTAGATGAGAAGCATGGCTCAGGGGAAAACGCGCACAAGATAAGGCATTGGTATAGCAAGCCGTGGGTTCGATCCCTGCCTTTTGAGGTTTTTTCTCATATTTTTCAATGTTTTGCAGGATTAATATATATTGTGCTGCATCCACCCCCTAACACCAAAGCATGGTTGGCTCAGTGGCAAAGAAGGGCATTGGTAACCTCAAGGGCGTGGGTTCAACACCCACCCCTGACAATTTCATCTCTTTTTTTGTTTTTTTAATCCTTTTCCGATTGATTTTTCTTCCCCTATGCATTTTTGAGTAACCTTAGTTCTCTTCCGAGAAACTCTATTTTTTTTAATTAACCTAAAAACAAAACCCTTTTTTTAATTAACTTAATTTTTAGTAATTTTTTAAATTCAGAAACTATTTTTAAAATTAAAAGAAATGAGTAAAATAAACCAAAAATGATAAAAAAATAACAAATTCAGAAATAAAAAATAAATGAGGTCACTAATATTTGTCACAATATCATTGGATCATTCCAAAAAAAAATTCAGAATTTAAAAATGCATAAAAGTATTTTTAAACATTTAAAATAATTCAAATAAAGTGAAAATTATTTAAAAATATCAAAACACAATAAAATTGTAAAAATAAAAATAAAAATCAGAAAGAGAAAAATCAAAAATATTTTTCATCATTTTATCAGAATTTTTGGACTTAAAATGAATTTTCTATGATTTTTTGAAGTTTAAAACAATTAAAATAAAAATCAAAAAATAAAATAAAAACCAAAAAGATGTAGACCAATGGATGAGAGTCAAAACGCGTTAGTAATCAAATCCAAGGGATCTGGTGCACTGTTCATATCATGGTCATTATTGAATAAAGCACTGAATCACATATAAAATCATATTTTCAAAAAATACAAATGGTACGCCATTATTGGTTGGAAGATGACACGTTGGTCATCTTCAACCTCCAGCCAACGTGAAATTACAGATCTTTCAAACTGTAAAATCAGAAGCTTAGACATATGCCATTCGCTTCGTCTCATCAAGACGAAGACAATCACACCTTCGCGAAAAATTTATATAAACTGTAGCTCAAGCAATTTGGAAGAGAAGTTTTGAAAAGGGATTTGAAATTTTATGGTCAAAACGTGTTTCCAGTTAAAAGAAAGTGTTGCAACTAGAACCAGGGCAATGAGAGCTTTACAATGATACCAAAGTTTGGAAGAATTGATGAAGAAATCTACCTATTGAAGTTAAGTTGCAGAGCTCTAAAATTGGACTTCTATGGATCAATATAGGTCACGATTCTTGAAGATAATTGTATGGTCAGCTTCAGGGAAGATCAAGGAAGGTGAATTGATAGAAAAATGGATTGAAAAAGGCTTGAACACTTATTTTGAAGTTACAGAAAAGTGAGTTATGGAATGAGTTTGGCAGGGTGATTTTGGCTGTTCAAGCTTGAGGAAATGAATGAGGGATGACCCTCTATTTATAGGGAATCAAATGGAATGTTCAAGCATGTGAAATGATGAAGTTTGGAGGGAAATCGTGTGAAGTTGCAAACAAGAAAAGTATGACTTCTATTTTGATCAAAACTCATCCAAAATGCACGTTTTGCTATGCTAATCACTTCTGGAAGTTCACTAAACATGTTTAGAAGCAAAGATGCGGAGAAATAATGTGTTTAGAATCTAAATCAAGGATTTCAAATTCTGACTTTTGAAGAAACTTCAGTTTCAAATTACCAAGTTCAAATCAATGTCATTCTCAGCTCAAGGGGTCTTAGGGCATGATTCTTGAATCTTTAGAAAGATGAGGTTACAAGATTTGTAATGGGAAAAGAATGGAATAAAATGGATGTTTAAGCTTAAATCTGCAATGAGTCAAAGTTGGGAAAAAGAAGTTGACTTTCCATACTTAGAAATATTTCAAGTTTTTCTTCAAAAGTGACCTATAATGTTTTGCATCCAAACATGGCCTTCCACTTGGAATTTTCTCTTGACCAAGAAAGGTGGCATGAAATAGACCTATTGAATGACATTTTGAGACTTGAACCATTCAAAATCTCCAAAATTGAGAGAGTTATGGATTGTTGAAGTTGGCAAAAAATCATGAAATGACCTATAATATTTTGTATCCTTAGAGCATCTTCCATCCATTTTCTCACTTTGCACATAAAAAAGGAATAAAGTTCACATCCTCAAGATCATTTTGGAAAAATAGTGGGCTCAAGGTGATAAAAATTGACCAAGTTATGATCATTTGAAGTCACACATGGGAAATTGGGGATTCATCTAGGGGACTTGTAACCTTTCTTCTTCATCAAGTTTCTTCCACATGAAAACTCCTTGAAACTTTTGAAGTGATTTGTTAATAATCCTTTGAAGAGAAGGATTTTTTTGTAATCACTCAAAAATACTAAAATATGAGCAAGATACACTTCTTTGAAGTTTAAAACCCTAGCTCATAGATCAAGAAAATGCTTTGAGGAACTTTGACAATTTTAAACAACCTTCTTGTACCAACACTTTTGATTTGTAGATAGAAGTTATTTAGGATGATAATTAGAACTCATAGCAACCAAAACTACTTCCATATCTTGAGAATTGAGAGAAATATGCACTTGTGACCAATGGGAACAAGGCCTTGTCCAACCATGACAACTTCTTCAATCAACCCCTTGTACTTTTGAATCAATCTTGATAACTTTGAAATGTGGTGAACCAAAATAAACCTTGCCATGCCATTTCTTCCAAAACAACTTCAATGGTGAGGTTTGAATTTCTCAAGCTTTACTGACTAGGGCATGGAAATAAACTCATGAACCCATGGATCAACTTGTTAAGCCACATTTCCTTTACCTACATTATTAACAAGTAAGACAAACCAAAATTGCATTTTATTAATTAAAAGGAAAGTCAAAACAAAACATGCATGATCACAAAAGAAAAATAAGTTAAGCTGCTTGGTGATTCCTCAAAGAGCAAAGCTAGAGATAGGGAGGAGAACCAAAAGCCCTAATGTGATCTTGTTGTGATTGAATCAATATGGTATGATGAAGGGATCTTAGGGACAAAAATTGGTGTACAACAGCTGCCCTTATTTAAGTTTCTTCTATCCAGAGATACGAAGGTTAAAAATCTTCGTGTCGACGTGATCGAAGATACTTAAATATAAAACAAACCCTATTTTTGGCCCTAAGATGCCATGCAATGCTTATGAGTATGAATGCATATGAACAACTTCAAAGGGACGCAAAACACAATTGGGGATGTAGAAAAGTAAATAAGGATCAAAATAGAAACCCGACCAGGAAAATAAATCACCGGTGAATCAAAAAGACCCGACTCATATAGGATGGTAAAAGGTCAAAGGATACACCAACTTTTACTGAAGGCAAAACTACCAACATTCACTGAAGGTAGAAAGAGAAAAGAATAACAACACCGATGTTTACTAACGGTGAACTACCAACTTTCACTGAAGGTAGAGAGAAAAGAAATATCATAGCACTGACGTTCACTAACGGTGAACTACCAATGTTCACTGAAGGTAGAAAAAAGAAAAACATTATCGACGTTCACTGACGATGAACTACCAACTTTCACTGAAGGTAGAAGGAAAAGAAATATCATAGCACCGACGTTCATTGACGGTGAACTACCAGCATTCACTGAGGGTAAAAAAAAGATAGCAATCATCAACGTTCACTGATGATGAACTACCAACTTTCACTTAAGGTAGAGAGGAAACATCATAGCAACGACGTTCACTGACGATGAACTACCAATATCCACTGAAGGCGGAAAAAAGATAACAATCACCAACTTTCACTGATGGTGAACTTCCAACTTTAACTGAAGGTAGAGAGAAAAGAAATATCATAGCACCAACGTTCACTGACAGTGAAGTACCAATGTTCACTAAAGGTAGCAAAAAGATAACAATCACCAACTTTCACTGATGGTGAACTACCAACTTTCACTGAAGGTAGAGAGAAAAGAAATATCATAGCACCGTTGTTCACTGACAGTGAACTACCAACGTTCACTGAGGGTAGCAAAAAGATAACAATCACCAACTTTCACTGATGGTGAACTACCAACTTTCACTAAAGGTAGAGAGAAAAGGAATATCATAGCACCAACGTTCACTGATGGTGAACTACCAACGTTCACTGTGGGTAGCAAAAAGATAACAATCACCAACTTTCACTGATGGTGAACTACCAACTTTCACTGAAGGTAGAGAGAAAAGGAATATCATACCACGGTCGTTCACTGACGGTGAACTACCAACGTTCCTTAAGGGTAGCAAAAATATAACAATCACCAACTTTCACTGATGGTAAACTATCAACTTTTACTGAAGGTATTAAGAGAAGAAATATCATAGCACCGACGTTCACTTAAGGTAGCAAAAAGATGACAATCACCAACTTTCACTAATGGTGAACTACAAACTTTCACTGAATGTAGAAAGGAAAGAAATATCATAGCACTGACGTTCACTGACCGTGAACTACCAATGTTCATTGAAGGTAGCAAAAAGATAAAAAGTTTTCCTAAAATTCTGGTGTTTCACCTAGAATGGGTCTCAACTTCTTCTTTAACCAAAGAATTCCGCCTGGAAAGGGTAATATATAAACTGTCTCAAATAAAGAGACTACCACTTGTAAAGATTTCACAATGAACTGTCTCTGCGATATTGAAAGACTTGCCATCCACTGGAGTATTTTGACAATAAACTGCAAACTATCCACTCATAAAGAAGATAGAAAAAAAAGTAACGTCGACTTTTTGGGGAAGTATAAGTTTCTCAAATAAAGAGACATGCTACTTGCTGTTATAGGAAGGGTTGTAAAAATGACTTTTTGGGGAAAACAATATGGCTTCCTGGGAAAAGAAATATGACTTCATGGGGAAAACAATATGTCTTCCTGGGGAAATGCCAATATATTCCTGCTGAGGAGATAAAGTCTTCTCGTGCAAAATAAATGCACATTTTAAAACCAAAGATTGAAGCTCGCAGAGATCCAAAGTAATAATATTGCTGGGAAACAAAGATTCAAACCAGAAATAAACTGGATTGAAACAGTCAACCAAAACACATCCTTTGAGAAATAAACTCAAGAGGGAAACCCAATCTATCCAGACAAAGAGTTGTACAGGAAGGCCAAAACAAAAAATTTTCATGAGGGATAACTCAATAGAGAAATTGAAATAATATACACTTTCTAATTAAGGCCTTCACTCTATTGGAGAGAGGACAACACAACTCTGCAAAACAGGGTAATATGTCAACAAAATATTAACGAATGTGAATAAGCAATGATTTGGTAATTTTAACTATGCATGATGTATGTATGAATGTATGAGTGTTATCATGTATATGCTGACAAAACAGACATATAACATTGGGGATAAACAGACAAAACCATCTCGGGAACAATCAACACTCGGCTAAATCACATCCAAGATGAACATTCCATAAGAAAATAAGCACCAAACGAGGAAACAAAATCTTATTCTGTGGCTTAACTTCACTGGGAAAGAACACAATCCAGAAATAAACAAATCATAGCGACAAAACAGTAAAAATACAGGGATATAACATCCTTCTCTAGGCTCTACCACGGAAAAGCACTTAGACTTCAATGGGGAAAACCAATGTTTCACGGTTCGTACTCCTACTGGGGATTATAATACTGATTTTCAAATAAGGCATATGGAAACCATATCAGCAAAACATCAACTGAGGACTCGATCTGACTTCAATGGGAGAACATCATACAAAATTCACTAGAGGAAATAACGCCTCATCATCGAGACATCAATCGGGGACCTCGTGCTGACTTCATTAGGGAGGCCAACACCACATCTAAGAGGGGAAACAAGATATGTTCTTCAACATTGAGAGTAAGTATTGCACCAACTTCTCTGGGGAGAAAGTATGAAACCTCATGGGGATAACAACTTGGGGAGTTAAGAAGTCAAACATTACATCAAGAAATCAATCTTATGGGGATTTTAAATCAAACCCAATACCTAGCAGGAGAAAACCAAAAAGTTGATAACCATTTCAACACTTCTTAAATAAAACATTGCCCTTGCCTGATTATCGGGCAATCAAACAAAATGCAAGTACTTTCGAAAAGGAGATACTTTGTAAATGAGTCCAACTCAGCATGCACGGGGAGAAAAGACTTTTATCAAATAAGTGAAGCCTTCACTAGGGAATCTTGGATTGAGTCTTCATATCATGAAAACTTATTCCAACAAAAGATGCCCTAGGATAGTCTTCATAGGGAATCAAGAAGTCAACATTACAACAGGAGGTCAAACTTATGGGGATTTTAAATCAAACCTAGCACTCGGAGGGAGAAAAACCAAAGGGTTGACAACTGTCTCAACACTTCTTAGAAAATATACTGCCCTGGTCTAGTCGCCTAGGAAATAAATACAAACAATAATGCCAATACCGCAGAAAGAGCGACATTTTGCAAATAGTTCCATCTCAGCACACCAAGGGAACAATACCTTTCGTCATATGAGGGAAAACTTCGTTGGTGAATCTGGGATAGAGGCCTCATACGATGCAAACCCAAAATAAAAAATGATCCAAGACTTGACTGGGGACCCTGGGATCACAAACCCAATAATGGACCTATCGGTATCGTCTTCACTATACAAAAATCATGTGCATACCAACGAAAACGACCTGAGAAAACCTTTTCGGGGAAAACAAAACTTCCCAAAATTACTGGAGTTCGTCCATTCTTGGGATCACCACTTTTGTATTCCTCTTGAATCACAAAATCTAAAGTAAAAGTAAGTTGAAAATTCTTTTTGAAAAATAATTTTGTTACTTAATCTTTTTGCTTTGACAATTATTATAAATAATAAATGGAGTCTTTGTAAGGTGAATAAAAATAAGAAGTACAAAGAATTGGGTAAAAGCTTAAATTTTATTGATAGAATGGTAGTCTGTGAATGGAGATACTCCACGGATGATTACAAAGTTCAGAAAATTGTAATATATAATGGAAAAGATACATTGAGATACAATGACCACTATTCCCTTTAACAACTTTGAAATTCTGAGCAGCAGCTTCCGTTGAAGTATGGTGAGGATCCAAGAAGATTGTTGCTTAAATGATCAAGTCTTGTCTGGTGTAGTTACTTACCAAGAAAGTCCCTAACTTTTACCTAAGTTGCCCTTACGGGTTTTCAATTTAGCGGGAAATTTTATTCTGTTTATGTCTCTAATTTTTTCCTAGACCGCCCTTTCGTGTTTTTCGCCTACCGAGACGTTCCTTTTTGCCTAAGCCGCCCTTTCGGGTTTTCAACTTAGCGAGTTGTTCTTTTATTTCTTTAGGTGAAGTATTTCTTGACTACATCAACATTCATGGGACGTTGGAACTCCTCGCCATCCATAGTTTCAAGAATTAATGCACCGCCAGAGAAGGCTTTTGTGATCGGTGGATTTGGAACTGACTGTTTAACGCTGGTTCGTGAAATGTCGCGGAAGCAAGAGTCGCCACCGTCTTTTATTTTCTCCAAATGGAAAGGACAAAAGCATAGAAAAATTCCTTATTGAGATTGCTCTCGGTTCGGGAGGTAGATTTATAGAAAGGGAAGGTGTTAGCACCCTTTCTATCCATGGTTATCCATGGGCTCTTAGATACTTGCTCATTTGTGTTTTCAAAATTGTTTGTTTGCTTTTCAGAGTGGGTTTAAAAAAAAGTTTCTTTGAAAGTTTCAGTTCGACTCTTGTATCGGTCCTCAAGAGTGTTTGAAAAGTTGTTTTTGAAATCTTTTTGCAAAGTGTCGGTGTGAAAAGAAGTTTTTGATTTGTTTTGAATTAGAGCAAGTATCTACGAGTCGTCTACCTACCCTAAGGAATTCGTCTGTGTAAATGTCCTTAAAGTAGTGCCATCCCACCATTGAGAGGTAGGTAGCACCACCATTGGAGGTGTTCGGGTCAATTTGAGGCTTTAGGACAGTGTGGTCACCAGAGCAATAGGAAGACACCTTAGAAGCTACCCTCATGCCATGTTCATGGACATGAGGACTTACTAAAACATCCTCTACTCGACGACCACTTTTCGAGGGGCAAGGCAACAGTGAGGCGTACCCTAGGGGTGGTGTGTGAATTGTGTGTCATTTTCAGTTATATTTGTCTTGTTCATGTATTGGTGATCTACGCTTCGTTTTTATTTTTGGCATTCATTCTTTCATGCAAGTTATTAATAGTTAAAAGATGCGAGAAGATAAAAGTCCTACACTATTACAAAGGCGCGGGTCTACATCGCCAAATTAATCCAAGACCCGATTTGAATAAAATAAAATGCGGAAAGATAAATGTCCTAATTAATCTTTTACAAGGCTTTGGGGCAAGTACATGAAATTTAAAAGAGGAAATAAAAGTAAATGTGCGAAAAGAAATAAAATCGAGAATGCGAGGGCGTTGGACCCTTTTAAAGAAATTAAATCGAAGTCATAAATTAATTAAATTAAATAAAAGCAAGAGCTTATTTTTTTGGAGTTTTTGGTATTTTATAATAGTAAAGAAAAATGGATTAAAATTAAAAATTGAATAGAACCCTAATTCTAGTTTTTTTTAGTCTATTAAAAAAAAGCATTAAAATTAAACCTAATATTAAAATTAAGTTAATTATTAAATTTATTTAAAAAATAGAACATTAGTGAATTAAATAATAAAATATATTTTTATTTTTGACTTTCTGATTTTTTTGTATTTTTATATTATTTAAAATTAATTTAAAGAATTAAGAGAAAAGAATTAAAACAAAATAAAAAAAGAAAAGAATAAAGGAAGAAATACAAACAAAGGGGGTTTGTTGACACTGTAGGAGGTGCATTGCAGGCAATCTGACCCATGAGATACAAGCCCACGTGGACTTTCCTGGCTTGTGTGTGGAGGCGTTGACCAATGCGTATGATAGTCCTCTTATGCTGACCCTTGGATTTATGTTGTGGGACGCGTGGCCAGCTTGAGCGTAGGGTGCATGGTGGACTTCTGGGCGTGTTGGATACCTAATCATGTTATAAGAAAAAATAGAAGGAAATATGGGGGACCTGGGGATCGAACCCAGGTCCCATTGCTTGAAGGACAACGCATCAACCAACCAGCCAAGCGCATTCGTTTGTTAGATTAATGGGACGTAAATAATAAGAGAGAGAAAACACATGTTAGTGGACAAAGTAGAAAAAGGCGCCAGCTATTTGAATCCACCAACCACAGGATGACAAACAACCTTCTTCTTCGTTTGTGCATTTTTACCTGAGAAATAAAGAATGGATAGCGGGGGTTTTAAACCCCCACAATCTGAAATACAAAAAAATAGCGAATAGAGATTGAACAAATATAAAAAAAGCGCGATGAATGTTTTAGATTCGTTGGAACGTCACGATTTCAATGGTATAAGTCTTGCTGGCTAATTTTTCCATATGCAAAAGTCCCCAATTTAGGAGCTTTGAAAACCTAGAAAATTTCCATGGCAGATTCTCGTACAGGGCACAAAAACTCAATTAAATGATGCCAACAGCTTTAGAATGTTCATGTTAGTACAAAACAACAAGAAAAAGGCATGGATGATACGTATAAATCAAAACACGAATATGAACAAAATTGGAAACAGGGCCACGTGATTCTACCGTTTCTTAATGTTAGAGGTTGTGGTTTTGATTGGAATAGATCCCTGGTAACCTTGGCAAGCTATTGGAATGGTTATCTTGCCTTGAAACGCACTGAAACTGTGTTTTCAGTTTTGAGAATTTCTTGAAAAAATGCAAAGTTGGTTTGAGGTCTGAGGCGCAGCTTCCAGGTTCTTTGAGCATTAGGGTTGTGTTCTGGCTTTTATGAGGAGTGTTTTAGGTTTGCAAAACAAGTCCAAAACCTTTGTAATCATGAATCAAATATTTAATTTTTAATGGTATCTTTTCCAATCTTTTCCATGTGAAAATCATGCCAATCATTGCCAATTCTTTCCATATTGAGTGTGCACGAAATCTTGGAGTTATGATGAGTAGAAATGCTGCATAAAAAGATTTGCAAGGTGGC
Organism: Vicia faba; assembly: GCA_948472305.1. Lineage (NCBI taxonomy): Eukaryota > Viridiplantae > Streptophyta > Magnoliopsida > Fabales > Fabaceae > Vicia > Vicia faba. Next base: position 1,470,831,584 of record OX451738.1, on the reverse strand, counting down.
ATGTAGTATTTTTTCATATTTAATTTGAATTAAATGAATTAATAGATTTAAAAATTCAATTAATAAATTAAAAATAAGAAAACAACTTCCCTTTGGGCCAATGGGTCGTGCATAGCTTTTGGGTGATGATTCTTGGAAGAAAATGTGGCCCATTAGCAATTTTGAGGCATTTGAAGCAAAGTTGACTTTTCAAAATTCCCAAACATTTCCCAACTTCCACAAGGCATATCTTGCTCAATGTTTAAGCTTTGATCATGTTATTGGACATTTTGGAAAGGTCTTGAAGTCCTCTAACCAATGCCTTTGGTCCCATGTCATTTTGATTTACCAATCTCAAGTTATGGTCTTTGACTTAAAGTGCCTTTTTGTTGACTTTTGAAAATGACCTATAATGTTGAGATTGATAACTTTTTGTGAGAGCATTTCTTGGACTTTAAGTGTGAAGAGGAGTTGTAGGAAATGTCATTCTCTTCAAAATGAGCTTTGGATGGAATTTTTCTGATAAACCATGTGGAAGTTATGCCTTGGTCAAGTTACAGTTGACTTTTTCAACTGTCCAAATATAGAAACTTTTGCATCTTGAGACTTTTTGAGCCATGCCTTGAGAATCATGATCAAGAATTGATCAAATGATTTTTGTGGCTTCAAAATAAGATGTTGACCAAAAATTTGAACTTTTGACTGTCAAATGACCATTTTTCCCCTATAGTTGACTATTGAGCAATTAGGGTTTTTGACTGTGCAATTTTGTGCTGTGAGTCTTGAAACTTAGCATATGGATGCTTGACCATGTATTTAGGCATGTGGGACTTTATTGGACCCTTGGAAACTTAAATTTCTTTGCCAGAACCAAAACCCTAATTTTTTACTGTTAGGAGGCCCTTGAACTGTGCAACCCTTGGGAGAATTTGAAGCATGCTCTTAGCAAATCTTGAAGGATATGGGAGGGAAAATTTTGGGGTACAACAGTTGCCCCTGTTCAATCTTCTTAGTCCTGAGGATGTAGATTGGCTGACGTGCCTTTCGTAATCCGAAGGTGGAAGATGATTGGACACTAGAGTGCCCAGAAATTTGCGCTCACATAGTAGTGTGATGATGGGAATGGGCTTATAGATGCCATTTGGAGATTGATGGATAGGAAGATGGGCTTACAGATGCCATGTTGAGAGATGATGGATAGGTGGATGGGCTTATAGATTCCATCTGGGTGTCGATCGCGTAAGAGATTCCTTAGCGAGAACTTGCATACCTGAAAAAGAAAATGATTACCTGGCCTGTTACAGGAGATGGTTTTCAAACTCTTTGTGTAGATGTGCCCTGACTGGTTACAGGAATTGAATCTGGAGCTTCAAAAGGTGATGAATGAACCAGGGATGGTTACTACCTCAACGGGATGATGAGAGAACCTTGGGCGATTACTACCTCAACAGTAACGATGAGAGAATCTGGGGCAATTATTACCTCAACAGGAACGCTGAGAGAACCTTGGGCGATTACTACCTCAACAGGAACGCTGAGAGAATCTTGGATGTCTTCTACTGGGATAAGAATCAGGGAGATCTTAGGGTCGATCTGACTGAACCAGAGAAGGCCTTTGACTGGATAAGAATCAGAAAAATCTTAGGGTAGATTTAACCGAACCGGACAAGGTCTTGGAATATCTTCAACTGGATAAGAATCAGGGAGATCTTAGGGTCGATCTGACTGAACCAGAGAAGGCCTTTGATTGGATAAGAATCAGGAAAAATCTTAGGGTCGATTTAACTGAACCGGGCAAGGTCTTGAAATCTTCAACTGGATAAGAATCAGGGAGATCTTAGAGTCGATCTGACTGAACCAGAGAAGGCCTTTGACTGGATAAGAATCAGGAAAATCTTAGGGTCGATTTAACCGAACCGGGCAAGGTCTTGGAATATCTTCAACTGGATAAGAATCAGGGAGATCTTAGGGTCGATCTGACTGAACCAAAGAAGGCCTTTGACTGGATAAGAATCAGGAAAAATCTTAGGGTCGATTTAACTGAACCGGGCAAGGTCTTGAAATCTTCAACTGGATAAGAATCAGGGAGATCTTAGAGTCGATCTGACTGAACCAGAGAAGGCCTTTGACTGGATAAGAATCGGGAAAATCTTAAGGTCGATTTAACCGAACCGGACAAGGTCTTGGAATATCTTCAACTGGATAAGAATCAGGGAGATCTTAGGGTCGATCTGACTGAACCAGAGAAGGCCTTTGACTGGATAAGAATCAGGAAAAATCTTAGGGTTGATTTAACTGAACCGAGAAAGGTCTTGAAATCTTCAACTGGATAAGAATCAGGGAGATCTTAGAGTCGATCTGACTGCACCAGAGAAGGCCTTTGACTGGATAAGAATCAGGAAAATCTTAGGGTCGATTTAACCGAATCGGACAAGGTCTTGGAATATCTTCAACTGGATAAGAATTAGGGAGATCTTAGGGTCGATCTGACTGAACCAGAGAAGGCCTTTGACTGGATAAGAATAAGGAAAAATGTTAGGGTCGATTTAACTGAACCGGGCAAGGTCTTGAAATCTTCAACTGGATAAGAATCAGGGAGATCTTAGAGTCGATCTGACTGAACCAGAGAAGGCCTTTGACTGGATAAGAATCAGGAAAATCTTAGGGTCGATTTAACCGAACCGGACAAGGTCTTGGAATATCTTCAACTGGATAAGAATCAGGGAGATCTTAGGGTCGATCTGACTGAACCAAAGAAGGCCTTTGACTGGATAAGAATCAGGAAAAATCTTAGGGTCGATTTAACTGAACCGGGCAAGGTCTTGAAATCTTCAACTGGATAAGAATCAGGGAGATCTTAGAGTCGATCTGACTGAACCAGAGAAGGCCTTTGACTGGATAAGAATCAGGGAAATCTTAGGGTCGATTTAACTGAACCAGACTAAAGTCTTGAAATATAGCTGAGAACTTAACTGGATCTTTCCTGAAAGGTGAAGGTCAGTCATATGCAATGCATGATATGGATCAAGCAATGATGTTCTCAACATAAATGAGATTTGTAAGATATGAGGCGTATATGCGTGCTATAATGTATAGAAATGCGATGTTTATGAATGTATGTTTTTGTCTAGGAAAGTAAATCCTTGACGGGTGCCGGAAAGTCGCATCCTGGGCTGATGTTGGAGAATAGGGCTTTGTTGTTTCCGCTGGGGATGATAATTGCAAGAATACCGGTGGGAGAAGATAACTCTGTTGTGGGATAAACTTGACGAATGGATTACTCTGCGGGGAGAAAATTATTCTAGCGATCTTGCTGGGGAATAATACTCTGTGGGGAGAGAGGTATTTTGCTGGGATGATGATAACTCCGTTGGGGATACCATTGATGTTGGAAGTGTTAATAGACTTCGCTGGGGATAAGAAGACTTCGCCGAGGACGATCTTTCTCGTGGCTTTTGGATGAGGATAACCCAGTTATATCCCGGTAGGGAAATAACCTTTGAATAAAGCCGGGGGACGCGTTTGTGCTCTGCGAGGGATAAGCTTCCAGAATCTACTGGGGATAAGCTTACTGCTTAGGGAGATGGATTCCAACTTTCCTGGGGAAACTGGATTGGACTCTCCTGGGGAAATTTCTGAGATATACTGGAAGTAACTCCACTGAATATCTGGTTGACCTCCGGGGAACAATCCGAGATCAAGACTGTCGGGGATGCTTGTTTAAGAATATATGTATATCGTGCTGGGGAATGTTGAGATCTGCGGGGGTACCCAACTTCCTTAAGGCTGATAATAGCTTTGCTTGAGGAGAGTTTTTGACTTGCTGGTTCATTTTCTGGGGGATTAAGGTATATTGGTTATGTTCTTCGGCTGAACTTATCTTGGTACCTTGCTGGACAGAACCATTAGACCGTTTAGACAACTCATTGTTGCCCCTGTTTCTGAGGTGGGGAAGGAAGACCTGTGGGGGTGCTTGATGACTGTCGATTTGACAAATCTTCTTCTGGTAGGCAAGTGACGAGATAACAGGACATAGTCGTACGCTTTAATCCCTAACTTTTGCCTGGACCGCCCTTTCGGGTTTTCAGCCCACCGGGATACCCATTTTTGCCCAAGCCGCCTTTTCAGGTTTTCGACTTGCCGGGTGTACAGATTTTTTTTATTTCATCCCTCATTTTGCCCGAACCCTTTTGGTTCGCCGGGAAGCCCTAATTTTTGCCTAGGTATGTCAACCTAGCGGGTCTTTGATTTTGCGTAGTATTTTCGACTATGTTCTCAGAATGTAGGGAGTTGCCCCTGTTAGAAGTGTTTTGTCATGCCTCGGAAGATAATCAGGAAAGATTCGTTGCTGGAGTGCCCCAAGTGACTCAGGCGGAGATTTGCTCCAGGCTATTTGGCCTTTTGAGAGATTCTACGAATCTTGACTTAACTACCCCAGATGATGGACAATAGTCATGCCATGCCCCTTGATTGGAAGTGCTTTTGTTCAGTAGGTATTCATCGTGCGAATTTCCCTGCTGTTCAAACAAATAGTCATATGCAAACAATGTTATATCAAAAATGCAAAGCCTATGTCTGTCTTGAAGATTTTGAAAATGCATTCTTTTTCATAAAACAAGTGAATGTTTGTAAAACGTGATGTCAACTCCGTATTTACCGTAAGCCTTAAGGAGTCAAGATACCTTTCGTAACAGTATGCTTTTGAACTAACCCATGCTTCAGCTAGGACTTTTAAGGGTTATAATGTGGCCTGGTTCACAGTTTAAGAAACAAAGGATAAAGGCTCAAATTTATTTGTACCAACCCGCTCTTCGTGATGTTCTTCGACCCTAAACTCAGCCGATCGTGCGTTAGACCTTGTCTGAGTCTTTGCTCTGATATTCCAGTGATGGTTCGGATATTGACAGTTTATTGGGAATAGGCAGTCATTTCCTTTTTTGTCGAGGGTTTGTAGGACCTCTTTCTTTTTGATTTTGTTATCCCTGTTTTTTTGCCTGAATTGTTTCCTTTTTTGGAATTACAGTCAGCGGGATGCCCCAGCTTCGTAAGTCTCCTTCATAGGTTTTTTTGACTTATTGGGGTTTTTTTTATTTTGAGAAGTAATGACTGCCTGTCTTTATGATTGTTCGGAACCATCACTGTCTTTCTTTTTTTGTAAAGACCTCTTTGGTGCCATTTGTTATGCACTTGGATCAACTGAGAGAACTACCCTGCCCCAGGTTATGATTAAGGGTTTTAATTTTCGAAAAGAAAAACTCCTACTTCTTTGGCTCAGAGGGGTTGACGAGGGATTATCTTCCTTATAACTCCAGTGTTTAGGAATTGAAACAATGCCTGTACCTCATCAGCGGGGTCTGTTCAAAAGCATACTGTAGATTGTGGTATCGTTTTTATCATCCTCCCTCAAGAGGCTTAGCATTATTAATCGAGCATTGATCATCAGAAAAAATATGAAAATAATTTGCATATAGTGAATACGAATATATTGCTTCAAAACAGACGTATGCGATGCATTAATGGAATAACAACGTTTAACATGAGTAAATGTTTGAACAAAAGAAAATTACAACTTGAAAATCCTAATGAACAAAAGTCTTTTCATCTTCAGGGCTTGTTACTTCAAATTGTGAGCCTTGGAGGGATGGTAGAAAAACTCAGCCTGACCATCTTGTGTGAACTCCAATGCTCCTTCATCAATCAGGTCCTGGATCTTGTTCTTCAGAGCCCAACACTCATTTGTATCATGTCCTGGACTGGCAGAGTGGTAGGCACACCTTTTATTTGGATGATAGGTAGGAGCTGCTGCGTTGGGGTTCCGGGGATGAGCCTTTAATGTGATCAGATTCAATCTCAACAGGCATTGTAGAGCTTGAAACAGCGACATATTGAGCTGGGTAAATTGCCTCCTGGGCTTGTCTGGCTGAAGCTGGTGAGGTTGATGCTGAATTTGTGATACTGGAGCCATTTGAGGAGCTCTCCCCTTATCTCCTTGTCTCAAAGATGGTTGAATGATGACTGGCTCTTTACCCTTAGACGTTTGCCCCAGTTGGTTACCCTAAAGCAGTTGGTTGATGAGAACTCCGAGCTCTTCTTGTCTTTGAGCTAAACCTTGAATGGCAGTCACCTGCCCCAGCATCTGGGCTTTCATTGCATCCACTTCAACTTGCAGACGTTTCAGCCGTTCGTCCTCAGCGCTGTTCCTGACCAAAGTCCCCATGAGAAGTGTTCTCAGCTCCTCCTGCCCCTTGGATAGATTCAGGAGGATTTCCTCGAACCGAGTCTCTTGAGCAAGAAGGTCCTGGTTGTATTGTCGGGAAGCCATTGCTGAAATAAACAGCACAGATGGTAAGTGGCCTGTCAAAAGGGTACCTGTAATGCAATGACATGTATGATATGCATGCAATGTTTTCAAGGACCTCGCGGGATAAACAAGAAAATTTGTTAGAATTTGGGACCCAGTAGCTTGATTGAAAGAACTTCATATTTGTTGAGAGTCCTTCTTCAAGGGTCAAAGGCTTACCATATCCAGTGGGTCATAGCCCCTGACAACCTTGGCTAGAGGAAAATAAATCCCCTTTGCCCCTTGCTAGACAGTTGGTTCATCATGACCTGCATCACAAACCTTTGAGATCCTTGAAATGGGTTAGTCCTTATGCAGGATGTATGCAATGGTATGATGTTATGCTATGCATGGGGTAAAGTAGGTAAACCCTGTTATGAGTCCTAATTAAGGACTGTAAACAAAACCTGCAAGAAACTCAAGTGTCAGATAACAAGCATGCAAATAGTCAAGTTGGAAGGCACACAAGTCACACAAGAGAGCCCTTAGAGTTAAGGCCAGCATGGGGTCTAGGTATTACCCTCTTGAAGTTGGTGGGCTCGAAACCTGTCCTATCAGAAGTAACCGGGTTCTAAGGGTCCCAATATCACTGGACTGTTTTCATTGTTCATCGTTTCGATTTAGCCACTGAACTGGCGACCAAAATATTCCAAGAAAACAACCCTCAATTGAGTGTAGTATCGAGTATCAACCAACCTCGGACTGCACCAAAGTCAGTTATCTCACTACCCTAAAAAGGCCAAGATGGTTCAATTAAGGTTCCTAAGGTCAGTTGATGCTTCATGACACCACGCGGAGGCCCCGTACTCTCCTTGACTGGACTCAAGGGTTACCGGTACACACCAAAGTGCCACATCAACGTAGCAGACTGCTTCAACCGTGTCGGTATACCCCGCACAGTTCCCTCACAGTCTTTTTGCTACTTTCTAAGAAGGTATCCCCCAGATCCGGGTTAGGATCTATAGAACTCCCAAGACAGGCCCAATAATATTAAAGCAAGCAAAACAAAGCAATTGAAAACACAAGTATGAGCTATCCTAAGGTACACCTCACTTAAAGAATTCCCCAGCAGAGTCGCCAGTTCTGTGATAGGTGGATCCGGAACTGACTGTTTAATGCTGGTTCGCGAAATGTCGCGGAAGCAAGAGTCGCCACCGTCTTTTATTTTCTCCAAATGGAAAGGACAAAAGCACAGAAAAATTCCTTATTGAGATTGCTCTCGGTTCGGGAGGTAGATTTATAGAAAGGGAAGGTGTTAGCACCCTTTCTATCCATGGTTATCCATGGGCTCTTAGATACTTGCTCATTTGTGTTTTCAAAATTGTTTGTTTGCTTTTCAGAGTGGGTTTAAAAAAAAGTTTCTTTGAAAGTTTCAGTTCGACTCTTGTATCGGTCCTCAAGAGTGTTTGAAAAGTTGTTTTTGAAATCTTTTTGCAAAGTGTCAGTGTGAAAAGAAGTTTTTGATTTGTTTTGAATTAGAGCAAGTATCTACGAGTCGTCTACCTACCCTAAGGAATTCGTCTGTGTAAATGTCCTTAAAGTAGTGCCATCCCACCATTGAGAGGTAGGTAGCACCACCATTGGAGGTGTTCGGGTCAATTTGAGTCTTTAGGACAGTGTGGTCACCAGAGCAATAGGAAGACACCTTAGAAGCTACCCTCATGCCATGTTCATGGACATGAGGACTTACTAAAACATCCTCTACTCGATGACCACTTTTCGAGGGGCAAGGCAACAGTGAGGCGTACCCTAGGGGTGGTGTGTGAATTGTGTGTCATTTTCAGTTATATTTGTCTTGTTCATGTATTGGTGATCTACACTTCGTTTTTATTTTAGGCATTTATTCTTTCATGCAAGTTATTAACAGTTAAAAGATGCGAGAAGATAAAAGTCCTATGCTATTACAAAGGCGCGGGTCTACATCGCCAAATTAATCCAAGACCCGATTTGAATAAAATAAAATGCGGAAAGATAAATGTCCTAATTAATCTTTTACAAGGCTTTGGGGCAAGTACATGAAATTTAAAAGAGGAAATAAAAGTAAATGTGCGAAAAGAAATAAAATCGAGAATGCGAGGGCGTTGGACCCTTTTAAAGAAATTAAATCGAAGTCATAAATTAATTAAATTAAATAAAAGCAAGAGCTTATTTTTTTGGAGTTTTTGGTATTTTATAATAGTAAAGAAAAATGGATTAAAATTAAAAATTGAATAGAACCCTAATTCTAGTTTTTTTTAGTCTATTAAAAAAAAGCATTAAAATTAAACCTAAAATTAAAATTAAGTTAATTATTAAATTTATTAACAAAATAGAACATTAGTGAATTAAATAATAAAATATATTTTTATTTTTGACTTTCTGATTTTTTTGTATTTTTATATTATTTAAAATTAATTTAAAGAATTAAGAGAAAAGAATTAAAACAAAATAAAAAAAGAAAAGAATAAAGGAAGAAATACAAACAAAGGGGGTTTGTTGACCCTGTAGGAGGTGCATTGCAGGAAATCTGGCCCATGAGATACAAGCCCACGTGGACTTTCCTGGCTTGTGTGTGGAGGCGTTGACCAATGCGTATGATAGTCCTCCTATGCTGACCCTTGGATTGATGTTGTGGGACGCGTGGCCAGCTTGAGCGTAGGGTGCATGGTGGACTTCTGGGCGTGTTGGATACCTAATCATGTTATAAGAAAAAATAGAAGGAAATATGGGGGACCTGGGGATCGAACCCAGGTCCCATTGCTTGAAGGACAACGCATCAACCAACCAGCCAAGCGCATTCGTTTGTTAGATTAATAGGACGTAAATAATAAGAGAGAGAAAACACAGGTTAGTGGACAAAGTAGAAAAAGGCGCCAGCTATTTGAATCCACCAACCACAGGATGACAAACAACCTTCTTCTTCGTTTGTGCGTTTTTACCTGAGAAATAAAGAATGGATAGCGGGGGTTTTAAACCCCCACAATCTGAAATACAAAAAAATAGCGAATAAAGATTGAACAAATATAAAAAAAGCGCGATGAATGTTTTAGATTCGTTGGAACGTCACGATTTCAATGGTATAAGTCTTGCTGGCTAATTTTTCCATATGCAAAAGTCCCCAATTTAGGAGCTTTGAAAACCTAGAAAATTTCCATGGCAGATTCTCGTACAGGGCACAAAAACTCAATTAAATGATGCCAACAGCTTTAGAATGTTCATGTTAGTGCAAAACAACAAGAAAAAGGCATGGATGATACGTATAAATCAAAACACGAATATGAACAAAATTGGAAACAGGGCCACGTGATTCTACCATTTCTTAATGTTAGAGGTTGTGGTTTTGATTGGAATAGATCCCTGGTAACCTTGGCAAGCTATTGGAATGGTTATCTTGCCTTGAAACGCACTGAAACTGTGTTTTCAGTTTTGAGAATTTCTTGAAAAAATGCAAAGTTGGTTTGAGGTCTGAGGCGCAGCTTCCAGGTTCTTTGAGCATTAGGGTTGTGTTCTGGCTTTTATGAGGAGTGTTTTAGGTTTGCAAAACAAGTCCAAAACCTTTGTAATCATGAATCAAATATTTGATTTTTAATGGTATCTTTTCCAATCTTTTCCATGTGAAAATCATGCCAATCATTGCCAATTCTTTCCATATTGAGTGTGCACGAAATCTTGGAGTTATGATGAGTAGAAATGCTGCATAAAAAGATTTGCAAGGTGGCATGTAGTATTTTTTCATATTTAATTTGAATTAAATGAATTAATAGATTTAAAAATTCAATTAATAAATTAAAAATAAGAAAACAACTTCCTTTTGGGCCAATGGGTCGTGCATAGCTTTTGGGTGATGATTCTTGGAAGAAAATGTGGCCCATTAGCAATTTTGAGGCATTTGAAGCAAAGTTGACTTTTCAAAATTCCCAAACATTTCCCAACTTCCACAAGGCATATCTTTCTCAATTTTTAAGCTTTGATCATGTTCTTGGACATTTTGGAAAGGTCCTGAAGTCCTCTAACCAATGCCTTTGGTCCCATGTCTTTTTGATTTACCAATCTCAAGTTATGGTCTTTTACTTAAAGTGCCTTTTTGTTGACTTTTGAAAATGACCTATAATGTTGAGATTGATAACTTTTTGTGAGAGCATTTCTTGGACTTGAAGTGTGAAGAGGAGTTGTAGGAAATGTCATTCTCTTCAAAATGAGATTTGGATGGAATTTTTTTGATAAACTATGTGGAAGTTATGCCTTGGTTAAGTTACAGTTGACTTTTTCAACTGTCCAAATATAGAAACTTTTGCATCTTGAGACTTTTTGAGCCATGCCTTGAGAATCATGATCAAGAATTGATCAAATGATGTTTGTGGCTTCAAAATAAGATCATGACCAAAAATTTGAACTTTTGACTATCAAATGACCATTTTGCCCCTACAGTTGACTGTTGAGCAATTAGGGTTTTTGACTGTGCAATTTTGTGCTGTGAGTCTTGAAACTTAGCATATGGATGCTTGACCATGTATGTAGGCATGTGGGACTTGATTGGACCCTTGGAAACTTCAATTTCTTTGCCAGAACCAAAACCCTAATTTTTGACTGTTAGGAGGCCCTTGAACTGTGCATCCCTTGGGAGATTTTGAAGCATGCTCTTAGCAAATCTTGAAGGATATGGGAGGGAAAATTTTGGGGTACAACAGCTTTCTTGACAACATATAGGCCTTCAAAATTGGGAGTCCACTTACCCCTAGAATCAGCTTTAAAAGACATGATCTTCCTGAGCACGAGGTCGCCTTCTCTAAATTCAAGAGGTTTGAACTTCTTATCAAAAGCTTTCTTCCTTACCTTCTTATATAACTTCCCGTGACACAAAGCCGTCATTATCTTCTCTTCGATCAAATTCAATTGGAAAACCTGTTATGGACCCATTCAGCCTCTGACAACTTGGTTTCCATTATCACACGTAAAAAGGGAATCTCAACCTCGATTAGGAGCACAACTTCCATTCCATACATAAGAGAAAACAGGGTTGCTCCTGTTGAAGTGCGGACAAATTTTTGATATCCATGTAAAGCAAAAGGGAGCATCTCATGCCAATCTTTATAAGTAAAAACCATCTTCTGGATGATCTTTTTGATATTCTTATTAGCAGCTTTAACAGCCCCATTCATCTTCGGCCTGTACGGAGATGAATTATGATGGACAATCTTGAATTCTTCACAAAGTTCTGTCATCATCTTGTTATTCATATTCGAGCCATTATTAGTGATAATTCTTCTCGGCACACCATACTGACATATGAGATTATTCTTAATAAAGCGCACTACCACCTGCTTAGTAACATTAGCATATGAAGCAACTTCCACCCATTTGGTTAAGTAATCAATTGCTACCAAGATAAAACGGTATCCATTCGAAGCTTTGGGTTCTATCATTCCAATCATGTCAATACCCTACATAGAGAAAGGCCACGGGGAATAAATAACATTGAGAAGTGTCGGAGGCACATGAATCTTGTCTGTATAAATCTAACATTTATGGCACTTATTTGCAAATATGTAACAGTCAGGTTCCATTGTCAGCCAATAGTAACCTGCCCTTAGCATCTTTTTAGCCATCGAATGTCCATTGGCATGAGTTCCAAATGAACCTTCATGAATCTCATGCATCAACATGTCTTCTTCGTGTCTATCCATGCATCTGAGCAAGAGTATGTCATAATTTCTCTTGCACAACACATTTTCACTGAGGAAGAAGCTGCCATCCAATCTTCTCAATGTCTTTCTATCTTTATTTGATGCACCAATCGGGTATTTCTGAGACTGGAGAAAATGTTTGATATCATAATACCAAGGTTTATCATCTGCTCCCTCTTATGTTGTAAACACATGAGCGGGCCTATCCAGTCTCCGAACTATAATTCGAGGTATATCATTCCAAGTATTCACTTGATACAGAGAAGCCAGAGTTTCCAGAGCATCCGCCATTTGATTTTCGTCTCTGGGGATGTGGTGGAATTCAACTTTATTAAAGAAGGGTAAAAATCTTCTAGCATAACCTTTGTAAGGGATCAAGTCGGGTTGACGAGTATCCCACTCTCCTTTAATCTGATTTATTACCAAAGCTAAATCGCCATACACATCTAGAATTTTAATTTTGAGATCAATAGCTTCCTCGAGACCCATGATGCAAGCCTCATATTCTGCCATATTATTAGTACAATCAAATGTCAACCTTGCAGTAAAAGGAATGTGTGATCCATGTGGAGTGACAATCACAACACCAATTCCTTTACCATAAGAATTCACAGCTCCATCAAATATCATACTCCAGCGAGATTCAGGATCAGGACCTTCCTCAGGCGATGGTTCATCACAATCTTTCACTTTTAGAAACATCACATCCTCATCGGGGAAATCATACATCACAGACTGATAATCATCAATCGGTTGGTGAGCAAGATAATCTGCCAACACGCTGCTTTTAATAGCTTTTTGAGTGCAGTATTCGATGTCATATTCAGATAACAGCATCTGCCAGTGGGCAATTCTCCCAGTAAGAGCAGGCTTTTCAAAAATCTACTTGATTGGATCCATTTTGGAGATCAACCAAGTAGTGTGATTCAACATATATTGCCGCAAACATTTTGCCGCCCAGGCCAGAGCACAACATGTCTTTTCCAGAATGGAATACCGTGACTCATAATCAGTAAACTTTTTACTGAGATGATAAATGGCATACTCTTTCTTCCCTGTTTCATCTTGTTGTCCCAGAATACAGCCCATGGAATTATCTAACACTGTCAGATACATAATAAATGGTCTTCCTTCAATAGGAGGAGCAAGATAGGAGGTTCAAGCAGATATTCTTTAATACTTTTAAATTCCCTTTGGCAGTCATCTGTCCACACACAACCTTGATCCTTCTTTAACAACTTAAATATCAATTCACACGTTGCAGTCATGTGGGAAATGAATCTGGAAATATAATTCAAACGCCCAAGGAAACCTCTGACTTGCTTTTCAGTTCTCGGTGCTGGAATTTCTTGAATTGCTTTGACTTTATCAGGGTCAACTTCAATCCCTCTCTGGCTAACAATGAAACCCAACAATTTCCATGATCGAACACCGAAGGTACATTTACTTGGATTCGAGCGGAGATGATACTTCCTCAAACGCTGAAACAACTTCAATAAATCTTCTACATGCCCTTCTTTAGTCTGGGATTTAGCAATCATGTCATCAACATATACCTCAATTTCCTTGTGCATCACATCATGGAATAGGGTTGTCATAGCCCTCTGGTACGTTGCACTAGCATTCTTCAACCCGAAGGGCATCACTCTGTAACAGAATGTTCCCCATGGTGTGATAAACGTTGTTTTTTCCATGTCCTCAAGAGCCATCCTTATTTGATTATACCCGGAAAATCCGTCCATGAACGAGAAAACTTTAAATTTTGTTGTGCTATCCACTAACATATCAATGTGTGGCAATGGAAAATCATCCTTTGGACTAGCTTTATTTAGATCTCTATAATCCACGCACATGCGAACTTTTCCGTCTTTCTTCGGTACTGGGACAATATTGGCAATCCAATGAGGGTACACTGATGTCACAAGAAAACTGACATTAATCTGCTTTAGAACTTCTTCTTTGATATTCACTGCCATATCTGGGTGAGTTCTTCGCAACTTTTGTTTAATTGGCGAGGAATCTGGCTTCAACGGAAAATGGTGCTCTACAATATCTGTATCTAAACCAGGCATATCTTGGTAAGACCAAGCAAAAATATCCACATACTCTTTCAACATCTCAATCAACCTGCTCTTCACACCAGGATGCAGTAATGCTCCAATCTTGACTTCTTTCGGATCTTCTTTTGAACCTAAATTGATTACTTCCAATGGCTCTTTATATGGCTGAATGGCATTTTCCTCGCGCTCAAGAAATCGTGAGACCTCTTCTGGAATCTCATCATAGTCTCCTTCTTCGGCCCCATACACAGGACATTCAAAGTTGGGAGAGGGTGCAGGGTCATTGTATTCAACAGGTTTTTTAATTAATCTGCACATATGATTTATGATTGCTTTTAGAAACTGACACATATAACAAGTGATCATGCAGATTGAATTTCAGTTATTATTTATTTTGAACGGTTTTTTCTGATTACCATTTTCCAAGAAAAAGCAAAAAATAAAAACATAATTTGGGAAACAAAGACAAATTTTATTATTAATTTTAAAAATCAAAGCAAATCGATAAGCACATACAATATCAATACTTTCACCTTGGGCAGAGTGAAAGCTTTTTCAAAAATATTAACAAAAAACAAATTACTTTGAAACATGTATGCAAGAGGGAACATCAATGGTGATCCAGTTCTGAACCCTAACTCCGTGCGTCACATAATTTGGCATTTATGGCTCTGCTTCATATTCCACAATGGCATTAATCCCGGAAATAGTTGGATGAAGATAACCCCCGCTATGAAATATATCTTGATACTTACCTGCAGCAAACTTCGGCTTCATGCTCTTACCTTTATCATTATTCACAGAGAACCCCAAGCCAGCTCTATTCTTGTTTACAGGTGGACCAACAATTTGTCCCCATACTTCGTTATGGCCATTACGCACAACCTGCTGAGCATCCTTAAACGAAGCCATAGAATTCTCATTTCCTCTTATATTATCAATGGATAAAGCTTGGAACTGGGTTCCAACAGTGGTTTCATTCGCCTCCACAATGCTGAAAGAGGACAAATGAGATATCAATAATGCATGCTCTCCATTTATAATTACCACTTTTCCTTCACGTAAAAACTTTAACTTCAGGTGTAAAGTCGAAGTGAAAGCCCCTGCCTCATGTATCCATGGCCATCCAAGCAAGCAGCTATAAGCGAGTACAATATATATGACCTGGAAAGCAATCTGAAACAAATGTGGGCCTACATGAATAGGCAAATCCACTTCACCAATAACAGATTTCCTTGATCCATCAAATGCTTTCACAATAATGCCACTTGGGCGCATGGGCGTTCCTTGATATTTCAACTTCATAAGCGTGTTCCTCGGTATAACGTTCAACGGGGATCCATTATCAATCGGCACATTGGATAATGAATCATTCTTGCAGTTCATAGAGATGTGGAGGGCCATATTTTGATTCCTTCCTTCATCGGGCAGTTCGTCATCGTAGAAACTCAGGTTATTACATGATGTAATCTTCCCTAGCACACTGCTGAAATGGTCTACAAGCATATCACTTTCCACGAAAGCTTGGTCCAATACCCTCATCGAAGATACTATGTGAGCGGAGGAGTTCATCAATAAACCCAAGATAGATATTTTTGAAGGAGTCTACAGTAGCTGATCTACAATTCTGTAGTCGCTCATCTTGATTATCTTCAAAATATCATCCACCTCTTTTTCTAGTGTAGCTCCACTAAATTCACCCACTGCATTCTTTTCCTCGACACTTTCAACAATTTTCTTTCCAGCACTAACATCTCCATGAACAACTGGTGCAAACACACGACCGTTGCGGGTCACTTTGCTAGTCTCAGTAATATTTCTAACATTAGGCATTGGCTGGATGGGAACTTCCACACCACCTTCTAAAATTGTAGCATTATATTTGTAGGGTACATCCTTGTCTGACTTGTAGGGGACAGGACCCGACAAACTAATCACCAATGGAGTAATAGTTGGCTTGCTATGATATTCAACTTCAAAATGGGTAGGTGCACCAAAACAAGGCACAATAACATTTATTCCCTCTTTAACACAATCAGTCATTACGGGGTAATCTCTGGAAAACATATCTTCATCTGAGGAGAATAACTCATCTGCAGAGGCATACTCATCATCCGAATCTTCTTCAGCCAAATAAACCTCAATCTCATTAACTTCATTATAATCATCCCTTTGGCCTGTAACCTTAATAGTTCCATTATCCAATAACAAATGGATACCTTTCCTTACAATTGAACATCCTCGGGAGTCCTGACAGCAAATTCGGTAAGACCCATACTGATGTTCCACCTGACCAATCATGTGGCAGAAAGTAGCATGCAATTGTACAAGATTCTCATTCATATATTCCACATCAAAGATTCTAAACTCTCCAGGACTTCCAGAAACCATGTTTACTTCCTCTTCATACTCTACCCTAGGACTGATTATGTGGATGAGGCCATCATCCATCATCTCCTGCAAATCTTCATTTATCTTGTCACAACCCTGTATATCCATACTGCAAATAGCACAACCGGCATGGTCATGCGTATAGTATCTAAATTCACAGAGGTCTGCATGCATTTTCACCAAATCTCCTTTAACCATTTTAATATCAAAAATCTGGATGTCGCATGGACAACCGGCCACCATGTTCACATCATTTGCTCCTCCATGCTTGGGCAAAGGATTATCTTTCACATTAGGGCCAACATCCTTGAAAGATAAGATACCAGACTTCACCAATTTTTGTACTTCAGTTTTCAAAGGATAGCAGTTCTCAACATTGTGCCCTGGTGCTCCCTGATGAAAAGTACATGTTTGGTATGCCTTGTAATACCAACGCAATGATGATGGTATAGCGGGAGGTGGTCTGATCTGAACCAACTTATTCTGAATTAACGTCGGGAGTAATTTTGTATAGCTCATAGGGATAGGGTCATAAGTCTCCCTTCTCTGATTATAACCTGGGTTCCCATGATGGGATGGTCTCGGATAAGCAACGGTGGTTGGAGCTACACCAACAACTAGAGTAACTGAGGCAACTTGTTGATGACACTGATAATTTCTTCTAGGAGGATTAACCCTCCTCTCTTGCATAACAACATTTGTATCTCCTTCCTTCTTTTTGGAAAACCCATAAGATGGCTTCTTCGTACTTCCGGAACTTTCACTTTTTGTTAGACGGCCCTCTCTTACAACCTCTTCTAAACGGATACCCATGACCACCAATTCAGTAAAGTCACTTGGCGCACTCACTACCATCCTCTCATAGTAGAAATCACCCAGAGTCTTCAGGAAAATCTTAGTCATCTCCTTCTCTTCCATAGGAGGAATCACTTGGGCGGCTACCTCATGCCATCTTTGTGCATATTCTTTGAATGATTCCTTGTCCTTCTGGACCATGGCCCTTAGTTGATCACGGTCAGGAACCATGTCCATGTTGATTTGTATTGTCTGATAAATGCTTCTCCCAAGTCATTGAAAGTATGGATATTGATGTTGTCCAAACTCATATACCACATCAACGCAGCACCATTCAAACTATCCTGAAAAAAGTGAACCAAAAGACATTGATCATCAGTGTGGGTAGACATTCTTCTCGAATTCCGGGACTTTAAACTTCGCAGGTATCTTGACATTCGAGACCAAGCATAAATCATTCACATTATTCTCGAACAATTCCTTTCCCCTGAGGGCCTTTATCTCCCTCTGCATCTTATCAAACGGCTATTGAAAATCATCCATTCTATCATAGAGACCCAAGTTTTCACTTGGTGGAGGAAAAGGACGATACATATCATCATTAGCAAATGGGACCATATTCACCGAAGGAGGTGCAGCAGGAGCAACATGCACAACAAGAGGTGCAGTAGTAACAGTAGTCCGAACAACTAGAGTATCTTGAGGACCAAGATTGAAACCTTCAGGCGCAAAGTTCTCTTGCATTCCCCATGGACAAATTTGAGGCATGCGATTCTGAACAACAGCTGGAGTAGCAGATACAGGAACAGTCGGAGCTTCAATAGTAACCCTTGTTTGTTGAGGTTGAACACTCGGTGGCTGATTCTGAGCAGCCACCAGAGATTCCATCAGAGCAGTGAGATTGGCCATGCCGGCCTTCAGAGCAGAAACTTCCTCGCGCAACTCGCGATTCTCTTGTTCTAAGTTATCCATCTTCCTTCTGAAATTAACTCGAGTATTGTAGTGGTGCGAGAGCTTTCTATTGAACGAAGTAAAGAAGCTTGGTAAGACACCTGGATATGCATACCAAATGCAAGAAATATGTGCAATATGATGCATGATGTGCAATGCACATGATTTATTTTATTGATATTTCAAGGGACATAAAGATTTATAGACACATTGCAAATATCAAAGTAATAACACGTTTGAAATACTAAAAACAAAATTTATAATAACTTCAAAATGGATTACAATTTTCAATAATCCCAATTACAAGATGAAAATAAAGTCTAAATCCCTAAGAAGTAAAGTTGATGGAGATCACTTTATACACTGGCGCTTCTCTGTAAGCCTGGAAATCTGAGCCTTCAACTCTAGTTCTCTTCCGCACATCTGGTGGCAACCTCCAGCCAATCACCTGAATTAGGAAGTGAGAAACTAGCATCTGACTGAGGCTTAGGAGAAAATAAATCCCCTTACCTCTCCATGGTCTCTACAGACCGACTCTCAAGAATCTCAATCAAGTCGTCTTTCTCCTTCAAGTCTGCTCTATAGGAAATCTCTAAATTTTGGCACTTATTCTTCCAAGCATCCTTTTCCTGCTGCATCCTGACCAAAGTAAGTTGTATCTCTTCCACATCATCCAATAGGGGAGAAGTGGTATTTACAAACAAATCAGGCATAGGTGTTTCCTGGGAATACAACATCTTCAACTGAATAGCTCTCGTTTGGACCCACTGAAGATAAGGCTCCAAAGAAACAACCCCCTAAGTCCCAAGTCTTTCCTACTCTTCCTGTGAATGTGACGCCAGGCCTTCACAATCTGCTCCCTAGCTTCCTTATGGTCTTCTCCCTCCTTCGGGAAGAAACTACTCAAATGAATACTGTTTGGTTTATCCCTCATCGGATAACCAAGTTGTCATCATGCAAGAATAGGGTTATAGTTAATTCCTCCCTTTGTACCAAGAAGAGGTACATTGGGGCAACTACCACAACTGTCGACAATCTCTACATCATGGTAAGCCTGATGATACCAATCAATATTCGAGTGAGTAAGTGCCATGATTTTAGGAGCCCAACGGGGTTCCTTCTTGACATCCCAGAAAGCATTAGACTAAGGCTTATGAGAAATAAACCACTAGTACAACAGAGGCGTGCAACAGATAATCATCCCCCCATGATAAGAATTTAGAAGATGAATAAAGTAACAATATAGGAACTGGGATCCCAATCATGAAGATCCTGATAGCATTAACGTCAACAAACTTATCCATATTAGGAAATAAAAACAACCCGTAAGCAAGTAGAGCAAAGATGGCCTCAAAAGCGACTGTACTCTTCATCCTGGAAAAGTAACGAGCTTTCTCCAATAAGAACTGAGCTGGTAATCCTCTAATCCCTCATTTATTAGTCATATGGGATTCAACATCAGACTTCCCCAGATGGATCAAAGCAGCAATCTCGTGTGGTTTTGGCTCACCCTACAACCCAGTAAAAGGAACACGACTGGTAATAGGTAAATCCAACAGATAAGAATACTCCTCTAGTGTAGGCATCAACTGATAGTCAGGGTAAGTAAAGCAATGATACATCGGACCATAGAAATGGACCAAGGTTGAGAGAATACCCTCCTTCATCCTAAGCTTCATGAGGGGAATGATGGATCCATACTTCTTCCGAAAATCTGCAGAACACTCAATCTCAGGAATTAGACTAATCAACTCATCTATCTTTGGATCTTTGAAACTGTATTTTCCGGTCTTTATTTTTCCAGAATCCATGGTCAAAAGGTACCCGGGATATTCACAAATGGTCAACTTTCAAGTCCCTTGAAATAAAATTTCTTCAAAAGATGCTTATGAGTGCATGTATGCATGATGCAACAATCACACACAAGATCACACACACAGGGTTCATAGGTTCAACGTCACGAGCACGAGGTCGAAGGTACTACCCATAAGGTATGGACTAAAAGTTATCACCTGCCGAACAAGGTTCTAGAGGTTCCCAGAGTCTACATCCTTCCTTCGGATATTACCAACTTCCCAATTAACTCGGTAATTAGTAATATTCTCAAGAAAAACTCGTCCGAGTGTAGTATCGTGTGACAACTATTTCCAGATTACTCTGTCATATCTTCCACACTACACCTAAAATGCCAAGATGGGTTAGGTATTCTACTATCCTCAGCTTCAGTAGGCTCCTAGGTGAAATGACCTGGCGGAACCGTCATTCTCGTAATGAGACATCAATGAAGTCGCCACCGAACATCTTTTATCCCACCGAAAGGGAAAGGTAAACATCGAGAAAACCTGAAAAGGGAGAAATCACGATATTTCAACCGAGAGATCGTGTAAGGGAGTCTGTTACGCGAGGGGAAGGTATTAGCACCACACACGCCCGTAGTACTCTACGGTATCCACTCTTGTTGTCTAATCTAATGGGTGTGGTCAAAACCTATGTCTATGGCTTAAAGCTAAAAAGGGAATGCATGCGAAAGAAAAAAGAAGAAAAAAAACAATGTAGGGAAAATTAAAGTTGGGCTCGGTTGGGCCCTACCCCTTTACCTACGTATCCCTTTCAAGGAATCAGAGCAGCCGTAGTTCGGATCATATATTCTGGTTGGTTTGTTTTTTTTAGTTAAGACAATAAAAACAGTCAAGATGGCAAAACATCAAATAAAACAACAAAACAATGAGATGGTAAAACATCAACTAAATAATAACAAAGTAACATGTCAAAAGATGGCGAAACACCGAATGATAAAACATCACACCTAACAATGACATTGAGAATCAAGGTAGGATAACAAACATGGGCGATGGCGAAACATCGGCTTCAAACAAATGTGTGATGTCGAAACATCGGCTAAAAGATAACAAGGTATCATGGCAAAGATGGTGAAACATCAATAAAACAGATGACAAAACATCACACCTAACAATGATATTTAGAATCAAAGTAGGATAACAAACATGTACGATGGCGAAACATCGGCTTCAAACAAATGTGCGATGGCGAAACATCGACTAAAAGATAACAAGGTATCATGGAAAAGATGGCAAAACATCAATAAAACGGATGACAAAACATCACACCTAACAATGATATTGAGAATCAAAGTAGGATAACAAACATGTGTGATGGTGAAACATCAGATTCAAACAAATGTGCGATGGCGAAACATCGGCTAAAAGATAACAAGGTATCATGGCAAAGATGGCGAAACATCAATAAAATGGATGACAAAACATCACACCTAACAATGATATTGAGAATCAAAGTAGGATAACAAACATGTGCGATGGCGAAACATCGGCTAGAAGATAATAAGGAATCATGGCAAAGATGGCGAAACATCAATAAAATGGATGACAAAACATCACACCTAACAATGATATTGACAATTAAAGTAGGATAACAAACATGTGTGATGGAGAAACATCGGCTTTAAACAAATGTGTGATGGCGAAACATCAGCTAGAAGATAATAAGGAATCATGGCAAGGATGGTGAAACATCAATAAAACAGATGAAAAAACATCACACCTAACAATGATATTGAGAATCAAAGTAGGATAACAAACATGTGCGATGGCGAAACATCAGCTTCAAACAAATGTGCGATGGCGAAACATCGGCTAGAAGATAATAAGGAATCATGGCAAAGATGGCGAAACATCAATAAACTGGATTTAAAATCAAAGCGAAGAGGCACACAAACAAATAAAGGAAACTAGCCTTGAAGAAGGGTTTGAGTTTATTAGGGGTGTTTTATGATTTGCCAAGAAAACAATTTTTGTTTTAAAATGCAAAATACAAAGGAAGGAAAAAACAACTAAGGGAAACTAGCCTAGCACTATCCCTAGTGTTATCATACAATGATTGACCCTAAGGTTGAGGATAAAGGAAAATTCTACCCTATGCTAGCATACATGGATTCCTACCTTAATTAACATGTCAAAGGAAGCTTAACAAAACTATCCTATAGGGAACAGGCAATGAGAGCGAATTCGTGATCTCAATTTCTAAATTGAGTGACTCATCGATCAACAATTTAAAGAAGAAAAACAATAAACATCCTATAGGGAACATGCATTGGGAGTGAAGTCGTGATCCCAATTTCTAAATTGAGTGACTCATCGATCAACAATTAAAGAAAGAAAACAACAAACATCCTATAAGGAGCATGCACTGAGAGCAAAGTCGTGATCTCAATTTCTAAATCGATTGACTCATCGATCAATAGTTAAAGAAACAAACACATACACAGCACATGTATCAAACAAAACAGATGGCCTCTTGACATATATCAGCAACAGAGGTCCCATCATGCAACATAGAACTATACAAAATGAAAATAGAAGAAAGGAAATAGTGCAATACCAAATGGATAACTATCTGTAGCAACTGAACAAGAATAAAAGAAACCCACAAACTTCAAGCAAGCTGGTATCAGTAGACAAATCAAGTCTGAAATTACGCCATCAGGATGTAAGTATTGAGATTTTCATATATGAACAGATCCCATGGGCAATGTATAGCATTCATAATCACATACATATATCCTGCATAGACTATCAAATATTCCAAGCACAATAGTAGTACCAATATAATAAATTGTGTTCCACAAATAAAGTGAAACACAGTAGCCTCAAGTCAAAAATGGAAAACTTTTCTCAGAGTACCTCGTGCATTCAATAACCAAGTTAGTATTCCCATAAATTGAATGATGACTCACATAAGGGATGGATGATGACACCATAATGAAGTGAGGAAACATGATATCAACTATCAAAACATTAGATATGATAGACAAAAAGAAATAGGCATATGCACAATTTGGTCAAAAGTTAGAGGAATGTTGATCCTTTCTATCACCATATTGAATTGAGAATTGAGTATCAATCAAGGACCAAGGGAGCTTGAGAAGAATACAATCAAAGACCATGAAGGTCAGTAGAAACCAAAATTTAATCATACTCAAATACTTCATCACAGCTCACAAGCATAATAGGAGAGGAATCCCACACAAAGCATTAAAGACTTAGATTTCAAACTAACCATGGAAAAAAGTCAAACAAGGACAAAATTATAGAGTTTGTAACAATCAAAGATTTGAAGTAAAGCTTCTAAAACATGATTATGACATGATCAAAAGGTTAAAGTGTTGATTCTAAAACATGTTGCACAAATGCATTCAAAATGCGTCAAAAATTCAACAAGGATAATAGAAAGAAGCCAAACTCCATTCATGATTAGAACTAACTCAAGTAATAGGGATCAATTACTCTCAAGTCTTCATGAGACTATCATTGAAGTGTAATTTCCCTTAATGTTATCATTTGCCATCTAATGACCTCAAACTCAAATTGAAAACTCAAGTTTCAAAGTCAAGATCAACAAGAAAGCAAAAGTCATAAATCATGCATCAAAAGGTTCAATCATTTAAGCATGGGGCATTAAGTGAAATGACTTGAGTTTATGTGGATAAAAAGAACCAACATGATCATTAGGTGCCCAATTATAGGCCTCGCTCAAGTTCATTGGCCATCAAGCAAATTGCAACAATATATGCAACATTAATTGGGTACCTTCACTTCAAATATACATCAAAGATGGAAAAAGATTTCAATAATTCAAACCAAAATTTCCATAACATATTTGAGATGTGTATAGGTCGGAAAACAAGTTTGAAGTTCATGGATATTAGAGGATAGGGTCTAATGAGGCCCAAAGATCAAAACTAGTTGGCAAAACTACCAAACTAGACAGGCTTTCAAAATAATTTGTGGAAAAATATCCAATCAAGTCAAATAATTCAAGAAAAATGGTTTTCAGATCCTCAATACATCCATGAACCATAATCAAGACCTAAATTTCATTGTAAATCCAGGGCATAATGATTTTGAAATTGAAAATTTCAATGTAAGCTACAAAACCCTAATTGTTTGAATTTTAATCTTAAATATTAATTAGGTAAGATCAAAATTCAAACAATTCAAACCAAGATCTTGAAAATCACAAGGAAACCCTAAATATCAGAATATATATTTTTTTACATTTTTAGGATTAAAGAAAAGTCAAAAATAAAATCAAAATTCAAACCATTAATCAATTAAACAAATAATCACGTCTCGAAATAAAATTCTAATCAAAAATCAGAAAAAATATCCAACCAAAATTATATTAAAATATTAGAATTGAAAACCAGCATCCATGATTTTTTGTGGAATTTTTTGAATTAATGGAAATATTAAAATAAAATTAAACAAACAATTAAAACTATTATTTAGTGACAAAAATGCAAACCCTAGCCAAAAGTTATAAAAAGGTCAAAACAAAATTATATTCAGATACTATGATTAAAAACAAACTTATAGGATTTTTTTTTTGAGGATTTTGGAATTAAAGGAAGTATTAAAATAAAAATCATGAAGCAAACATTTCAAATAAACTTCTCAAATTAAATTTCTAATCAAAAATAGAAAAAATGCTAAACCAAAATTAGAATCAATTTCTAAATTATTTTATAAGTCAAAGATGATTTTTGTGGAATTTTTATTCAAAAGAGCTATTAAAATAAAAATAATCATTAAACAAACAATTAATTAAACTTATGAAATTTTAAACCAATCAAAAAAATTTTTAAAATTCCAAAAAAAAATGACAAATACTAGAAATTATTATTAGCCTATGGTAATTTTTTCATAATTTTTGAAGACGTTTTGATCACAAAAATAAAATCAGAAAAATCAATTGAAATCAAATAATATGAAATGCATTAAAAATTCAAATCATCCAATCAGGGCGCGCCACCTCATCGTCTTCTACCTCAAGACAAAGACCTAAATGCGTGTGTTCTCAGTTCGAAACCTCATGTTCTGATCAAAATTTCTTCCTTATTTCTCCACCAAAATCAATGATTCAAAGCTCAAAACAAAGCCAGGTCTAACCTCTACATCGTGATACTTAAAGATCTCAAAAAGATTGATTAGGCGATTAGAAATCTGGACGCGAAAATTGCAAAAAACTCATTGAACATGAATTATTCAGATGTTCAAACAACGATCTATTCTTCAATTTCAAACAAAATTATACGTCAAACCTATCGTTTGGCCAGCTATGAGCTCATAAACATGAAGTAATTCATCCAAATCAAGCTGAAAATAGCAAATTGAAGTTCAAGAAGCTCACCTAAATGGGAAACTGGAAATGTCGATTCCTTAGTTACAGAAGCAAATGAACTCCATGATCTTGATCTACACACTTCAAGGAAGATGAATCCACAGGAAATTTGATGAATGTGTGAAGAAGATGATAGAATCGAAGAAAACTTCAGCAAGAGAAGAAAAAGTTTAGATCCGGATTTCTGATAACTGGAGCACCTTTTCTCTGAAAAAAGGCTTGCAGTACCGTATATAGTGTGGGTAGAGAAGGTTAGAAGAGGAAATTGGTCCTCAAAGTTGTTCAAGAGCTTGATTGGAAAATTTGGCCAAAAATGAATGCACATGGGCCTCAGCCATTTTGATCGTGCATTTCCTCATTTCTTTTGCATTTTATGAGCCAAATGAGGTCAGGAACCAATGCTCAAAGTTCCAGGTCATGATTATTTGAAATGAGAGAGTGTGGATCCATTTGCAAAATTGGGCAAGTTTGTGATTTTTCAATCCAACAAGTGCAATACCACATGAGGCACAAAATGGTGAGTGTAATGGGCCTCAGCATGTCACAAATTGTTCACGGAATTGATTAGGAAAAAAAGAAGCTAAAACTTGAGTTCTCAAGAATTGGCCATTTTGCATACTTGTCAAATTTAAATAAAATGCCTCAAAATTCCAAAGTTCATAAATTGCTCATACTTTTGAATTTGGATACAAATGAGTATAATTTGGAAAGGTATTGAAAATATCTACAATCCATTATTTTTGAGTTTTTTCAATTGAATCCATTAAGGCCCTCAAAATTTGACATGAAATTCACTAATTTTGGAAAATGACCTATAATTTTAACTTGAGGTATGAACTTCCAAAGACCATAATTCTTGACTCCTTTCCAATTTGGACATGAGACAAAAAGGAGATGAAAGATCACCCTATTATCTTTCCAAGCATATTTCATTTGCATATTTATTTATCAAAGGTGAATAAAATATGAATTTTTTAAGTTATGTCCTCATTTTCCAAAATTAGTAACTTTTAGGGTTTCTTCATGAACAAGTTTCAACCCAAACCTCAATCTTCTTGATCCAATGATAAAAATGGACTTGAAATATGAAAAGTACACCCTTGAATTGATGATTCACCAAAAGTTAACTTGGTCAATCTTGACTTTAACTGATTTTGACCAAAATGACCATTTTGCCCCTTTGAATCAATTGATCCACTTCCCTACAAAATTGATGATCAATACTTCAAAAATATGATCTCCCAAATATATAGAGGCCATTTACAAAGTTTCACTTCAAAATTATCAAGAAATCTTGATAAAATCCCAAACCCTAGTTTTGGTTAACACCTTAGGAGACTGATGAATCATCTCCAAATTTCAAATCCTCTGGGCATCTTGACCAATTTCTTGTGCAAATACTTTTCAAAAGTCAATTAGATGTTGTAGCTTCCAAATCAAGACTTGTACATTGATCAATAGCCTTGATCAAGCAAAACCCTAATTTTGACTGGTGAATCAAAAGAGTGATTCCTTTTATAATCAATCACAAACTTCAATCCTCTGATGATCCAAAGATATGGATAAAATATCTTGAGATATGCAATAACTTTTGAGCTTGAAAGATCCAGAGGTTTAGATGATAAGATTCTACTTGAGCAACTTGTCAATGCAATCAACCTTCAAAGCTTGAGGAAGACTTGATAACCAAAGTATTTTGATCCTATCACAATGTATGAATGCAATGCAATATGATATTTTTGATGAAACATAAGCCTAAATCAAGAGGGTAAATTTTGGGGTGCAACAGCTGCCCCTATTCAAATATCTTCAACATGATAAGTGAGAAAAGTGACAACTTTCGAGCGTTCAGAGTTGAAGATGATTGAATACAAAAAAACCCGAAAATTGACACTCTTGAAGAAGAAAGAAAAAGAATCAGAAAAAACCACAAGACGTGCGTCAGAATAAAGTTGTAACGCATGTTAGAACAAAAACAAAGAAGAGTAGACGCAACTAAACTTCTGGACAAATGTGCCAGGGCAAAACTGAGCTTCAAAAGAAGAGGTGAGATAAAACTCAAACCACAGAGTATAGGCGAAACTAAGCTCTAGAAAAGAAAACATATGCGGGTGAGGAGGCGAAACTCTGAGCTCGACCCAAAGCAAAGTGGCTAGAGTGCGTGATTCTAGGAGCACTTTCTAATCTCAACTAAGATATACAGTATGAAGGAACTGAAAGAATCCCAGAAATGAGGAACAAAAGCGAGACGAAAATTAACTCAATAACCAGTTAGACGATACTAAACTAGATGAGTACCAGGACAAAACTGGATTTCACGCACGGGTAACAAGGCGAAACTCGACCCATAGCAAAATGATGAGAGTGCGTGTTTCTCAGAGCACCTGCTGGTCTTAGATAAATGGATAAACAGTGACGAAAAGTGATAGAAGAATCCAAGGAACAAAAGAGACTGATTTCAAACCAGGGATGCAGTATGAACACTGCACTCGATAAACGAACACCGTCAAAGGGTCCAAGGTATGAAAGTAAAAAACGAGACGAAACTCAACTCAATAACTAGTTAGGCGAAACTAAACTAGATGAGTACCAGGACAAATCTAGATTTCATGCACAGGCGACGAGGCGAAACTCGACCCAGAGCGAGAGTGATGAGAGCGCATGTTTCTCAGAGCACCTGCTGGTCTCAGATCAATGGATAAACAGTGACGAAAAATGATAGAGGAATCGAAGGAACAAAAGAGACTGATTTCAAACAAGGGACACAGTACGAACATTTCACTCGGTAAGCAAACACCGTCAAAGGGTCCAAGGTATGAAAGCAGAAACGAGACGAAACTCGACTCAATAACTAGTTAGGCAAAACTAAACTAGATGAGTACCAGGATGAAACTGGATTTCATGCACAAGGTGAGGAGACGAAACTCGACCCAAAGCGAGAGTGATGAGAGCGCGTGTTTCTCCGAGCACCTGTTGGTCTCAGATCAATGGATAAAGAGTGACGAAAACTGATAGAAGAATCCAAGGAACAAAAGAGACTGATTTCAAACCAGGGACGCAGTACGAACATTGCACTCGGTAAATGAACATCGTCAAATGGTCTAAGGTATGAAAGCAAAAATGAGACGAAACTCGACTCAATAACTAGTTAGGCGAAACTAAACTAGATGAGTATCAGGACGAAACTGGATTTCATGCGCAAGGTTAGGAGACGAAACTCTAAGCTCAACCCAAAGCAAGGAGATTAGGGCGTATACCTAAAAACCTGCTGAAAGCAAATATCAGGACGAAACTGGTATTCGAAAGGTACATCAATAGACATTGGAATGAACCGGAAAGGGTAGTGAAGACTAAACCCGAGAAGACCGCGCCAGGGTGAAAC
Organism: Vicia faba; assembly: GCA_948472305.1. Lineage (NCBI taxonomy): Eukaryota > Viridiplantae > Streptophyta > Magnoliopsida > Fabales > Fabaceae > Vicia > Vicia faba. Next base: position 1,470,802,805 of record OX451738.1, on the reverse strand, counting down.
TGAACTACAGTCAAGAGTAGACACTCAAACAAACAAATGATTAACGTCAAAAGGATATTGGTATGGGGGGGGGGAACTGAGATAATGAGGATGAAGACCTCGCTGGGGATTTAATCCGAAGTATTAGCAAATTTACTGGGGACAACAGAAACAATAATGGCTTATGTTCCGATGCATGTTTGAATTCTTTCTATATAGCGCAATGTTCCATATAATGCAAATGTTACGTGTTTTGGTCGATGCAATGTAATGATGCATGTTTAAAAGTTTCACTGGGGAATGGCCAATTGAGAAGCCAATAACCAAGAAGTCAGAATCTGACATGACTTGCAAAAATAAATTGCAAAATCCAAAGGAGAGGAGAAAATATGGGGAACCACTGGAGAGGGAACCTCGAAGAGGTGAAGCTTCGTGGGTAATAACAATTGAGCAACCAGTAGAAATGGGCCACAAACATTGAGGGGAGCTGCAGATAAACTGCAAACTCCTAGGGAAGATCAAATCGACACTGTAGCTTCTGGAGAGGGACGCCATCTAAAGATTAGACATTGAGGGAGAAGATCAGGGCAAGACTGTATTCTCTGAAAAAGACAGCGCGTGGCCGTGTTGAAGATGACACCAAGACAACAAACCCGACGTGAGGGGTGAAAACCTTTGCTGGGGGAACAAAGCTTTGGTGAGGAAACGGGACTTCGTCGGGGAGACAGAACTCTGTTGAAGATTTTTGTTGGAGAGATATTTCTTTTGGAATGCAACCATTGGATAGATCATGCAGATAGTCACACAATATCGACTTTACTGGGGATAAGGAACGATCTTAACATAAGGATGCCCCAATCAACAGATCGGCTGGGAAATGAGAGGTCATGACGAGGGATCTCTGTTGGAAACTCTGTTGGGGATATGTGATATCCTCAAATCCGGAGTCTCAGAATGAAGTCTTTAAAAGGAGATTCATGGGGCAACAAAACTTCGTTGCGGAAACGAAACTTCATTGGGGATAGGTAAAGTCCTATTCATACATGGGCTCTGTCTAACAGAAGAAAAACCAAATATTCCCTTCCTGACAATCATTAATCTCTTTACAGGTGTTCAACGTGTAAACTCTTTTTTTGATGTCAAACAAATGTTTTGCATATAGAAAGATGTTTATTTTGGGAATGACAGATCTGATGCGACGATTATTTAATCCTTGAAGTTGAAAACCTTAACAAAGTGTCGCATCTCTGTTGTTAATGAATCATTGGCTAGAGTGCAAAAATTTCAAAACTTTTCTTCCCCTCTTTTTTTAGAGAAAAACGAGTCAAGATGCGGGTGATCAGATACCAACATGAATATGTAACACATATTTGGGAGTTTAGGAAACGCTATCCTGTTGTAGTATGCTTTCGAGTTAAACCCTTATTTCAGTTAGGACTTTTAGAGGTTGTAACGTGGCCTGGTTCGAGGTTTTTTTAGAAAAAAGTTTTTCAAGGCTCAAGTTATTTGGTTCCCACCCCCTTCATGTCATTCTCCTATCCTAAGTTCAGCTGACTTATTACAAGCATTCATCTTTCAAAAGCATTTATAATGGTTGAGTTATCACGACAAATTCTCCAACATGATTGTCACTTAACTTTTGTTGCTTTTGTTTTTGATATTATTGTTCCTCTTCTTTTGATGAAAATTTTATTGGATAATCTTTTTCGGCCTTTTAGGCTCTTCTTTTTCCTAACTTTTTCCTGGACAAAATCTTTTGAATTTCAATTTTGGGAGTCCAGTGGGACGCCCTAACTTTTGCCTAAGCGACTTGTTTTCAAGTTTCGACTTAGCGGGGCTTTTTGTTTCTTTCTTATTCATACTTTCCACTTCGAACAAGTCAATGTGACTTTAGGTCTTTGAACTTTTTCTTTCTTTCTCTCTCTTTTTTTTTGAAGAAAACAAATGCCTCACTCCTTGGTCGGCGAGGGATAGCCATTATTGTATCGATTCGATCTCGACCTCAGGATTTTGTGAGGAAATGGACATCGTGGTTTAGACATTTTTCCTGATCTCATGATGTGAAAGATAAAATGTGGTGATCCTCAGATGGGACATTCCTTCTGAAATTTGAATGATTGGTCAAATTAACTGAACATCTACCCTGGCCCTGGTTAAAAAATAAGGTTTTTTTTAACGGAAAAGAAACGCCTACTTTGAAGGCTCAAAGGGGTTAACGAGGGTCTAACTCCCTTATATCTCCAGTGTTTGGGGATTAAAACAATGCTTGTACATCGTCAACAGGGTTATACTCAAAAGCATACCATTACAGTCATCGTTTTTAGCTAAACTCCTTCCTCCAAACTCTTGGCTAAGCAAAAGAATTGGCACAGTTGGTATCAAAATGCCCGGAAAAAACGATTAAAGAGTGATACTGGATGGATTAAGTAAAATGAAACAATTCCTTCAAGGAAAAAATATTCAACGCATCAAGACTGACATTCGGTCATAAACAAAATCCTATATGCAGACAATGCTAAAACAATCAATCAAGATGACACATAAAAGTTCGGCAAAGGAACGTAATAAAAGCCATTATGGGGAAGAAAGATCTCCAACTAGGTTCGCCCATCTCGCCGACCTGCCATAATCTTGATATTACCCTGACCCATTACCTTTACCAATAGCATGGAGCTGTGAAACAAATTGTCAAGGCGTCCACCAGTAAAGTGAATGAGAATCCTATCAATCATAGAACTAAACACGCCCCTTGCACAGTAGTAGTTGTTTTGTTATCCGTATTTCAAGAGATCAACTAACCATGACTTAGATTACCATTTCCGTGTAAGGCCCACGAAGTTTATATGCACATGCTTATCAAAATATTGGACGTTTTTGCAAACAAAATAGTAAAAGGGAGAAAAGAAACGTATATGTATACTTGAAAGAAGATATTCTATTGACTTTGAGAAATCATCCTGTGAAAAAGGCATTTACATTTGGAAGCAAGTAATTACAAAATCAAAGCAAACAAGTGTTTACAAATGGCAATGTGAATGTGAATATCTATCAAGTCCCGACTCTGTTATGACTCTTATGACTCTTACGCCTTCATCTTCCTGCTTTCAGACAGATCATTCTTGGATTAGCTTCGAGCTTATGCCAGGTGACGGAATGAAGGAAAGAAACAAAGGATCTCATGCCAAGCATAGTCATTTGCTTTAAGTCCCTAACTTTTTCCTGAATCGCCCTTTCGGGTTTTCGATTCACCAGGACACCCTTTTTTTTCCTAAACCGCCCTTTCGGGTATTAGTTTAGCGGATTTTTTTTATGAAAAATATTTTTTAACTACGTCAACATTCATAGGGAGAGGGAAGTACTCTCCATCCTTAGTCATGAGCATCATCGCTCCTCCAGAGAAAATTTTTCTGACCACGAAAGGACCTTCATAAGTCGGAGCCCACTTGCCCCTGGGATCTCCCTGGGGGAGAATTATCCTTTTTAGCACAAGGTAACCTGGCTTGTAACACTGAGGTCATACCCTCTTATCAAAAGCTTTCCTCATCCTTTGCTAATATACCTGAACATGACATACAGCCGTCAACCTCTTCTCGTTAATAAGTTCCAACTGATCCATCTGATTATGTACCCATTCGCTTTCATCCAGATCCACATCCCTCATGATCCTAAGAGAAGGAATCTCGACTTCTACCGGCAATACTGCTTCCATGTTGTAAACCAATGAAAATGGGGTTTCCCCAGTCGAAGTACGCACAGTGGTGTGATAACCCTGCAAAGTGAAAGGCAGTATCTCATGCCAATCTTTATAGGTTACCACCATCTTTTGTACGATCTTCTTGATATTCTTATTGGCCGCTTCGACATCACCGTTCATCTTTGGTTGGTATGGGGAGGAGTTATGATGCTTGATTTTGAAGGACTCACAAAGCTCCTTCATCATTTTGTTGTTCAAATTAGACCCATTATCAGTAATGATCTTTTAAGGGCACTCCGTAGCGACAGATAATATTGTGCTTAATGAACCAAGTTACCACCTGCTTGGTGACATTGGCATAGGGTGCAGCTTTGACCCATTTTGTAAAATAATCGATGGCAACCAGAATGAAACGGTGCCCGTTGGATGCAGTTGATTTAATTTTTCCGATCATATCAATTCCCCACATCGCAAACGGCAAGGGGAAGTCAAGACATTCAAAGGTACTGGCGGCACATGCACCTTATCAGCATAGATTTGAAATTTGTGGCAAACCCGTGCATGATTGTAACAGTCAGTCTCCATGGTGGACCAATAATAACCTGCTCGCGGAATCTTTTTAGCCATGGTATGCCCGTTGGAATGGGTCCCAAAATCACCTTCATGTATCTCCTCAATGATTCTAGCTGCTTCTTTCTTGTCAACACATCTGAGCAGTAAACCGTCATGATGCCTTTTATATAACACACTGCCACTGAGAAAGAACTTGGCTGAAAATCTTCTCAAGAACTTCTTATCTGTGACGGATGCCTCTTCAGGGTACTCTTGTGTTTCAAGATATCATTTAACATCATAAAACCAAGGATTACCATCTGATTCCAAACTAGCCTCAAAACAGAAAGCTGGTTCACTCAAACATTTGATGGTAATGGAAGGTGCCTCATTAGCCCACTTAACCTTGAACATGGAGGACAAAGTTGCCAGTTCATCATCTAGATTGTTTTCTTCTTTGGGAATGTGATCAAGCGTGATCTCTTCGAAGTACGGAATCAACTTCATAACATGCTCACGATAGGGAATCAGGTTTTGAAGGCGAGTCTCCCAAACTCCATTAATCTGGATGATAACAAGATTGGAATCCCCGTAAACTTTCAAAAATTTGATGCGCAATTCGATCATCGCTTCAATGCCATAAATGCAAGCCTCATATTCGGCCATGTTGCTAGTGCAATCGAAACAAATACGATCCGTGAAAGGAATGTGGTATCCCTCATAGTAAGTGATAATAGCTCCGACACCGTTGCCCATGGCATTTGAGGCACCATCAAAAACAAGCGTCCAACGTGATCCCGACTCGGGTCCTTCGTCTGGGTCTGGTATGTTACAATCCTGAATATACACAATTTCCTCATCTGGAAAATCAAACTTCATCGGTTCATAATTGTTCATGGGCTGATGAGAAAGATGGTCGGCCAGTACACTACCCTTAATTTCTTTTTAAGTAGTGTATTGGATATCATATTCGGTGAGTATCATCTGCCAATGGGATACCCTGCCTGTAAGAGCTGGCTTCCCAAAAATGTACTTGATTAGATCCATTTTGGATATCAAGTAGGTGGTGTGAGTTAACATGTATTGCCCCAAACGTTTGGCGGCCCAGGCAAGTGCACAACAAGTCTTTTCCAGCAATGAGTACCTCGACTCGCATTCCGTAAACTTCTTACTCAAGTAGTAGATAGCATGTTCTTTCTTCCCTGTCTCGTCGTGTTGACCAAGGACACAACCCATTGAGCTCTCCAACACAGTTAAATACATGATTAGTGGCCTTTCTTCCACTGGAGGAATGAGTATCGGAGGTTCCTGTAAATACTCCTTTATTTTTTCAAAGGCCTTCTGATAATCCTCATTCTATTTCACTGTCTGACTTTTCTTCAACAACTTGAACAAAGGTTCACAGGTGGCTGTGAGATGAGAAATAAATTTAGAAATGTAGTTTAACCTTCCCAAGAAACCACGTACTTCCTTCTCTGTCCTTGGTTCAGGCATTTCCTGTATCGCTTTTACCTTGGCCGGGTCCACCTCGATACCTTTTTCACTTACAATAAAACCCAACAGCTTGCCGGATCTCACCCCAAAGGTGCACTTGTTCGGATTCAACCTCAGCAAGAACTGTCTCAGTCTCTCGAACAATTTTTTCAGATGAATAAGATGTTCCTCTTTCGTGTCAGACTTAGCAATCATATCGTCCACATAAACCTCAATCTCTTTGTGAATCAAATCATGAAAGAGAGTGACCATGGCGCGCTGATATGTTGCCCCGGAATTTTTCAAATCAAACGGAATCACTTTATAGCAAAAAGTTCCCCAAGGTGTGATAAATGTTGTCTTCTCCATATCCTCCGGTCCATCTTAATTTGATTGTAACCCGAAAAACCATCCATAAACAAAAACACTTTGGAATGAGCAGTATTATCAACCAACACATCAATATGCGGAAGAGGGAAGTTATCTTTAGGGCTAGCCCTGTTCAAATCCCTATAATCCACGCACATTCTGACCTTACCATCCTTCTTGGGCACAGGCACAATATTTGCAATCCATGGCGGATAATTGATGACTTTTAAGAAATTCGCGTCCAACTGCTTCTAGACTTCCTCCTTGATCTTCTTGGACATCTCAGGATGAGTTCTTTGGAGCTTCTGCTTGACAGGAGAACAACCTTCTTTGAGCGGTAGTCGATGCACCACTATGTCTGTATCCAACCCAGGTATATCTTCATAAGACCAAGCGAAGATATCAGAATACTCACGGAGTAGCTCAATCAATCTGACCTTTATACTTTCTTCGAGATCTGCCCTTATCTTGACTTCTCTTCTTACCTCTTATGTGCCAATATTCACCACCTCAATTGAATCCTAATTCGGTTGGATAACCTTCTCCTCTTGTTTTAACAAACTTGATAATTCCTCAGGAAGATCACAATCCTCATATGCTTCTTCTTCAGCTTGATAAATAGGACTATCAAAGTCATAATGAGCCATAGCAGAGTCGTTATCAATATGAACAGTGGTGGAAGTGCATCTGCATGAATGACATTTTGGCATTTTTTAGTGACAGTGTGTGAAAAGAGAAACATTGCCATTCAAAATAAAAAAAAAGAAATGAAACAAAATTTTGAATGCAAAAACGTCCTTTATTTCATGATAAACCTTTTGAAAATAAACATGGTGGCCCTAAACAAATGATCCACCACGCCTTGGGTAGAGCGTATGAATTATGATATGATAACAAAAGAAAACAAGAAAATTACTCCTCAGCGCTTGAAACTTGAATAACATCCACAGAAGTCCAATTGTTGAGTGTCTAGCCTGGAATACTCAGACGAATTCAATCTTCGATATTGTAGCCATCAACCATATCATCGCCAACTGCATTGACGTGTCTTTCTTGAGTATCACAAGGACGGGAAAACTTCACAGGAGTATATAAACTAGATGCTCTGGGAGTTGTACTCTGCTGACCTGGGCTAAAACCAAGACCAAATTTATTAAATTTTGGGGTAACGTCTAGCACCTGACCCCAACCTTCAAGGTTTCCATTTTCCACCACAACTCTCGCATCCTTGAGAGAAGACATAACAATTTCAGGTTTCCTTTTCTGCTTTGGAGGAGGAAAATTGACAGCATGAACTGTCTCAAACGCCTAAAATGGAGTCTCATGTATCTCGCCTTCAACCTCAACATAGAGGAATGATGTTAAATGACTCACGATGTACTCTTCCTCGCCGCACACAGTTATCACCTTTCCCTCTGCATGATACTTGAGTTTCTGATGAAGAGTAGAAGTGACTTCCCCTGCTCTATGAATCCACGACCGCCCCAGCAAACAACAATACGCTGGCTATATATCCATCACAAAAAAAGTAGCCGTGAAGGTGTGAGGACCAACCTTGATTGGTAACTCAACCTCCCCAAACCCGGGGTAAAGTAGTGCCCCTGCACTCCATTGAAATATGCAACACTTTGTTATGGTCTCGCCCCTCCGGAGGATGATCAAAATTTGTGAAGCCCATACCTTTCCCGGCAGATATGTTAGCACAAACATTCTCAAACTGATTGACTGTCATCTCATGTGGCACGAACACATTCTTTAATAACCTCATCAAAGCATTTCGGTGAGGTTCTGAATAAATCAACAGAGACAAGATAGACATCTTAGAAGGAGTATGGCTCAAATGATCAATTATACTATAATCACTCTTTCTGATAATTCACATCAACTCTTCAACCTCATCGGGAACTGAAGAAGCTTCTGGTATCGGAATTGGTTGAGTCATATTAGATGGCGTAACCCTTGGATTACCAACCATCGCCTGTTGTTTTCCTTTTTCTCTTGCAGAAGCATCTGCCTCATCTTGCACATTAGAAGGACCAAATGCTCCCGCTTCTAGTCATTCGACCCGCACCAGAAAAATTATGAACTTCCTCTTCATTACCTTCAGCACGTTCTTCCTCAGACAAACGAGTACTTACTTCCTGCTTCACCCCATGGTAATAAACATCAGCACCATAATGCCATGGGATGGCCTTCTCATTGGTATACGGAATGGGAACAGGTACCTTAATCATCAAAGTGGGTGCCCTAGATGGGGTAGGAATGAGCACAGGGGTGTAAGGAATAGATACCACAACAACATCTTATTCGGTAACCTTATGGTAGCTCGGTTTTCTATCGAACTGCAGGGAACCCTCCTTTATCATCAACTGGATACCGGCTTTTAAATCATCACAGCCCTTCAGTTTCTCTCTACACTTGGCACACTATGAAGTACAACCCGGGAAAATAGAATTGTCAAGCAAATACCTCTTAACATACCACAACGTAGTAGTTACTTGTTCCACATTCATGATTAACTTTAACACCTCACCATTATCATCAATCATATTAACAACACCCCCTCCATGCCTAGGCATTGGGTTCTGAGTAATATTCGGACCAGTCACTGGAGTAAACTCAATTGCCTTAGCATCCAACAAGTCTTGTATTTTGCACTTCAATGCAAAGCAATTGTCAGTAGAATGACCAACTCCGCCTGAATGGAATTCACATCTTGCGTTAGCATCATAGTTAGGAGGAAGTCTTGCAGGGGTGGTGGCATATTCCTCAAACTGATCAACTTCAAATCGAGCAAATGGCGGAGTGCTTCAGTAAGAGATAACGGCAAGGGATCAAATTTTCTCAACTGTCTCTGCTGTTGATTATTATACTGACGGGGAGCATCTTGTTGTCTTTGTTGTTAACGCACTGTATTCGGTCTCTGTTGCGGAGGAGCATTAACAGGAATAGAAACAGCATTGATTTGTTGGTGCTGACGATCCTCTCTTCTTCCTCTATGAGAGTAAACCGTGCTTGCGTCGCCTTCCATTTTCATAGGGTAAGTGTTGAATGGTTTCTTACTGCCCCCTGATGAGCCACTAGAACCTCCAACCTGAATTTTCCCCAATTTCAAACCTACTTCAATTCTTTCACCAGCCATAACCAAGTCTGCAAATCCTGCCGAAGTACTTCCTATCATGTGCTCATAGAATGGCCCTTGCAGGGTACCCATAAACATATCAATGATTTCTCTCTCCATGAGTGGAGGTTGAACCCTCACAACCAACTCACGCCACCTCTGAGCGTATTCCTTGAAAGAATCTCGTGGTCCCTGTGATAAATTTTGTAACTGAGTGTGATTAGGCGCCATATCCATATTGTACTGATAATGTTTGACAAAATCCCGAGCAAGATCATTCCAGCAACGAATATTAGTTTTCTCCAACTTCATGTACCACTCCAGGGATGCCCCAGATAGGCTATCCTGGAAAAAGTGAATCAAAAGCCCTTGATCCTCAGTATGCACCGACATCTTTCGAAAATAAGCAGTTGCATGAGTAACAGGACATGACGTTCCATTGTACTTATCAAATATAGAAGGCTTGAACTTTGGAGGAACTTTCACCCCAGACACCAACCCGAGATCATTAGCATCCATACCAAGGGCTCATTTCCCTTCCACAGCATTCAAACGTTCTTCCAACAACCGATACTTCCTATCCTCAACCTGAACTTCCGGCTCTGAATGCCGATGAGAAAACTGATCTTCATCCTGGTCAAAGTCATAATCCTGCTCCTGATAGTTCCTTACGCCTCCTTGATTATCTCTTCTGTTCCCCACAAGACGAGGTCCCGGAGATGGGGGAAACTGCCCTACATTGCGCACAAAAGGATTTTCGGGTATCCCGTGAAAATTTCCAACAGGCTAATCTTGCGCATCCCCCAATCTTACAGAAACGTCTTGATAAAGCCATTGATTTCCACCATCCCCTGGATAGCGGCGCTGGTTGTTGACAATGGCAGCCAGTTCCTCCTGCCGACGATTCACATTGGTGATGACCTCCATGAACTGAGTCATTTGAGTAGCCATCTGGGCCCTCATTTCAGCGAGTTCAGCCTGAACTTGTTCCATCTGTCTTGGCAAATTGTTTCTGGTGGAATACCGATGAGTAGTCGTCTTGAATTCTGAATAAGAAAAGCAGAAGAATAAGAATATCGTCTTGAGATAACCTGTAATGTTATGAAATGCATGATGTGCATGATATGTTTGTCATTTCCTGGTATTCAAGAGTCCTTTTATTCATCAATCACGGTGCGCAACCAATAAACAAGCATACAATCAAGGGGGGAAAAGGACAATAAGACAAACACTTAATTATTTACAAACAAAAGAAACGATGTTCGAGCAACTTAGGACATTTAGGAGTGTAACGATAAACAACAAAATACGTGTTTCAAAGTAAACTTAACAAAAAACTGAATAATAAAAACAAACAAATGGTCCCTTCCAACAATCCTGGGGGTGACCAGATACACCAAAGGTAAGTAACAAAACTAAATCTCCGGAACAAGACACGCTTCAAGGTGTTGACAATATTCTTCAAGCCTGGCTATCTCCTTCAAGAGTTGTGATGCGACTACTTTATTTTCTTGAAACTGATCCTCTGTGACACGCCCCTGGGATACTTCCTTCTTAAGCTGAGCATCTTTGTCTTTGAGCTATTTCTCCAAGTTTTGAACCTTCTTTCGGTAGCTATTCTCAGATGCCTGAAGCTTCTGGCACTCTTGTTGGGTCTTACTCAACTCTTCTTCCATTTCAGCATGAGACCTCTTCCTAAAACTGGTTGCATCATAAGTTTCCCCTTGAGCTTCTCTGAGTTTGCGAGCTAAGTCGGCCCTTTCTTAATCTACCCAATAAAGTTTCATCCCCGCCTCACGGTCTTTTGCACGAAGTTGAAAGTTCTCAACATGAACCTGGGTGAACACCTCGGTAGGCACCATGTAACTTAGAATAGTATGAGTTTGCTCACATATAGGAGCTGACCTTGCAGATGGTAACCGTAAAATCTTAACCCTGGCTCTAATCCATTCCATGTAAGGAACCCTGGCAATAGGAACCTTCTTGCTCAAAGTAGTTCTATCCTTCTTGTGAATTCCCTTCCAAGCACTTGTCACTCTTTTCAACATCACAGGATCACTTCCTCTACCAAAATACACTGATTCAGACACCTCTTCAAGCTTTGGCGGTCCATCCATTGCATATCCCAATTGACGATAAGCAAGCACATGATTATAGTTGATACACATCTTAGTTCCCATGAGAGGAACATTAGGGAAATCTCCACAGCTAGTGATAATGATTCGTACTTCCCTGTTGTACCCCAAAATTTTCCCTTTCATATTTCTCAAAACATTGCAAGAAAAATCTCCAAGTTACTCAAATTTGCTCAAGAGTGGGTCAGACAAATCATCTCCTAAGGCAGTCAACCCCAAATTAGGGTTTTGTGTTGCATCAAGATACTTGAGTTCAAATGACCCCAAATTATCCCTAATGTCCTAATATGTTCTCAAGTTCATCCATTTCAAATTTCAAGCCTTGCAGAGGAAGTTTGCTCAGTCAATTGCTCAAAGGGTCCAAAAATCGACTATGCTAGGGCAAAAGTCAACTGTGACCTATAAACAGTCAAACTTCAAGATTTTTTGTCAAAATTATCATTTTGAAGGATATTTCATCATTTTATCAAGGGTTGATCATGATTCATCAAGGATTGCTAGAAATTCATCAAGACTCAAAAGTTACTAAATTAAGATTTTGTAGGAAAAGTCAAACCAACTTTGACCAAGCATAACTTTCTCATACTTTAAATGACCCATTCAAAGCTCATTTTGAATATACTGAAATTTCCTACAATCCATCTTCATACCCCAAGATCAGAAAATGCACTCACAAGAAGTTATAAATTTGGACATTATAGGTCATTTTTGAAAGTCAGCAAAAACACATTTTTTCCAAAGCTTATAACTTGAGCATGGAATATCAAAATGCGATGAGACCAAAAGGTTTGGCTAAAGGACATCTCAAGCTTTCTAAAAAGTCAAAGAATACTTCTAAAAGTTCAAAATTGAAGAAGTAATGCATTGTTGAAGTTGGGCATTTTTGCAAAATTGCCAAAAGTCAACTATCCCCAAAACTTCAAATTTTATCAAATGGGCCCATTCTTTTCCACTTGATTTGGACTTGCCATATTTCACACGTGTCCTAGCTTCAGCCGTGTGTCCATTTATCAATTTTGTTATTTGATTTGATTTTTTATTGAATTATTTCATTTTAAATCAATTTAAATCAAATAAAATCCCAAAACTTGATTACATGAGATCTTTTTCTATTTTCAGGACTTAATCATCATCAATATTATCATCCAACTCGTATCAAGCATTCCATGTGCAAAAAGATTGGATTTTTGACAAATTAGGCAAGCTTTCAATGGTGGATCAAATCAAATCTCATGGCATTGATGTGCAAGGATTCAATCCACAAATGTTAACCTAATACATCCCACATTACATATACAAGTCAAAGCACACGAAATTGAGACCTAGAGGCCGTAAGAACACTGAAAACAAAACTTGCAAAATGCACAAAAAGTGTGAAACCAAAATCCTATTTGGAGGCATTTACAAAAGCAAAACTCAACGCCAATCGATTGCTGGGTGTCTACTCAACCTTCTGTAATCCAAAGCAAGCTCTCATACGCATCAAAACGCACTGTAAGTATCACGTTTCTTGGCCCTGTTTTCAAAATCGTAACTCTTTATTTTGGCATCATTCTGGCAAATCATGGACATATTTGTGATGCTTATGAGATTTCTGAACTTTTGGCAATATTTGATTTCATTTATATGGACTGTAACCCCATAACCGTATGGCTAGGGTTTTGTGTTAGATTTTAGGGATTTGCATTTCAGGTGAAATTGGATCTCATGATGGACATGGTTGCACTCAGGAGAGGGAGACGAACCTAACCATGTCCTTGGGGGTCATTTTCATGGCCTAGAATTTATTTTGGGATTGACCTACGAATTTAGCTGTGGATCTAAATCCGCAGGTAAAGTTACAGGGAGTAAGGAAGAAGACGATGGTGTGTCGTCTCCTTAGTGGCTGGTTCAAACTTAGCGCGCTTTATTTTTTGTTTATGGCATATTAATTCGTTTTTCCTTTATTTTTATTGTTTTGTATATATTAACAATTGAAACAAAGTGGCTGAGTGGCAAATGAGCGCTGGTAACATGCCTTGGGACCTGGGTTCGAATCCTAGGTCCCCCATATGCTTTATTATATTTTTCTTCAGGTAATCATGTACTGACCCAAGCGTGTAGCCTATTATACTCCCTCACTCAATCAATGGACAGATGGCCCTAGGGCAGATCTGAGGGCCAAGAGACGAACGTCCACCATGCTACCAAGTCAACCAGCACACAGGGAATCTCACAAAATCAGCCAGGCCAGCGCCTATTGGGCCTCTGAATTGCTATTCCAAACCTCCAAATCAGGCCCAAACCCCCTAAGTCTTTCTATTTCATTTTTTTATTTATTTTATTTAATTGTTTGTTTAATTATTTTCATGATCAATTAACCAATCAAACTTTTTCTTAATAAAATTAAAACCAAAAAACTTTTCTTTATTAATTTAAATTTTAGTATTTTCTTTTTATTAACAAATCAATTAATTAATTTAGTTTTAATTAGGAATAACTTTAATACTTTTTTTTTGCAATAATTAAAATTAATTTAGACATAATTAGGTTTTTTACTAACATTGATTTATTTTATTTTATTTCTTTAAAATACCAAAAATCCAAAAATATTTTTATTAATTAATTTAATTTAGTTTAATAATTAACTTAGATAATTTCTTAATTCAAAAAAAACCAAAAAAAATCTTTTCTTTAATAGCAAAGGGTCAAAACCCTAGAACTTGCGCCCGATTTAATTTTCCACACACGATCCTTTTTATTCAATATTGTATTTGTTCCCAGAATGTAATAGATAATTAGGACTATTTTTATCGCTTTATTTATTTTCCGTATTTAAATTTCAAAGGGGTGCTTTTGGCGATGTAAATACCCGACGCCTTGTAATTTATTTTCCGCAATTTATTTTCCGCAAAATATAACTGCTAGATGTTTGATAATAGGGATGGATGACAAGAATGAATGTTTAACCTAAAATTAACATAGATCACCATTAACAAGTACAAAGATAAAATTAACTGAAAACGACACACTCGCACATGCGCACTTTTAGGGTACACCCCACTTGGTTTCCTTCATACGCGGTCATTGAGTATAGGTCACTTTAGAGGTCGTCCTCTTGTCTAAAAGATCATAGTCACCTCGAAACGGTTGCCTCGGATATTGTTGCCTCAAAACAAATGATCTAAGAAATTAGGGTTACCGCTAAAGTGTCCTAACATTGCTTTGGTGACCGTAAGTCCCTAAATTCGAATTGACCCTAAAACTCCAACGACGGTGCTACCTACTCATCAATAGTGGGATAGCACTGTCTAAAGGAAGATAGCATAGAACGATTCCTTTTTCGAGTAGGTAGATGGTTCTTAAGTACTTGCTCTTTCAAAAACAAAAACTTTTCACACTTACACCTTTCAAACAAAAACTTCTTCAAACCCACAAACACAAAGAAAATAAATTTTGAAAACAATATGAGCAAGTACCTAAGAGCCCGTGGATAACCATGGATAGAAAGGGTGCTAACACCTTCCCTTTCTATAATCTACCCCCCCCCCCCCCCCCCCCCCCCCCCCCGTACCCGAGAAATGTCTCGAAAACAGAATTTTTCTGTGCTTTTTTCCTTTCCTTATTGGATAAAATAAAAGACGGTGGCGACTCTTGCTTACCGTGACATTTTGCGAACACAAACGCAAAACGCAAACCAGCATTCCAAAAAACAGTCAGTTCTCTCCCAACATATCACAGAACTGGCGACTCTGCTGGGGAAGCTTAATAAGTGGGGTGTACCTTAGGATTAGATCATTGTTTGCTTTGTATGATTTATCTTTTTGGGCTTGAATCAGAGTTACTATAGATCCTAACCTGGATCTGGGGGATACCCTTTAGGTAAGTAGCAATAAACTGTGAGGGAACTGTACGACATAGACCGATACGGTTGAAGCAGTAGCTACATTGGTGTGGCACTTTAGTATGTACCGATATCCCTTGTGTTGGAACGAGGAGAATATGGGTCTGCTAAGGGGTCATTAAGCACCAACTGACCTTAGAACCTTTAAATTGACTAACTTGGCCATAGAACAGTAGCAGTATGCTACACTCATTGAGACTAAACTCTCGCGATGATTCTGGCAGCAAGAAAAGGTTGCTAAACTGGAATTATGACCGATTGAGGGTAGTCAGTGATATTGAGATCCTCTAGAACCCGGATACTATTTTTAGGACGGGTTTAAACCAACTGAACTGAAAGAGGGTAGTACCTAAGCTCCTTGCCAGTCTGAAATCTAAGGGCTCTCTGTGTGACTTGTGTGCCTTTACCATGTTTGCTATTTGTGGATACTTGTGGTGTGCTTTCTATCATGACATCATAACATTGCATACATCTTGCATTGGACTAACCTATTTCAAAGACAGGAGGGATTCATCTTTGTTCTGTTTTGTAGGTCATGGCACCTATGCGTAGGAACACCATCCGGATCAACTTTGTCCAGCTTCCCACTATGCTTAAAGAGTTGGTTGCAAAAATGTCAGATACTACTTCCTTTATCAGAAGACATGGGCACCTTCTTAGTTTGGTCACCTCCAAATTGGACGAGCAGATGATGAGTGTCCTAGTCCAGTTCTATGATCCACTGTACCATTGCTTTACTTTTCAGGACTACCAGTTGGTCCCCACCTTAGAAGAGTTCTCTGATCTGCTGGGTATCTCTATTCTGGAGCAGACCCCGTTCACAAGTTGGGAGAAGATCCTTAGGCCGGAAGAGATTGCTTCAGCCCTTCATATGACAAAGGATGAGGTAATGGCTAATTGGGAGACTAGAAGTGGAGCAAAAGGCTTTCTGACTAAGTTCTTGGTTGGTAAGGCTAATCATTTCTGGGATAGTCTAGACTTCAAGGCATTCAAAGATATTTTGGCTCTTTTGATATATGGCTTGGTATTGTTTCCTAACTCTGACTCCTTTGTTGATGTGAATGCGGTGAAAATCTGCATCTCTCGTAATCATGTACCCACTCTCTTGGGTGACATTCTTCATCAGCTTTATGCCCGTACTGCTCGGAAGCGGGGAACCTTGATGTGCTGTGCTCCATTATTGGCGAGGTGGTTTATTTCGCACCTCCCCAAATCAGTGTTGAAGAACAAAGAAGGCATGGGCTGGGCTTATAGGGTTATGTCTCTCTCTCACAATGACATCATTTGGACTATTAAGGGTATGGACGAGGTGGCCGTTATTGATCACTGTGGGGAATACCCCAATGTTCCACTGATAGGAACCCATGGAGGAATTACTTATAATCCATGCTTGGCCCTACGTTAGTTCGGGCGTGCTAGGAGGGAAGGTCCTCATGAATTGCTGATGCCTAGTATCATCTTTGATTTTCAAGGGGATAGTGACGAGTAACGCCGCAGATTCATAAGGGCTTGGGACAGAGTTCACAGATCTGATCCACACAAGCTGGGTCCAAAGACTTCTCTTCTGATGGAGCCATATCTCAGATGGGTTCGTATCCGTGCCTAAAAGCTGGGTATGCCGTATGAAGCCGTCCTGCCTATAATTGTTGAAGTTGCTAATGAAGAAGGGGTTCTTCCGACCATCCTCCATCCTCATATGCCCACTGACATTGGGGAACTGAAAAGGTCTTGGATGCAGCTAAGAGAAGAGCGAGATGCTTACCGAGAAAAATTTAACGAGCAAGAGCAAAAGATTCAGAAGTTGACAAGACAGCTGGAGAACGAGCAGATCCTCAATGACTATGTCCGCACCCACAAGAAACGACCATGGGAGCGTTGATGTCCTTTGATTACTTCCAGTTTTTATTTACTTTTCAGTATTTCCTTTCTTGTAACGCCTTAAGGGAAATTTGTTGAACAATTAATTTCAAAGTTTATCTAATAAAAGTGTGTGTCATTTCTTGTTTACGAATTTGAATCTCTCGATGTCTTTGAAATCATGTCATACGCATTTCATTCCATGCACCTCATAACAGGTACCCTTACAGGTTTTCTCATCTTCTTCGCTGTTTATTTCAGCATCATGTCTTCTGAACCATCGACTGAACAAGCAATCAAGGCTTTGCAGGCTCAAAATGCCCAATTCCAAGAGCTGTTCATGAATCTTGTTAAGGGTCAGCAAGATCTGAAGACCCTTATTCTGAAAGAGAAGAAGAAGAAGAAGAAGAAGAAGAAGAAGGAGAAGAGGACAGTCCTGTTTAACACAGGTCACAGGTTTGGAAATAAGCTACGAGATGAAGTAGATTTGATAACCTCATCTGGAGGGAAAGATAGTCAGGAAGAAAGGAGGGCTCCTAGCCCTGTGGTTTCAGACAATGAGACAGACTTAGACGAAGACCAGTATCCTCCGGCTAAGGATAGATACAAGCAACTGGAAGACTGGTTGGGTGCGATGGAAGTTCAGAAGGTGCCTGGTCTGGACTTTGCAGATTTAGGTCTATCATCTGTGGTGGTGATTCCCCATAAATTCAAAGCACCAGCCTTTGCTAAATACGACGTAATTTCTTGCCCGAAACTGCACCTCCGTCGTATGTAAGGAAGATTCAGCCGTACACCGCTGATAAGAACCTATGGATCCACTTCTTTCAAGACAGTCTCTCAGGGACTCAGCTTGAATGGTTCTACCAGTTAGAAGGAGCCCGTATCCGTAGTTGGGAAGATTTGGCTGCTGCTTTCTACAGGCAGTACCAATACAATGCCGACCTCACTCCCACGCGTACCCAACTCCAGGGCATGTCTATGGGAACGGGCGAAGGTTTCAAAGATTATGCTCAAAAGTGGAGGGATCTCGCTGGAAGAGTGCAACCACCCTTGACTGATAGGGAGCTAGTGGATATGTTTCTAGAGACCTTGTCTGGTCCATTTTTCAACCATCTGATTGGAAGCTCTTCGTCCGGGTTTACAGAGCTAATTATGACCGGTGAAAGGATTGAGGCTAGTATTAAGTCTGGTAAGATACAGAAGGGTGCTTCATCGAGCACTGAGAAAAAGCATTTTAAGAAGGAGTCCAGTGTTGTTTACAGTTCGAAAAGCCAGAATAGACCTGAACGCCGCCAAGCTGTTAATGTGGTTGTCATTTCAAGACCTGCTGGTGCTACTCAGCGCAATAATCAACCAAAGGTCGAAAGACCTCGAAGACAGTTCACTCGACTCAACATGACTTTGTCTCATATTCTTCCGCAGTTATTGAAAACCAATCTAGTAACTCCAAGGGAGGCTCCGCAGAATCCCAAAACTGCATCGCCTAAGTACAACCCTAATACCAGTTGTGCTTTTCACTCGGATAGCCCGGGACATGAATCAGATGATTGTTGGGCTTTGAAGAACAAAATACAGGACTTAATTGATGCTAAGGAGGTCGAGTTCGGAGCACCAGAAAAGCCTAAACCAGACGCAGGGGTGAATGCTATCGAGGATGACGATGATGAAGAGTTTGACATTGACAGCTGGATATACCCAACTGCTAATGGTGGATTAAGCAACTGGACAACGAAGGATTCTATGCCTGTTTCTGTTATCATCCAGTAATGAGACCCTTTATTTTGAATTTGTAACAGACAATTTTTAAACTTTATGGCTCGGTGTCTTACCCGGGGCACCGTGGCTTCATTTGTGAGGGCATTATGTGTGTCATCTACATATATCATTAATAAAAGCATTGGACGTTTCTTGCATTTTAATTTTTGCGCTCCTTGTTTTTCTTTTATTACATATTGCAAAACAGATATTTTACACACACTCACATATACAGGTATACATCCACTCTCTGCTACTGCCAGTTATGACTTCAAAAGTCCGATCAACTTAGCCAAAGACGAAGGTGAAGATGATTGCGAAGTGCCTGGTGAACTTGCAAGACTGTTACTTCAGGAAGAGAGGGTTATTCAGCCGCATGAAGAGCCAGTGGAGTCAGTAAATCTGGGTACAGAGATAGACAAGAAAGAGGTCAAGATCGGGGCAAATCTGGAGCTTAGTGTGAAGCAACGGTTGATTCAAATGTTGCGTGACTATGTTGAGATCTTTGTCTGGTCTTATGAAGATATGCCTGGGTTGGATACCGATATTATGGTTCACCGATTGCCTACCAAGGAAGACTTTCCTCCAGTGAAACAGAAGGTCCGCCGAATGTGCCCAGAGATGTCTGAGAAAATCAAGGTTGAGGTTATGAAACAGTTTGACGCCGGTTTTCTAGCAATTACTTCTTACCCTCAGTGGGTGGCCAACGTAGTTCCTGTGCCGAAGAAGGATGGTAAGGTTTGAATGTGTGTCAACTATAGGGATCTAAATAGGGCAAGTCCTAAGGATGATTTCCCTCTACCTCATATCGACATTCTGGTTGACAACACCGCTCAACACAAGGTATTCTCCTTTATGGATGGTTTCTCTGGTTATAATCAGATTAAGATGGCTCCGGAAGACATGGAGAAGACAACTTTTGTTACTCAGTGGGGTACCTTTTGCTACAAGGTCATGCCTTTTGGACTGAAGAATGTTGGGGCAACGTATCAGCGTGCCATGGTCGCTTTTTTTCATGACATGATCCATCATGAGATTGAGGTATACGTCGATGATATGATTGCAAGGTCCCAGACTGAGGAAGAACACCTTGACCATCTCCAGAAGTTATTTGACAGGTTGAAGTTGTACAAGCTGAGGTTAAACCCGAACAAGTGCACCTCCGGGGTGAGATCTGGTAAGCTGCTGGGTTTCGTTGTAAGCGATAAAGGTATTCAAGTGGATCCGGCAAAGGTGAAGGCCATACAAGAGATGCCAGCTCCCAAAATAGAGAAAGAAGTCAGAGGCTTTCTGGGATGTTTGAATTACATTGCATGATTCATCTCGCACCTGACTGCTACTTGTGAGCCAATCTTCAAGTTACTGAAGAAAGATTAAGTGGTACGATGGAATGATGAATATCAGGCCGCTTTCGAAAGGATCAAAGAGTATCTCCAAGAGCCATCCATTCTGATGCCTCCAGTTGAAGGGAGACCATTGATCTTATACTTAACAGTACTCGGCAACTCAATGGGGTGTGTGCTGGGTCAGCATGACGAGTCTGGCCGAAAAGAGCATGCTATTTATTACCTTAGCAAAAAGGTTACCGACTGTGAGACCCAATAATCACTGCTCGAGAAGACTTGTTGCGCTTTGGCATGGGTTGCTCGTCGGCTGAGATAGTATATGCTGACTCACACTACTCTGTTGATTTCAAAAATGGATCCAATCAAGTATATCTTCGAAAACCCTGCTTTGTCCGGAAGAATAGCGAGATGGCAGATGATCTTGACTGAGTATGACATCCAGTATACGACCTAAAAGGCAATCAAGGGAAGTGTGTTGGCAGACCATTTAGCACATCAGGCAGTGGATGATTACTAGTCTATGAACTTTGAATTTCCGGATGAGAATATCATGTTAGTGACTGACTGTGAGACACCTGGACCGGATGAAGGACCTGAGGAAGGATCCTGATGGTCTATGTACTTTGATGGAGCTTCGAACGCTTTGGGTAATGGCATTGGCACCGTAATCATATCTCCTAAAGGCTCTCATACTCCATTTACCGCCCGACTATGTTTCAACTGCACCAACAATATGGCGGAGTATGAAGCATGCATTATGGGTCTTCAAGCAGCTATTGACCTAAGGATTAAGTTCTTGAGTGTTTTCGGAGATTTCACTCTCGTGATCAGTCATATCAAAGGCGAGTGGGATACGAAACACCCTAATCTTATTCCTTACAAGGAGTATGTATTTACGTTGCTCCCACATTTCGAGGAGATAACCTTTGAACATTTCCGAAGAGAGGAGAATCAGTTGGCAGACGTGCTGGCTACGATGTCTCCTATGTTCAAAGTCAATTGGGACAATGAGGCTCCTCGGATTATCATTGAAAGATTGGATGAACCTGCACATTGTTGTGACATTGAGACTGAAGAGGTAGCAGATAAACCTTGGTTTCATGAGGTGAGGAGATACCTTGAGGCTCAGGAATACCCCGAGGGTGCATCTGTTAATGATAAGAAGTTTCTGAGGAGGTTGGCAACGAAGTTCTTCATCAGCAATGGTATTCTTTACAAGCGTAACCATGATTCGACCTTACTGTGTTGTGTGGATAAGAATGAAGCAGAAAAGATCATGGCAGATTTACATGAAGGTACTTTCGGAACTCATTCCAGTGGACATACCATGGCAAAGAGAATCCTTCGGGCAGGATATTATTGGTCCACAATGGAAGCCGACTATTATCAGCATTCTCGGACATGTCACAAGTGCCAAGTCTATGCTGATAAGGTGCGCATACCTCCAGTACCTCTGAACGTCTTGACAGCTCCTTGGACTTTTGCAATGTGGGGCATTGATATGATCCGCGAGATCAGACCTACGGCATCCAACGGGCATCGTTTCATCCTGGTAGCTATTGATTACTTTACGAAGTGGGTTGAAGCAGCTTCCTTTGCTACTGTAACCAAGAACGTCGTGGTACAGTTTATTCGGCACAATCTGATTTGTCGATACGGTGTACCAGAGAGGATCATTATGAACAATGGTACAAATCTCAACAATAAGATGATCACTGAGCTCTACAAGCAGTTCAAGATACAACATCACAACTCTTCTCCCTACCGGCCGAAGATGAATGGGGCTGTAGAAGCGGCTAATAAGAACATTAAGAAGATCGTGCAGAAGATGATTGTGACATACAAAGACTGGCACGAAATGTTACCATTTGCTCTCCATGGGTACCGTACCTCAGCACAGACGTCAACAGGGGCAACACCCTATTCCTTGGTATATAGTATGGAGGCTGTATTGCCCATTTAAGTTCAGATACCCTCTCTTCAGATTATGAAGGATGTGGATTTGAGCAAAGACGACTGGATTCAGACCCGGCTTGATCAGCTGAACTTAATCGACGAAAAGAGACTCACTGCTATTTGTCATGGTCAGACGTACCAAAAACGGATGATCAAGGCATTTAACAAGAAAGTTAGACGACAAGAGTATCAAGTTGGGGACCTGGTAATCAAGCGCATTATCCTACCTCAAGGTGATCCCAGGAGCAAATGGACCCTTACTTACGAAGGGCCATTTGTGGTTAAGAACATTTTCTCAGGAGGAGCTATGATTCTAACCACCATGGATGGTGACGACCTTCCTCACCCCGTCAATGCAGACATAGTGAAAAGATACTACGCATAATCAAAGACCCGCTAGGTTGACTATCCTAGGCAAAAATAAGGGCTTCCCGGCGAACCAAAAGGGTTAGGGCAAAAATAAGAGATGAAAATGAAAAGAAATTGTACACTCGGCAAGTCGAAAACCTGAAAAGGCGGCTTGGGAAAAAATGGGTATCCCGGTGGACTGAAAACCCGAAAGGGCGGTCCAGGCAAAAATTAGGGATCAAAGCGTAACACTATGTCTCATTGGATCACCTTGCATCTAGACTTCGGTATCAACTATCAAGCCCGAACGGCACTAATCAATCTGATCTACCTTCAACCAAGTAGCAAAGTGATGAGATGCTCGAGGACATAAAGGCAATAGCAGAATTGAAACCCAGTGGGATTGTTCACATAATTGTTTTGTTTTTCACAATTTGTGTAAATTCTATCTGCTCAGTGGCGTTCTCTTACTAGGACGTCAGCCTCTTGTACAAAAATGCCTATTTACAGGCCAAACTTCAAAATCAATACAAATTCATTTTCAGACAAATTTCAAACTGTTTTTCCTTTATCTGTTTTGTTTTGCAAAGAACGTCCAATGTTCATTTTTGATATATGCATTTGACATTAATTTCTGCTCATAAATATTTATGGGCGAAACAAAAGACGATTACGGGTAACATCAGAAACAGGGGCAATAAAAATGGTCCAAACTATACAGTTGCTCTGTCCACCAGGTACAAATATAGATTCAGCCGAAGAATATAGCTAGGATACCTTCACTCCCCGCAGAGTAAGACAGTAATGATAGCTCTCCCCAGCTGAGACTTGCAACTGTGAATGAATCGGTAATATTCTCCCCAAACAGAGTTTATCTACCATCAGCACTAAAAAGGCTTGATATCCCCAGCAGTCTTAATATTCCCCAACAGAATATAAGAATGATCCCCGGCAGGGTACAAGATATCCCCAGTGGAGTTAAAATTTTCCCAGCGCAGTCTGAAAAAGCTTCTCCAACGGAGTTGGGAGAATCATCCCCAGTAGACTCTGGAAGTTTATCCCCAGCGGAGTACAAAAATAAATCTCCCCAGCCGAGTCCAAAGGATCATTCCCAGTAGAACTCAAAGGATTATCCCCATAAGAGTCTAAAAGGTTATTCCCAGAGAAGTCGCAACTGAAAGATCATCCCCAACGAAGTTCTTTCCTTTCACAAACAGGAATTCAATCCCCAATAGGATTCAATATCACCAGCAACAATAATTCATCCCGACAGAATTTATCAGTGGAATCTTCAGCAGAACATCTCTTCCCCACAGAGTAATCTCCTCATCAGTTTATTCCCCCAACGGAGTCATCCTCTCTTGCAGGTTTATTCTCTTTGTTCGCCATCCCCAGCGGAAACGAAGAATTCAGCTCTATTCTTCAACAACTATCCGGGAGTTATTTTCCCCAGCTAGAAACATTACATTTCCATACATCATGATACAGGCATATACGCATCATACCACACAATCTCATTTATTTTGAGAGCATCATTGCTTGATATATATCATGCATTTCATACATCATGACATTGCATATGACTAACTCTTTACCTTTTCAAGGAAAGACGAATCAATAAACATCGTTGACTACTTATATGACCTGGTAGTCCCCTCAAAAACTACATCTATTGAGGGTTGTTTCAGCGGATTCCTCAGAAGGATGCTCTCACAAGACTTTCGTCTGGTTTAGTTAAATAGATTCAAAGATTTTTCTGATTCTTATCTGGTCAAAGTTAATCCAAGACCTTCTCTGGTTCAGTCAGATCGATGCTAAGATCTCCCTGATTCTTATTCCAGTTGAAGATATTCCAAGACTTTCGTCTGGTTCAGTTAAATTGATTCTAATATTTTTTCGATTCTTATCCAGTCAAAGTTAATCCAAGACCTTCTCTGGTTCAGTCAAATTGACGCTAAGATCTCCCTGATTCTTATTCCAGTTGAAGATATTCCAAGACTTTCGTCTGGTTCAGTTAAATCGATTCTAAGATTTTTCTGATTCTTATCCAGTCAAAGTTAATCCAAGACCTTCTCTGGTTCAGTTACATCGACGGTAAGATCTCCCTGATTCTTATTCCAGTTGAGGATATTCCAAGACTTTCGTTTGGTTCAGTTAAATCGATTCTGAGATTTTTTTGATTCTCATCCGGTCAAAGTTAATCCAAGACCTTCTCTGGTTCAGTCAGATTGATGCTAAGATCTCCCTGATTCTTATTCCAGTTGAAGATATTCCAAGACTTTCGTTTGTTTCAGTTAAATCGATTCTAAGATTTTTCTGATTCTTATCCAATCAAAGTTAATCCAAGACCTTCTCTAGTTCAGTCAGATCGACGCTAAGATCTCCCTGATTCTTATTCCAGTCGAAGTTCAGACCTCCTATCAACAATCTCCAAATGGCATTTGTAAGCCCATTCCCGACATCACAAGGCTGATACCACTTCATGCGAGTGCAAATTTCTGGGCACTCTAGTGTTCAATCATCTTCCACCTTTGGATCACGAAAGGCACGAAAGCCAATCTATATCCTCAGGTTTAAGAAGATTGAACAGGGGCAGCTGTTGTACCGCAAAATTTTCCCTCTCATATTTCTCAAAACATTGCAAGAAAAATCACCAAGTTACTCAAGTTTGCTCAAGAGTGGGTCAGACAAAGCATCTCATAAGGCAGTCAACCCCAAATTAGGGTTTTGTGTTGCATCAAGATCCTTGAGTCCAAATGACCCCAAATGCTCCCTAATGTCCTAATATGTTCTCAAGTTCATCCATGTCAAATTTCAAGCCTTGCAGAGGAAGTTTGCTCAGTCAATTGTTCAAAGGGTCCAAAAATCGATTGTGCTAGGGCAAAAGTCAATTGTGACCTATAAACAGTCAAACTTCAAGATTTTTTGTCAACATTCTCATTTTTAAGGATATTTCATCATTTTATCAAGGGTTGATCATGATTCATCAAGGATTGCTCAAAATTCATCAAGACTCAAAAGTTGCTAAATTAGGGTTTTGTAGGAAAAGTCAAACCAAATTTGACCAAGCATAACTTTCTCATACTTTATGAGAAATGACCTATCCAAAGATCATTTTTAATAGAATGCAATTTCCTACAATCCATATTCATACCCCAAGATCAGAAAAGGCACTCACAAGAAGTTATAAATTTGGACATTATAGGTCATTTTTGAAAGTCAACAAAAACACCTTTTTTTCCAAAGCTTATAACTTTAGCATGGAATATCAAAATGATATTAGACCAAAAGGGTTGGCTAAAGGACATCTCAAGCTTTCTAAAAAGTCATAGAACACTTCCTAAAGTTCAAAATTGAAGAAGTTATGCATTGTTGAAGTTGGGCATTTCTGCAAAATTGCCAAAAGTCAACTATCCCCAAAACATCAAATTTTGTCAAATGGGCCCATTCTTTTCCATTTGATTTGGACTTGCAACATTGCACACGTGTCATAGCTTCAGCCTTGTGTCCATTTATCAATTTTATTATTTTATTTGATTTTTTATTGAATTATTTCATTTTAAATCAATTTAAATCAAATAAAATCCCAAAACTTGATTACATGAGATCTTTTTCTATTTTCAGGACTTAATCATCATCAATATCATCATCCAACTCGTATCAAGCATTCCATGTGCAAAAAGATTGGATTTTTGACAAATTAGGCAAGCTTTCAATGGTGGATCAAATCAAATCTCATGGCATTGATGTGCAAGTATTCAATCCACAAATGTTAACCTAATACATCCCACATTACATATACAAGTCAAAGCACACGAAATTGAGACCTAGAGGCCGTAAGAACATTGAAAACAAAACTTGAAAAATTCACAAAAAGTGTGAAACCAAAATCCTATTTGGAGGCATTTACAGAAGCAAAACTCAACACCAATCGATTGTTGGGTGTCTACTCAACCTTCTGCAATGCAAAGCAAGTTCTCATACGCAAGTATCACGTTTCTTGGCCCTGTTTTCAAAATCGTAACTCTTTATTTTGGCATCATTCTGGCAAATCATGGTCATATTTGTGATGCTTATGAGATTTCTGAACTTTTGGCAATATTTGATTTCATTTATATGGACTGTAACCCCATAACTGTATGGCTAGAGTTTTGTGTTAGATTTTAGGGATTTGCATTTCAGGTGAAATTGGATCTCATGATGGACATGGTTGCACTCAGGAGAGGGAGACGAACCTAACCATGTCCTTGGGGGTCGTTTTCATGGCCTAGAATTGATTTTGGGATTTACCTACGAATTTAGCTGCGAATCTAAATCCGCAGGTAAAGTTACAGGGAGTAAGGAAGAAGACGATGGCGTGTCGTCTCCTTAGTGGCTGGTTCAAACTTAGCGCGCTTTATTTTTTGTTTCTGGCATATTAATTCGTTTTTCCTTTATTTTTATTGTTTTGTATATATTAACAATTGAAACAAAGTGGATGAGTGGCAAATGAGCGCTGGTAACATGCCTTGGGACCTGGGTTCGAATCCCAGGTCCCCCATATGCTTTATTATATTTTTCTTCAGGTAATCATGTGCTGACCCAAGCGTGTAGCCTATTATACTCCCTCACTCAATCAATGGACAGATGGCCCTAGGCCAGATCTGAGGGCGAAGAGATGAACGTCCACCATGCTACCAAGTCAACCAGCGCACAGGGAATCTCGTAAAGTCAGCCAGGCCAGCGCCTATTGGGCCTCTGAATTGCTATTCCAAACCTCCAAATCAGGCCCAAACCCCCCTAAGTCTTTCTATTTCATTTTTTTTATTTTATTTAATTGTTTGTTTAATTATTTTCATGATCAATTAACCAATCAAACTTTTTCTTAATAAAATTAAAACAAAAAAATATTTTCTTTATTAATTTAAAATTTAGTATTTTCTTTTTATTAACAAATCAATTGATTAATTTAGTTTTATTTAGGAATAACTTTAATACATTTTTTTTGCAATAATTAAAATTAATTTAGACATAATTAGGTTTTTTACTAACATTGATTTATTTTATTTTATTTCTTTAAAATACCAAAAACCCAAAAATATTTTTATTAATTAATTTAATTTAGTTTAATAATTAACTTAGATAATTTCTTTCTTAATTCAAAAATAACCAAAAAAAATATTTTCTTTAATAACAATGGCTCAAAACCCTAGAACTTGCGCCTAATTTAATTTCCTGCACGCGATCTTTTTTATTCAATATTGTATTTGTTCCCAGAATGTAATAGATAATTAGGACTATTTTTATCGCTTTATTTATTTTCCGCATTTAAATTTCATAGGGGTGCTTTTGGCGATGTAAATACCTGACGCCTTGTAATTTAATTTCCGCAATTTATTTTCCGCAAAATATAACTGCTAGATGTTTGATAATAGGGATGCATGACAAGAATGAATGTTTAACCTAAAATCAACATAGATCACCATTAACATGTACAAAGATAAAATTAACTAAAAACGACACACTCGCACATGCGCACTCTTAGGGTACACCCCACTTGGTTGCCTTCGTACGCGGTCATTGAGTATAGGTCACTTTAGAGGTCATCCTCTTGTCTAAAAGATCATAGTCGCCTCGAAACGGTTGCCTCGGATATTGTTGCCTCAAAAAAATGATCTAAGACATTAGTGTTACCGCTAAGGCGTCCTAACATTGCTTTGGTGACCGTAAGTCCCTAAATTCGAATTGACCCTAAAACTCCAACGACTGTGCTACCTACTCATCAATAGTGGGATAGCACTGTCTAAAGGAAGATAGCATAGAATGATTCCTTTTTCGAGTAGGTAGATGGTTCTTAAGTACTTGCACTTTCAAAAACAAAAACTTTTCACACTTACACCTTTCAAACAAAAACTTCTTCAAACCCACAAACACAAAGAAAAGCAATTTTGAAAACAATATGAGCAAGTACCTAAGAGCCCGTGGATAACCACGGATAGAAAGGGTGCTAACACCTTCCCTTTCTATAATCTACCCCCCCCCCCCCCCCCGAACCCGAGAAATGTCTCGAAAAAGGAATTTTTTTGTGCATTTTTCCTTTCCTTATTGGATAAAATAAAAGACGGTGGCGACTCTTGCTTACCGCGATATTTTGCAAACACAAACGCAAAATGCAAACCAGCATTCCAAAAAACAGTCAGTTCTCTCCCACCGTATCACATTCCCCCTTGTCATAATTTCACCGGATATCAAATGAAGTAAGGTTGACAAGTCTTGATGACCATCGGACAGAATGCCTGGTATCCACGAAAGGGCCACTTATCGGTAGGTGCAACTTAAACCATTGATACAACATCGAATGATATAAAACTTACATTACCTCCTTTTCCATGCCTGAAATGAATGGTGTAAAGAGTATCTACCAAGAGTGTCGGTACCGGGTTCTTATTTCTAAAAACACAAATAGGCGTCAAATCCACAAAATTTCTCTTGTGAGGAAAGAGGACGATCCCGTATATCATGAGAGCAAACAGAGAGATGAAGTCATTCCAATTCCCTTTCTGTGCCCAGTCTTCAGCTTTCCTCACTAAGAAACCCAAATAAAACCCTGTAGTATCCGCACTTGATTTCCAATTGTCTTTCACCTCTTTCCAACTCAAATGAAGAATTTCAGCAATAACTTTGAAATTCGGCTTCTCTGGCACTTGGATAAAAGGAACTTCATCAGACAACTTGATATTAAGTAGGTATGCATACTCTTCTAGTGTGGGAACCAGTTGATAATCTTGAAAAGTAAAACACCATAATTCCTTGTCATAGAACTGGAAGAGGGTGATCAAAGCCATTGGGTCAACTGGAGTGTTAAGGATTAGTAACAAATTGCCATAATTTTTGTTGAAATTATTCAGAACATCACTCTTCAGATAAGAACTCAACCTCTTCAATTTGGACACATCAATAGTAGGAATCTGATAAGTGAATGTATGCCTGGTGGGCTCTTCAACACGAATTGTATCAAACTCATCTGACGGGAGGCCAACCATTTCTGATGGAAAGAAGACTCTCGAATGTCCCTGGAAGATGACAAGCATATGCTAGTTATTTTTTATACATCATTTTTTAGAAATAAATATGCTACGATGCAACATGACAGGATCAAAGTTCCACACTGGATAATGGCTGGACCATTACAGAACAACACAACTCAAGATCAAAAGAAAATCCCAAAGCTTCAAAACTATCATGGGAACCTGAGTCACCTTCGCAACACAAAGTCACGAACAGTACCTGTACCTGTAAGAAAAGTTTTCCCGCCCCTCTCACGGGTGTAGTATAGGTCAAGGTAAGGTTAAAAGCCAAATCAGAGTACAAGAGCTCGACTGTCAGTATCATCATACGATAACACCTATCCGAACTACCTCTGAAGTCATGTTCTCATGGTCAGGTCTACAAAGCATCCGCCTCATAGCTGCCATGGCCACTCTATTCCTAGTTCCTATGGAATTCACTCATAACCTGGGTATGAGGCATTTTACCTCATGGAACAACCCACCCATCAAGTAATCCAGAATCCAAACAGTCCAGCCAAATCCAGTATGCAAAAAGTAAAGCGCACATAAGATGCAATACAAATAGATAAATATGCAAAGAGGTAAAATAAACACCCAAAAAGAAAACAAACAAGAGCTAGGATCGACTCCGGGATGGACCAGCAAGAGGTCAATTTGTCCCCAGTGAAGTCGCCAGCTGAAACGACCTGGCGGAACCGTCATCTCGTAATGAGACATCAATGAAGTCGCCACCAAACGTCTTTTATCCCACCGAAAGGGAAAGGTAAACACCGAGAAAACCTGAAAAGGGAGAAATCACGGCCTTTCGACCGAGAGATCGGGTAAGGGAGTTTGTTACACGAGTGGAAGGTCTTAGCACCCCACACGCCCGTAGTACTCTACGTTATCCACTATTGTTGTCTAATTTAAGGGGTGTGGTCAAAACCTATGTCTATGGCTTAAAGCTAAAAAGAGAATGCATGCGAAAGAAAAAAGAAAAAAAACAATGTAGGGAAAATAAAAGTTGTGCTTGGTTGGGCCCTACCCCTTTGCCTACGTATCCCTTTCAAGGAATCAGAGCAGCCGTAGTTCGGCTCATATATTCTGCTTGGTTTGTTTTTTTTAGTTAAGACAACAAAAATAGTCAAGATGGAAAAACATCAAATAAAACAACAAAATAATGAGATGGTAAAACATCAACTAAATAATAACAAAGTAACATGTCAAAATATGGCGAAACACTGAATGATAAAACATCACACCTAACAATGACATTGAGAATCAAGGTAGGATAACAAACATGTGCGATGGCGAAACATCGGCTTCAAACAAATGTGCGATGGTAAAACATCGGCTTCAAACAAATGTGCGATGGCGAAACATCGGCTAAAAGATAACAAGGTATCATGGCAAAGATGGCGAAACATCAATAAAACGGATGACAAAACATCACACCTAACAATGATATTGAGAATCAAAGTAGGATAACAAACATGTGTGATGGCGAAACATAGGCTTCAAACAAATGTGCGATGGCGAAACATCGGTAAAAGATAACAAGGTATCATGGAAAAGATGGCGAAACATCAATAAAATGGATGACAAAACATCACACCTAACAATAATATTGAGAATCAAAGTAGGATAACAAACATGTGTGATGGCGAAACATCGACTTCAAACAAATGTGCGATGGCGAAACATCGGCTAGAAGATAATAAGAAATCAAGGCAAAGATGGCGAAACATCAATAAAACGGATGACAAAACATCACACCTAACAATGACATTGAGAATCAAGGTAGGATAACAAACATGTGCGATGGTGAAACATCGGCTTCAAACAAATGTGCGATGGTGAAACATCGGCTAAAAGATAACAAGGTATCATGGCAAAGATGGCGAAACATCAATAAAACGGATGACAAAACATCACACCTAACAATGATATTGAGAATCAAAGTAGGATAACAAACATGTGTGATGGCGAAACATAGGCTTCAAACAAATGTGCGATGGCGAAACATCGGCTAAAAGATAACAAGGTATCATGGCAAAGATGGCGAAACATCAATAAAATGGATGACAAAACATCACACCTAACAATGATATTGAGAATCAAAGTAGGATAACAAACATGTGCGATGGAGAAACATCGGCTTCAAACAAATGTGCGATGGCGAAACATCGGCTAAAAGATAACAAGGTATCATGGCAAAGATGGCGAAACATTAATAAAACGGATGACAAAACATCACACCTAACAATGATATTGAGAGTCAAAGTAGGATAACAAACATGTGCGATGGCGAAACATCGACTTCAAACAAATGTGCGATGGCGAAACATCGGCTAGAAGATAATAAGGAATCATCGCAAAGATGGTGAAACATCAATAAAACGGATGACAAAACATCACACCTAAAAATGATATTGAGAATCAAAGTAGGATAACAAACATGTGTGATGGAGAAACATAGGATTCAAAAAAATGTGCGATGGTGAAACATCGGCTAAAAGATAACAAGGTATCATGGCAAAGATGGCGAAACATCAATAAAACGGATGACAAAACATCACACCTAACAATGATATTGAGAATCAAAGTAGGATAACAAACATGTGCGATGGCGAAACATCGGCTTCAAACAAATGTACGATGGCGAAACATCAGCTAAAAGATAACAAGGTATCATGGAAAAGATGGCAAAACATCAATAAAACGGATAACAAAACATCACACCTAACAATGATATTGAGAATCAAAGTAGGATAACAAACATGTGCGATGGCGAAATATCAGCTTCAAACAAATGGGCGATGGCAAAACATCGGCTAGAAGATAATAAGGAATCATGGCAAAGATGGCGAAACATCAATAAAACGGATGACAAAACATCACACCTAACAATGATATTGAGAATCAAAGTAGGATAACAAACACGTGTGATGGCGAAACATAGGCTTCAAACAAATGTGTGATGGCGAAACATCGGTAAAAGATAACAAGGTATCATGGAAAAGATGGCGAAACATCAATAAAATGGATGACAAAACATCACACCTAACAATGATATTGAGAATCAAAGTAGGATAACAAACATGTGTGATGGCGAAACATCGGCTTCAAACAAATGTGCGATGGCGAAACATCGGCTAGAAGATAATAAGAAATCATGGCAAAGATGGCGAAACATCAATAAAACGGATGACAAAACATCACACCTAACAATGACATTGAGAATAAAGGTAGGATAACAAACATGTGCAATGGTGAAACATCGGCTTCAAACAAATGTGCGATGGTGAAACATCGGCTAAAAGATAACAAGGTATCATGGCAAAGATGGCGAAACATCAATAAAACGAATGACAAAACATCACACCTAACAATGATATTGAGAATCAAAGTAGGATAACAAACATGTGTGATGGCGAAACATAGGCTTCAAACAAATGTGCGATGGCGAAACATCGGCTAAAAGATAACAAGGTATCATGGCAAAGATGGCGAAACATCAATAAAATGGATGACAAAACATCACACCTAACAATGATATTGAGAATCAAAGTAGGATAACAAACATGTGCGATGGCGAAACATCGGCTTCAAACAAATGTGTGATGGCGAAACATCGACTAAAAGATAACAAGGTATCATGGCAAAGATGGAAAAACATCAATAAAACGGATGACAAAACATCACACCTAACAATGATATTGAGAGTCAAAGTAGGATAAAAAACATGTGCGATGGCGAAGCATCGGCTAGAAGATAATAAGGAATCATGGCAAAGATGGCGAAACATCAATAAAACGGATGACAAAACATCACACCTAAAAATGATATTGAGAATCAAAGTAGGATAACAAACATGTGTGATGGAGAAACATAGGCTTCAAACAAATGTGCGATGGCGAAACATCGGCTAAAAGATAACAAGGTATCATGGCAAAGATGGCGAAACATCAATAAAACGGATGACAAAACATCACACCTAACAATGATATTGAGAATCAAAGTAGGATAACAAACATGTGTGATGGCGAAACATCGGCTTCAAACAAATGTGCGATGGCGAAACATCGGCTAAAAGATAACAAGGTATCATGGCAAAGATGGCAAAACATCAATAAAACGGATAACAAAACATCACACCTAACAATGATATTGAGAGTCAAAGTAGGATAACAAACATGTGCGATGGCGAAACATCAGCTTCAAACAAATGGGCGATGGCAAAACATCGGCTAGAAGATAATAAGGAATCATGGCAAAGATGGCGAAACATCAATAAAACGGATGACAAAACATCACACCTAACAATGATATTGAGAATCAAAGTAGGATAACAAACATGTGTGATGGCGAAACATAGGCTTCAAACAAATGTGCGATGGCGAAACATCGGTAAAAGATAACAAGGTATCATGGAAAAGATGGCGAAACATCAATAAAATGGATGACAAAACATCACACCTAACAATGATATTGAGAATCAAAGTAGGATAACAAACATGTGTGATGGCGAAACATCGGCTTCAAACAAATGTGCGATGGCGAAACATCGGCTAGAAGATAATAAGAAATCATGGCAAAGATGGCGAAACATCAATAAAACGGATGACAAAACATCACACCTAACAATGACATTGAGAATCAAGGTAAGATAACAAACATGTGCAATGGTGAAACATCGGCTTCAAACAAATGTGCGATGGTGAAACATCGGCTAAAAGATAACAAGGTATCATAGCAAAGATGGCGAAACATCAATAAAACGGATGACAAAACATCACACCTAACAATGATATTGAGAATCAAAGTAGGATAACAAACATGTGTGATGGCGAAACATTGGCTTCAAACAAATGTGCGATGGCGAAACATCGGCTAAAAGATAACATGGTATCATGGCAAAGATGACGAAACATCAATAAAATGGATGACAAAACATCACACCTAACAATGATATTGAGAATCAAAGTAGGATAACAAACATGTGCGATGGCGAAACATCGGCTTCAAACAAATGTGCGATGGCGAAACATTGGCTAAAAGATAACAAGGTATCATGGCAAAGATGGCAAAACATCAATAAAACGGATAACAAAACATCACACCTAACAATGATATTGAGAATCAAAGTAGGATAACAAACATGTGCGATGGCGAAACATCAGCTTCAAACAAATGGGTGATGGCAAAACATCGGCTAGAAGATAATAAGGAATCATGGCAAAGATGGCGAAACATCAATAAAACGGATGACAAAACATCACACCTAACAATGATATTGAGAATCAAAGTAGGATAACAAACATGTGTGATGGCGAAACATAGGTTTCAAACAAATGTGCGATGGCGAAACATCGGTAAAAGATAACAAGGTATCATGGAAAAGATGGCGAAACATCAATAAAATGGATGACAAAACATCACACCTAACAATGATATTGAGAATCAAAGTAGGATAACAAACATCTGTGATGGCGAAACATCGGCTTCAAACAAATGTGCGATGGCGAAACATCGGCTAGAAGATAATAAGAAATCATGGCAAAGATGGCGAAACATCAATAAAACGGATGACAAAACATCACACCTAACAATGACATTGAGAATCAAGGTAGGATAACAAACATGTGCAATAATGAAACATCGGCTTCAAACAAATGTGCGATGGTGAAACATCGGCTAAAAGATAACAAGGTATCATGGCAAAGATGGCGAAACATCAATAAAACGGATGACAAAACATCACACCTAACAATGATATTGAGAATCAAAGTAGGATAACAAACATGTGTGATGGCGAAACATAGGCTTCAAACAAATGTGCGATGGCGAAACATCGGCTAAAAGATAACAAGGTATCATGGCAAAGATGGCGAAACATCAATAAAATGGATGACAAAACATCACACCTAACAATGATATTGAGAATCAAAGTAGGATAACAAACATGTGTGATGGCGAAACATCGGCTTCAAACAAATGTGCGATGGCGAAACATCGACTAAAAGATAACAAGGTATCATGGCAAAGATGGCGAAACATCAATAAAACGGATGACAAAACATCACACCTAACAATGATATTGAGAGTCAAAGTAGGATAACAAACATGTGCGATGGCGAAACATCGGCTAGAAGATAATAAGGAATCATGGCAAAGATGGCGAAACATCAATAAAACGGATGACAAAACATCACACCTAAAAATGATATTGAGAATCAAAGTAGGATAACAAACATGTATGATGGAGAAACATAGGCTTCAAACAAATGTGCGATGGCGAAACATCGGCTAAAAGATAACAAGGTATCATGGCAAAGATGGCGAAACATCAATAAAACGGATGACAAAACATCACACCTAACAATGATATTGAGAATCAAAGTAGGATAACAAACATGTGCGATGGCGAAACATCGGCTTGAAACAAATGTGCGATGGTGAAACATCGGCTAAAAGATAACAAGGTATCATGGCAAAGATGGCAAAACATCAATAAAACGGATAACAAAACATCACACCTAACAATGATATTGAGAATCAAAGTAGGATAACAAACATGTGCGACGGTGAAACATCAGCTTCAAACAAATGGGCGATGGCAAAACATCGGCTAGAAGATAATAAGGAATCATGGCAAAGATGGCGAAACATCAATAAAACGGATGACAAAACATCACACCTAACAATGATATTGAGAATCAAAGTAGGATAACAAACATGTGCGATGGCGAAACATAGGCTTCAAACA
The DNA here is from genome assembly GCA_948472305.1 of Vicia faba. NCBI lineage: Eukaryota > Viridiplantae > Streptophyta > Magnoliopsida > Fabales > Fabaceae > Vicia > Vicia faba. Next base: position 1,470,766,537 of record OX451738.1, on the reverse strand, counting down.
AATGTGCGATGGCGAAACATCGGCTAAAAGATAACAAGGTATCATGGCAAAGATGGCAAAACATCAATAAAATGGATGACAAAACATCACACCTAACAATGATATTAAGAATCAAAGTAGGATAAAAAACATGTGCGATGGCGAAACATCGGCTTCAAACAAATGTGCAATGGCGAAACATCGGCTAGAAGATAATAAGGAATCATGGCAAAGATGGCGAAATATCAATAAAACGGATGAAAAAACATCACACCTAAAAATGATATTGAGAATCAAAGTAAGATAATAAACATTTGTGATGGCGAAACATAGGCTTCAAACAAATGTGCGATGGCGAAACATCGGCTAAGAGATAACAAGGTATCATGGCAAAGATGGCGAAACATCAATAAAATGGATGACAAAACATCACACCTAACAATGATATTGAGAATCAAAGTAGGATAAGAAACATGTGTGATGGCGAAACATCGGCTTCAAACAAATGTGCGATGGCGAAACATCGTCTAAAAGATAACAAGGTATCATGGCAAAGATGGAGAAACATCAATAAAATGGATGACAAAACATCACACCTAACAATGATATTGAGAATCAAAGTAGGATAACAAACATGTGCGACGGTGAAACATCGGCTTCAAACAAATGTGTGATGGCAAAACATCGGCTAAAAGATAACAAGGTATCATGGCAAAGATGGGGAAACATCAATAAAACGGATGACAAAACATCACACTTAATAATGATATTGAGAATCAAAGTATGATAACAAACATGTGTGATGGCGAAACATAGGCTTCAAACAAATTTGCGATGCCGAAACATCGGTTAAAAGATAACAAGGTATCATGGCAAAGATGGCGAAACATCAATAAAACGGATGACAAAACATCACACCTAACAATGATATTGAGAATCAAAGTAGGATAACAAACATGTGCGATGGCGAAACATCGGCTTTAAACAAATGTGCGATGGTGAAACATCGTCTAAAAGATAACAAGGTATCATGGCAAAGATGGCGAAACATCAATAAAACGGATGACAAAACATCACACCTAACAATGATATTGAGAATCAAAGTAGGATAACAAACATGTGCGATGGCGAAACATCGGCTTCAAACAAATGTGCGATGGCGAAACATCAGCTAGAAGATAATAAGGAATCATGGCAAAGATGGCGAAACATCAATAAAACGGATGACAAAACATCACACCTAAAAATGATATTAAGAATCAAAGTAGGATAACAAACATGTGCGATGGTGAAACATCGACTTCAAACAAATGTGCGATGGCGAAACATCGGCTAGAAGATAATAAGGAATCATGGCAAAGATGGCGAAACATCAATAAAACGGATGATAAAACATCACACCTAATAATGATATTGAGAATCAAAGTAGGATAACAAACATGTGCGATGGAGAAACATCGGCTTCAAACAAATGTGCGATGGCGAAACATCGGCTAGAAGATAATAAGGAATCATGGCAAAGATGTCAAAACATCAATAAACCGGATTTAAAAGTAAAGCCAAGAGGTGCACAAACAAATAAGATTAATTTGTATCTTTTACCTTGAAGAAGGGTTTGAGTTTATTAGGGGTGTTTTATGATTTGCCAAGAAAATAATTTTTGTTTTAAGATGCAAAATGCAAAGGAAGGAAAAAAAATAACTAAGGGAAACTAGCATAGCACTATCCCTAGTGTTATCATAAATGATTGACCCTAAGGTTGAGGATAAAGGAAAATTCTACCCTATGCTAGCATACATGGATTCCTACCTTAATTAACATGTCAAAGGAAGCTTAACAAAACTATCCTATAGGGAACAGGCAATGAGAGCGAGTTCGTGATCTCAATTTCTAAATTGAGTGACTCATCGATCAACAATTTAAAGAAGAAAAACAATAAACATTTTATAGGGAACATGCATTGAGAGCAAAGTCGTGATCTCAATTTCTAAATTGAGTGACTCATCGATCAACAATTAAAGAAAGAAAACAACAAACATCCTATAGGGAGCATGCACTGAGAGCGAAGTCGTGATCTCAATTTCTAAATTGAGTGACTCATCGATCAATAGTTAAAGAAACAAACACAAACAAATCACATGTATCAAACAAAATAGAGGACCTCCTGACATATATCAGCAACAGAGAACTATATAAAATGAAAATAGAAGAAAGGAAATAGTGCAATACCAAACGGATAACTATCCATAGAAACTGAACAAGAATAAAAGAAACCCAGAGAACTTCAAGAAGCTGGAATCAGCAGACCAATCAAGTAAGAAATTACGCCATCAGGATGTAAGTATTGAGATTTTCAGATATGAACAGATCCCATGGGCAATGTATAGCATTCATAATCACATACATATATCCTGCGTAGACTATCAAATATTCCAAGCACAATAGCAGTACCAATATAATAAATTGTGTTCCACAAATAAAGTGAAACACATTAGCCTTAAGTCAAAAATGGAAAACTTTTCTCAGAGTACCTCGCGCATTCAACAACCAAGTTAGTATTCCCATAAATTGAATGATGACTCACATAAGGGATGGATGATGACACCATAATGAAGTGAGGAAACATGATATCAACTATCAAAACATTAGATATGATAGACAAAAAGAAACAGGCATGTGCACAATTTGGTCAAAAGTTAGAGGAATGTTGCTCCTTTCTATCACCATATTGAATTGACAATTGAGTATCAATCAAGGATCATGGGAGCTTGAGAAGAATACAATCAAAGACCATGAAGGTTAGTAGAAACCACAATTAAATCATACTCAAATACTTCAATACAGCTCACAAGCATAATAGGAGAGGAATCCCACACAAAGCATCAAAGACTTAGATTTCAAACTAACCATGGAAGAAAGTCAAACAAGGACAAAATTAGAGAGTTTGTAACAATCAAAGATTTGAAGTAAAGATTCCAAAACAGGATTATGACATGATCAAAAGGTTAAAGTGTTGATTCTAAAACATGCTGTACAAATGCATTCAAAATGCCTCAAAAATTCAACAAGGATAAAAGAAAGAAGCCAAACTCCATTCATGATTAGAACTAACTCAAGTAATAGGGATCAATTACTCTCAAGTCTTCATGAGACTATCATTGAAGTGTCATTTCCCTTCATGTTATCATTGGCCATCTAATGACCTCAAACTCAAATTGAAAACTCAAGTTTCAAAGTGAAGATCAACAAGAAAGCAAAAGTCATAAATCATGCATCAAAAGGTTCAATCATTCAAGCATGGGGCATTAAGTGAAATTACTTGAGTTTATATGGATAAACAGAACCAACATGATCATTAGGTGCCCAATTATAGGCCTCACTAAAGTTCATTAGCCATCAAGCAAATTGCAATAAGATATGTAACATTAATTGGGTACCTTCACTTCAAAAATACATCAAGGATAGAAAAGGATTTCAATAATTCAAACCAAAATTTCCATAACAGATTTGAGATGTGTATAGGTAAGAAAACAAGTTTGAAGTTCATGGATAGTAGAGGAGAGAGTCTAATGAGGCCCAAAGATCAAAACTAGTTGGCAAAACTACCAAACTAGACAAGCTTTCAAAATAATTTGTGGAAAAATATCCAATCAAGTCAAATAATTCAAGAAAAATGGTTTTCAGATCCTCAATACATCCATGAACCATAATCAAGACCTAAATTCCATTGAAAATCCAAGGCATAATGGTTTTGAAATTGAAACTTGCAATGTAAGCTACAAAACCCTAATTGTTTGAATTTTAATCTTAAATATTAATTAGGTAAGATCAAAATTCAAACAATTCAAACCAAGATCATGCAAATCACAAGGAAACCCTAAATATCAGAATACATATTTTTTTACATTTTTAGGATTAAAGAAGAGTCAAAAATAAATTCAAAATTCAAACCATTAATCAATTAAACAAATAATCACATCTCAAAATAAAATTCTAATCAAAATTCAGAAAAAATATCCAACCAAAATTATATTAAAAAATTATAATTAAAAACCAGCATCCATGATTTTTTGTGGAATTTTTTGAATTAATGGAAATATTAAAATAAAATTAAACAAACAGTTAAACAATTAAAACTATTATTTAGTGACAAAAATGCAAACCCTAGCCAAAAGTCATAAAAAGGTAAAAACAAAATTATATTCAGATAATATGATTAAAAACAAACTTATATGATTTTTTTGAGGATTTTGGAATTAAAGGAAGTATTAAAATAAAAATCATGAAGCAAACATTTCAAATAAACTTCTCAAATTAAATTTCTAAACAAAAATAGAAAAAATGCTAAACCAAAATCAGAATCAATTTCTAAATTATTTTATGAGTCACAGATATTTTTTATGGAATTTTTATATCAAAAGATCTATTAAAATAAAAATAATCATTGAGCAAATAATTAATTAAATTTATGAAATTTTAAACCAATAAAAAAAATTTTAAAAATTCCAAAAAAAAATGACAAATACTAGAAATTATTATTAGCCTATGGTAATTTTTTTATGATTTTTGAAGATGCTTTGATCACAAATAAAATCTGAAAAATCAATTGAAATCAAATAATATGAAATGCATTAAAAATTCAAATCATCCAATCAGGGCGCGCCACTTCATCGTCTTCTGCCTCAAGACAAAGCCCTAAACGCGTGTGTTCTCAGTTCGAAACCTCATATTCTGATCAAAATTTCTTCCTTATTTCTCCACCAAAATCAATGATTCAAAGCTCAAAACAAAGCCAGATCTAACCTCTACATCATGATACTTAAAGATTTCAAAAAGATTGACTAGGCAATTAGAAATCTGGACGCGAAAATTGCAAAAAACTCACTGAACATGAATTATTCAGAAGTTCAAACAACGATCTATTCTTCAATTTCAAACAAAATTATACGTCAAACTTATCGTTTGGCCAGCTATGAGCTCATAAACATGAAGTAATTCATCCAAATCAAGCTGAAAATAGAAAATTGAAGTTCAAGAAGCTCACCTCAATGCGAAATTGGAAATGTCGATTCCTTAGTTACAGAAGCAAATAAACTCCATGATCTTGATCTACACACTTCAAGGAAGATGAATCCACATGAAATTTGATGAATGTGCGAAGAAGATGAGAGAATCGAAGCAAACTTTAGCAAGAGAAGAAAAAGTTCAGATCCAGATTTCTGATAACTGGAGAACCTTTTCTCTGAAATGAGGCTTGTAGTACCTTATATAGTGTGGGTAGAGAAGGTTAGAAGAGGAAATTGGTCCTAAAAGTTGTTCAAGAGCTTGATTGGAAAATTTGGCCAAAAATGAATGCACATGGGCCTCAGCCATTTTGCTCGTGCGTTTCCTCATTTATTTTTCATTTTATGAGCCAAATGAGGTCAGGAACCAATGCTCAAAGTTCCAGGTCATGATTATTTGAAATGAGAGAGTGTTGATCCATTTGCAAAATTGGGCAAGTTTGTGATTTTTCAATCCAACAAGTACAATACCACATGAGGCACAAAATGGTGACTGTAATGGGCCTCAGCATGTCACAAATTGTTCATGGGCTTGATTAGAAAAGAAAAAAAGCAAAAACTTGAGTTCTCAAGAATTGGCCATTTTGCATACTTGTCAAATTTCAATAAAATGCCTCAAAATTCTAAAGTTCATAACTTGCTTATACTTTTGAATTTGGACATAAATGAGTACAATTTGGAAAGGTATTGAAAAGATTTACAATCCCTTATTTTTTAGTTTTTGCAATTGAATCCATTAAGGCCCTCAAAATTTGACATGAAATTCACTAATTTTGGAAAATTACCTATAATTTTAACTTGAGGCATGAACTTCCAAAGACCATAATTCTTGACTCCTTGCCAATTTGGACATGAGACAAAAAGGAGATGAAATATCACCCTCTTATCTTTCCAAGCATATTTCATTTGCATTTTTTGATCAAAGGTGAATAAAATATGAATTTTTGAAGTTAAGTCCTCATTTTCCCAAATTAGAAACTTTTAGGGTTTCTTCATAAACAAGTTTCAACCCAAACCTCAATCTTCTTGATCCAATGATCAAAATGGACTTGAAATATGAAAAGTACACCCTTGAATTGATGGTTGACCAAAAGTTCACTTGGTCAATCTTGACTTTGACTGATTTTGACCAAAATGACCATTTTGCCCCTTTGAATCAATTGATCCAATTCCCTTTAAAATTGATGATCAAGACTTTAAACATATGATCTCCCAAATATATACAGGCCATGTACAAAGTTTCACTTCAAAATTCATAAGAAATCTTGATAAAATCCCAAACCCTAGTTTTGTTTAACACCTTAGGAGACTGATGAATCATCTCCAAAATTTCAAATCCTCTGGGCATCTTGACCAATTTCTTGTACAAAGACTTTTCAAATGTCAATGAGATATTGTAGCTTCCAAATCAAGACTTGTACATTGATCAATAGCCTTGATCAAGCAAAACCCTAATTTTGACTGGTGAATCAAAAGAGTGATTCCTCTTATAATCAATCACAAACTTCAATCCTATGATGATCCAAAGAGATGGATAAAATATCTTGAGATATGCAATAACTTTTGAGCTTGAAAGATCCAGAGGTTTAGATGATAAGATTCTACTTGAGCAACTTGTCAATGCAATCAACCTTCAAAGCTTGAGGAAGACTTGATAACCAAAGTATTTTGATCCTATCACAATGTATGAATGCAATGCAATATGATATTCATGATGAAACATAAGCCTAAATCAAGAGGGTAAATTTTAGCGTGCAACACTAGGTCGAAAGCAGCACATCTTCCTGATTACTCGGTAAACGAAACTACAGTCAAAGGGGCCTCCACTGAGTGGGGAATTTCATGCCTCCTTTTTTGGGATTACTCCCTCAAAGTTAATATAACTATATCGTCCGTCCTATCTTAAAGTTTGTCCAAGTCCGGGTATAGGACTTATGAGTAATCACTAAGCACATGAAAATCAGGAAAATCCAGGCAAACATATATACAACATATAACACATAAACAATAATAGCACATATACAGATATAAACAAAGATAAGCTCAACCCACTTAGGGATGGACTAGCAAGAGGAAAATCTTTCCCCAGTGAAGTCGCCATTTTTATGTAGCGGTAGAAATGTTTAAGACTAAGAAATTGGATTGACTAGACTCATACAAATCAAATAAAAATCACCACCGCGCTTTATTGTTTCTGAAGGAATGGGAAAAGAGCGAATAACCCAAAAAAGAGGGGGGGAAATTCTAGGTAAGGGGGTTGGTTATGCAAAGGGAAGGTATTAGCACCCTAAACATATACGGTACTCTGCAGGAACCTCTTTTTAAAATCTGTATATTTTGGCTATAAAATGTTGTATATAAAAATAAATGGTGGAGGTGAGAAAAGAAATATATTTTTTATGATTTTTGCACCCGCTGCGGTTGCGAACCTTTAGTGCCTATGTACCACCTTTCGTGCAATAGGGGATCAGGGTACACGTAGTTCCTCTTTTAAAAAAAATTTAAAACACAAGTGTGTTGGTTAATTTTATGAGATAAGACATCATCATCATTGTCCGTGTGGAAAACATACTTACTACCCACAATCATGAGAAAGGAGAATTTGCATCATCTCAGAGTGGAGGATATGGATTGGATTTTAAAATCAACAATGCCTCACTCAACACCCAAGTGGAAATATCTCTCTTCACTACATATTGTAGAAGTATAGTTGTTTGCATCACTACAAGGATTGACAAGAGTCTAATCTTTTGAGAAAGATTTTAAAATAGAAAGTCAAAGTGGCAAAATGGTTTGAAATGAGATTGATTGACTTTTAGTCTTCTCACAAAAAATGGGATGTCAAGGTATTATTAAATTGATTGAAGTTTATTCATGAAAAGGTTTTGAAAATACATAGACCTAAGTCCAAGTTTATTATGAAAATGGTTCAAGTTTCAAAACAAGAAGAGTTTTCAAAAGGAGGAAGAAGATTTTAGAAATTAAAGAAGATTGGAGGAGGAGAAGAGACTATCCTAAAGCATAAGGTAAAAGATAGGGATAAGAACCATATAACCAACAAGAAGCAAATACTTGACATTATGAGTCAAGATAGAATTCCCATTCTTTGGATTGAAACCAAGCAAGCAAAGATACTAGACCTCTTGAGAGAACAAAACTTCAAGTGTATTAAGTCTTTACAAAAATTTGGCAGAGTAACGGTTGTATACAGGTGAATTCTAGATTATAAAGTATGTAATCACAATGACCTGCACACAAAACAAACAAACAACCCAGTGTATTGAGGTAAACCTCAAGAACTACAGACAAAATATAAATTAAGGTCACAACGTCTCCAACATAGGCCAAAGTTTCTAACCCTAAGTCCAAGAAGTCTAATACTCCATAATGCCAAGGATAGTAACCAAATAGTCCAAGTATCATTAAAGATTTTTATGGTTCATGTTGATTATTAGGTATCTTAAAAAGAAAATAAAAGTTCAAGTGAGCAAAATAAAAATGACAAGAATATAAAGGGGCTCAAGTGAGCAAAGATGAAAAATAGGATGAAATGTAATGCTTAAAGTAAATTGTACATAAAGCATAAAAATAAAAGCATGAAATAAAGTCAATTGTTAATACATAGTGGTTAGTTGGATGACCATCTTGAAACTTGCATTTGGAACTCATTAGAGGATTAGTAAGACCAAAGCCTCCACACAACAAGTTGAATTTTCTTTTTGTCAAGTATATCATCCATTTTGGAATCCTCAAAAGTACCATTTAATGATCAACAATGTTTAAGTGATCTGCGTTAATCAAAAGTGATATAGATCCATTAGAGGATTGGTAGAACCAAAGCCTCCACACAATGAATCTCAAGGTTATTGGATCAAAGAGATCAAATAACATACTTGGGCTTGCAAACATAGGTTTGGGCCACGAACGATCATTTATTCGCATCGATACAAAATTTAGCGCTATGTTAAGCAATCGTAAGTGGACTTATATAGAAGTCGCACCTATTTTGAGGCCGGTCAATAGCAATCTATGCACCATTTGTTTTGAGATATGATATCGAGATCATGCTCCAATAACACTTAGTGCAATAAGGGATAAGATGAAGAGGGGTGAAAAAGAATATACAAACCACATTTGAATTAAAATTTAATCAAACTATTATTAAAATTATTCATCCATTTTTAGGGAGTTAGACTCGACACCATGGATCCAATGATGTTAACAAAGTTTATGATCAAAAATTCAACCCAAGATCAAGCAGAAAATAATCACAAAATAATATTATATTTAATATATGCATTAAAAAGGGTTTTTAAATGTTTTAAAAATAGAAATAAAAGAGAAAAATATCAACTATGTTCAAATTAATCAAGAAAACTTTAGTAAGACCATAGAAATATCAGTAATGAACTCAAATATTTTTATAAAATTGTTGGTAGTTTTTTAAAGTCAGAAACTATTTTTAAAATTAAAAGAAATGAGTAAAATAAACCAAAAATGATAAAAAAATAATAAAGTCAGAAATAAAAAATAAATGAGGTCACCAATATTTGTCACAATATCATTGAATCATTCCAAAAAAAATCCAGAATTTAAAATTGCATAAAAGTATTTTTAAACATTTAAAACAATTCAAATAAAGTGAAAATTTATAAAAAAATATCAAAACACAAAATAAAATTGTAAAAAAATAAAAATCAGAAATAGAAAAATCATAAATATTTTTTATAATTTATTCAGATATTTTGGACTTAAAATGAATTTTCTATGATTTTTTGAAGTTTAAAACAATTAAAATAAAAATAAGAAAATAAAATAAAAACCAAAAAGATGTGGACCAATGGATGAGAGTCAAAACGCGTTAGTAATCAAATCCAAGGGATCTGGCGCGATGTGCATATCATGGTCATTATTGAATAAAGTACTGAATCACATATAAAATCAGATTTTCAAAAAATACAAATGGTACGCCATCATTGGTTGGAAGATGACACATTGGTCATCTTCAACCTCCAGTCAACGTGAAATTGCAGGTCTCTTAAACTGTAAAATCAGAAGCTCAGACCTATGTCATTCGCTTCGTCTCATCAAGACGAAGACAACCACACCTTCACGAAAAATTTATATAAATTGTAGCTCAAGCAATTTGGAAGAGAAGTTTTGAAAAGGGATTTGAAATTTCATGGTCAAAACGTGTTTCCAGTTAAAAAAAAGTGTTGCGACTAGAACCAGGGTAATGAGAGCTTCACAATGATATCAAAGTTTGGAATAATTGATGAAGAAATCTACCTATTGAAGTTAAGTTGCAGAGCTCTGAAACTGGACTTTTATGGATCAATATAGGTCACGATTCTTGAAGGTAATTGTATGGTTAGCTTCAGGGAAGATCAAGGAAGGTGAATTGATAGAAAAAAATGGATTGGAAAGGCTTGAACACTGATTTTGAAGTTGCAGAAAAGTGAGTTATGGAATGAGTTTGGCAGGGTGATTTTGGCTGATCAAGCTTGAGGAAATGAATGAGGGATGACCCTCTATTTATAGGGAATCAAATGGAATGTTCGAGCGTGTGAAATAATGAAGTTTGGAGGGAAATCGTGTGAAATTGCAAACAAGAAAAGTATGACTTCTATTTTGATCAAAACTCATCCAAAACACGCGTTTTGCTATGCTAATCACTTCTGGAAGTTCATTAAACATGTTTAGAAGCAAAAATGCGTATAAAAAATGTGTTTAGAAGCTAAATCAAGGATTTCAAATTCTGACTTTTGAAGAAACTTCAGTTTCAAATTACCAAGTTCAAATCAATGGCATTCTCAGCTCAAGGGGTCTTAGGGCATGATTCTTGAAGTTTTAGAAAGATGAGGTTACAAGCTTTGCAATGGGAAAAGAATAGAATCAAATGGATGTATGAGTTGAAAGTTGCAATGAGTCAAAGTTGGGAAAAAGAAGTTGACTTTCCATACTTAGAAATATTTCAAGTTTTTCTTCAAAAGTGACCTATAATGTTTTGCATTCAAACATGGCCTTCCACTTGGAATTTGCTCTTGACCAAGAAAGATGGCATGAAATAGACCTCTAGAATGATATTTTGAGACTTGAACCATTCAAAATATCCAAAAATTTAGAGAGTTATGGATTTTTGAAGTTGGCAAAATATCATGAAATGACCTATAATCCTTTGTATCCTTAGGGCATCTTCCATCCATTTTCTCACTTTGCACATAAAATAAGGAATAAATTTCACATCCTCAAGATCATTGTGCAATAAGAGTGGGATCAAGGTGATACAAATTGACCAAGTTATGATCATTTGAAGTCAAACATGGGAAATTGGGGATTCATCTGGGGGACTTGTAATCTTTCTTCCTCATCAAGTTTCTTCCACATGAAAACTCCTTGAAACTTTTGAAGTGATTTGTTAATAATCCTTTGAAGAGAAGTATGTTTTTTAAATCACTCAAAAACACCAAAAGATGAGCAAGATACACTTCTTTGAAGTTCAAAACCCTATCTCCTGGATCAAGAAAATGCTTTGAGGAACTTTAACAATTTTAAACAACCTTCTTGTACCAACACTTTTGCTTTGTAGATAGAAGTTGTTGAGGATCATAATGTGAACTCATAGAAACCAAAACCACTTCTATATCTTGAGAGTTGAGATAAATATGCAATTGTGATCAATGGGAACAAAGCCTTGTCCAACCATGACAAATTCTTCAATCAACCCCTTGTATTTTTGAATCAATCTTGATAACTTTGAAATATGGTGAACCAAAATAAACTTTGCCATGCCATTTCTTCCAAAACAACTTCAATGGTGAGGTTTGAATTTCTCAAGCTTTACTGACTAGGGCATGGAAATAAACTCATGAACCCATGGATCAACTTGCTAAGCCACATTGCCTTTACCTACATTATTAACAAGTAATACAAACCAAAATTGCATTTTATTAATTAAAAGGAAAGTAAAAACAAAACATGCATGATCACAAAAGAAAAACAAGTCAAGGTGCTTGGTGATTCCTCAAAGAGCAAAGCTAGAGATAGGGAGGAGAACCAAAAGCCCTAATGTGATCTTGATGTGATTGAATCAATATGATATGATGAAGGGATCTTAGGGGAAAAAATATGGGTACAACAATAAATTATTTAATCAATTAATTTCACCAACATACATCCATTTGTAATTATAACAATTCAACATAACAATTATAATCACATTCATGACATATATTATACAATAATCAAACCATCACTTATACATCAATTAACATTCAAATTCACCAATTCAATCGATCACAACAATTTAATTTCTCTCATCATCGTTAACCATCACATAATATTACACCTTAAGAAAAAAAATTATTCACGCTCTTAACTGTACATTTAGTCTCTTAGGGAATCCCCGTGAGATAGTATACGTGTTAGCTTCCAACGCTTCAAACTACGTCTCAAACTGAGTCACGAAACTCAAGTTATGATGAAAACAATTTTTTAACAAAATGAGTCTAATTGTCGATGGTTGGACCGCCACTGTAGCTGACACCCGTCAACTCTTTTGCGATGCCCTAAAATGCTACTGGATATAGAATTCTACATTTTTTTTTACCGTTGGAGGCTTTCTGGATCTCTGATTTCAAAAAGTCAAATGCTCAGAATTCGACACACAATAATTTTATAACCATTGTACAACAACCAACACAAATTATACAGACCCAACATCAAATAATCACCACTTTTTCATAAATTCATGGTTAGGTTTAAAGTTTCAAGCACACAACAATGTCAACCAACAAAATTTAGAAATCATTAAATATAACATGTATCAAAACATCATATTGCAGAGCATGAATTTCATATAATAACATGGCATATAACATGATTTTCTCATAAACATACCAAAACTCAAGAACATTAAAAAATGGTAAAAATCCTAGAGGAGGGTCATGATCCATCTATATCCTTCATCATTCACACCAATATTCAAAGTATTCTCCTTACCTAATTTTTCCAGCAATTTCTCTTTAACAATGGTAAACACTCCTCTTCTACCTAAATCATTTGCCTCTTGCATCTTTTCTCCAAAAACTCTAACTTCACATACTCACAAGTTTCAGGTTACATTAATCCCTTTTTTAATCTCAAAAACATAATTCTCCTTAATTGGTTATCCCCACTATGTCATCACTTATTATCACATTCACCATAATACCCCTACTAACTCTAATTCTATTTATTTTATGATTTAATCTAATAATTCAATATTCTATCAAAAACTACTCTTTTCTCTTATTTTTCTAAAAATATCATTTTTCAACTAAATCTCATTATTTTATTTTACTCTATTTATTTAATCAATCTCCTACAAATTTAATTAAATAAACTAATTAAAATTCTAACAACTCCTAACTACCACATGACACACATATATTCATAATTAATTAAAATAAATCACACAAATCACTTAAAAATTAAATAAAATGCAACTAAAATCAATTAAATAAATTAAATGAATTCGGGGTGTTACAATTTAAATTTCAACACCCAAGTCAGTTCAATATTTAAGATGAGGGAAGTAAAAAATGGAGATAAAAAAACGTACCTTGCTTTCTGCATGAACTGACTTTTATACCTTGAGTCGAATGGCGCGAATTTGAGATGAATTGGACCTTTTGCCGATCCAGAACAAGTAGTAGTATGACTTGATGGCAGTAGCCTCGATAATCCCGACATCTCGGGTTTTGGTGGATTGATTCGAAATACTGTTGGTGCTCGGGTTCACGACTTTATGAGTAATATTGGTTATTCCAACATCCTTCATGCTGAGATGATGACATTATATCATTGTTTACTATGGTGTGAGAACTTGACATCAAAGACCTGATGTGTTATTCTAAATCCAACTCCGCTAGCTGATGTTAGTGTGACTATGTTGCAATTCTTCACAATATTAAATAGTTTTTCTCTAGGGAATAATGAGTTCAATATTTCATACTCTTATGGAGAAGAATGCTTGTGCTGACTGTAACACCTGAGGCCGACGAGGACAGAGAGTGGTTGTCAGTGCACAAGGCATGATGACAAGTGGCTCCTATCAGCTTTTAGGCAAAAAAATTGAATTAACATCGAAATGAGAGAGATCTTGAGATTGTGCATGTATGAGATTGCATGGCTAAAGGAAAGCTGATAAGGATTAATTGATACTACATATATCAATAAGATGCATCTTCTTTTTTATAGCATAACAAATACTAAAAAATCCATAGTTAAGCGTGCTTGATTTCGAGTAGTATTTGGATGAGTAATCTTCTAAAAAGTTTCTCGAAAAACATATGAGTGAGGACAAAAAATGCTGAAAAGACCTGAGTAATTTATGAAATCAATCGATAATCCTAGAAACAATATAGAGTGTTACACTAAATATATAAACAAAATATGAAGCTATAATGATCTTTTACGAAGCCTTCATCACTCTCATGCATATTGATATTAGTGCAACTTTAAATTCTAGATATTTTTCTGTTTTTTTATTTATTTTCTTTTTTCTATTTGTAAAAAATAAAATTCAAACCCATCTAATATTAAATAAAATTCATCAATGTCATCTATCAATTATAAAAGATAAGGAATACATTTTCCACACCCGCATAAACAACACCACAACATAACCGATTCCACGTTACATAGTATAAAATTTATTGCATTATACTTTTTACCCAATTTCTCACTACTAAATTAACTTCTTATATTTTAAAAGTGCAAATCTTTAACAAAAAAAAAAAGAAAAGAATATCTATAGTTGTCAAACATGTCACAAGTCCTCCCTTTAACGTTGGAGAAACTAGGTTTTGGAGTATCTTTTAAAATAGGGTTTCACCATCACCTGTCTAATTCTGAATCATATCAATATTGAATTAAAGATCCATCATCACACTCTATTTAAAACAATTTAATTATTTCATGATACGATTGGACCCATAAGTTAATATATTTTTTTTGAGTGGACAGAAAATTAAAGTAAAGCCACCACAACCCAAGGATTGGTTACCATGAAAAAGGGTGATAACTTAATTAGTTGAGCTTACTATCTATCTATCTAAATCACACAATGGGTGGAAGTGGAGGGTTTTTGTTGAGCATTATTTACCACTTGTCTCTATTTCTCTTAAAGGACCAAATAGTAGCATCGGATTCTAATTTGACCAAACCTAACGTGTCCTATAAGCTTACTCTTCTTAAGTTGTTTTCAAGTTAGATTTATTTTTTTATCATATCTTTGTCAATTGTTTTCATCACATGGCTTACGTATGATTTTATTATATACTATACGATCCATTTTAAAATGATTGTCATTTTAAGAAATAAATTTTATTTTAAAATAATTGTTATTTTTACTTTTCAATATAGTAACGATTATAATTTTTTTAATTGTATTATTTACTTTTTATTTTATACGTCACTTTTAATATATTAATAGAGTTAATTTTATAAAAATATAATATTTTATGGCGACATCATTAGATTTTTTAATTTGTGTGCAAAATTTTAACTTTAAACGACAGTTATTTTAAAACGAAAAACGAAAGAAATATTATATTTCGAAATTCAAATAATGAAAAGGCATAACTTGTCGTGTAAGTTTCATTTATATATAGAGGAACGAGATAAATTAAATAGACTTCTTGAAGAATTCTCTTTGGACTTTTGTGTATGGATTGCTTGAAACACGTGGTTTTGTCACCCCTAACATATATTGTCAAAAGTTTTTAAATTATTGAATGTACATAAATGCTTGGACACTCCTTATCATTTGAACAAATATTTGTATGGTATTGGAATTTATTTAATATGATATTAGATTTAAATTAAATCTGACAATAAGAGAATTAAACTCAACTTTGTGGTAACATTTCTGAGACGCTTACATAGTCCATATGTCAATATTCAAAGACAAACACTACGAAGGAAAGCATTGAAGAATATGTGTGATCTTGATCAAATTTGGAGCACACAATTTTAACTTTCTATCAATTTCTTACAACCAGAACTAATCATACGATGATCCACACTAGAGGTCAGATCAAGCGGAAGAAGTTATAACCACTATTTCTATATAAAGTTCTTCACACACCAATACTCAAGTATTCTACTCTCACTCTCATATTACTTCACATTTATTCACTTACTTGAGTGTTGAAGTATTAATCTTTCAGGTTCACTTTGCTCCTGAGCACTAGAAGCTCACTCCATTGCACTTGAGTCCTATTTCACTCCATCATCAACTATTTTTGATTCCTTAACAAAATAACGGTGTTGTCTGTGGGGAATCAATATCTTATTTCCACAAAATTCCACAAGAAACCATAGTTTTTTTATCGTAAATCGACAAGCGCTGGCCTCAGATTCTCCTAATCTTAATAACCGATCAAACTCTTGAAATAATGGCAACATCGAGAGCTACTTTATCAACTTTACAACGCAATGCCGCCATTGCGGCCAAATCAATAATCAATGTTCCCAATCTTACGAGAAAGATTCAGCTCCCTCCCACGCTCGAAGACAATCTAATCCTAGTGACTTTTCTTTCAGTTCCTCTGTTGCAAGATCTTATCCCTCCAACAATCGACCAAGGAACATTCTAACTCCTTCCAATTTCTAGCTTTCTCAACAACCATGTCAAGGGTAGACTTATGCGCAACCCCAATCACAACCAGTAATTCTTGAACATGGGAGGCTTCAATGCCACCAATAATTTCAAGTCAATCTAGGTATGTAAGGGCTAACGATCAACTCAACAATGTCTATTGTAACACCCCGAGTTTTCAATTAATTATTTAATTGAATTTTACATGCTTTATTTAATTAATTGAGTGATAAAATGCTTTATATAATTTATTTGGTATTTGATGGGATTTTATTGGGAATCATGATATTTTATTTAATTAAAATAATAAAATAAGAGAAATAGTGAATTATGGGGTGGAATTAAAATTTTAGTGAAATTAGTGTGATAAGGAGTAAGAGCCCAAAAGTTGAGGGAAAATTGAGAATGAAAATATAGTTAGGTCATTTAAATAGAAATAGGGAGGGGAGTCAAAGAGTCAGTATATAAATTTGAGAATTGAGAGAAATATGAAAGTGTGAGAAGAAGCAAAACAAAGGTTAAGAAGTAAGCTCTAGGAAGGACAAGCCATAAACAAAGCTTGAATCTTTGTTGGAAATTAAGGTAAGAGGGATTACTCAAATATTGATGTCAAATGCATGAAGAGTAGAGAGGGATCCTCACCCTCATCTAGATTTTTCTCCATTGTTGAGATTTGTGTGTTTGATTGAGGTTTATGTGAAAACTATTTTGTATGAAATTTGGGCTCTGTTATATTGTTGAGATTGTGTATGATGTTTATTTGCAAATCTTAATTTTTATGCTTATGTTCATGAGTGTTGGCTTGATAAACATATCCTTAAATTTTTAACAAATGAGATAAATGATTAATATGTTCAAATGATGCGCAAAATGATGTATGTTTGATGTGTGATGAAGTTCTGAGCGTATTAGTTTTTACGCAATCAAAATTAGAGCTTCTGAAGTCGTCCAATAGTGAAAATCACATTCTGGGTTTGCAGATATGTGCGTCCACACTTAGTGAAGGAGGGCCTCGCGTAGGGAGACAATCCTGCGGCGAAATTCTTTTGATTTTATTTTCATCATAACTTGAGTTCAGTGGCTCCACTTGAGGTACATTTTAAAGCGTTGGAAAGACAACACGTAGTACTATCTTATGGCAAGGTCGTAAGAGGTTAGTATTGTATTTGAGAATGTGATTATAATTCATTATTTGTTATGTAACGCTAATTGATGGTTAATGGCGAGAAAAATATTTTATTTTGATTGTTGTGATTAATTTCCCCATAAGGAGGGATATTGATGTCTATGTTGACATGATTATTGATGAGAAATTATATGAACATGAGTTTTATGTCGAGATAAAATACTATGATGAATTTAATAATATTTGAGAAGTTTTACATAATTATATCTTGTGAATTATATTTATGTGTATAAGTTGTGAATTATTGGTATAATTATGTGTTGATGAATATAATTATATGTTGTTGATGTTGATACGTGTAATTCGGAGTGAGAACTATTATGATTTCCTTATGTGATGTTATGTACGGTTTGAAGTGGAACTGTTGTACCTCAAAATTTTCCCTCCTATATTTCTCAACACATGGCAAGTGAGGTCCTCAAATTGCTCAAGGAAGTTTAAGAGTTGACCAGACAAACTCTCTCCTAAGGCAGCCTACCTCAAATTAGGGTTTCTATTTTCATCAAGATGTGTGAACCACAAAGGACTCAAATTCTCACCATTGTCCTAATATGTTCTCAATATCATCCATGTCAAGTTTCAAGCCTTGCAGAAGAAGTTTGCTCAGTCAATTGCTCAAATGCCTGAAAATTAATTGTGCTAGGTCAAAAGTCAACTGTGGCCCACATACAGTCAAACTTCAATATTTTTGGTCAAAATCCTCATTTGGAAGTATTATAAATCATTTGATCAAGGGTTGATCATGATTCCTCAAGGATTGCTCACAATTCATCAAAACCCAAAAGTTGCTAAATTAGGGTTTTGCCGGAAAAGTCAACTCAAATTTGACCAAGCATAACTTTCTCATAATTTATCAGAAAGTACTCATCCAAAGCTCATTTTAAAGAGGATTGAATTCCCTACAATTCATCTTCAGCTACCAAGTTCAAAATATGCACCCACAAAAAGATATAAATTTTGACATTATAGGTCCTTTTGAAAAGTCAACAAAAACACATTTTGGATCAAAGCTTCATACATGAACATGGAAGACTCAATTGAGATGAGACAAAAATGGTTTCTTAGAGGACATCCTATGCTTTCTAAAAAGTCAAAGAACACCTCTCTAGGGTCAAAATTGAGAGACTTATGCATTGGCCAAGTTGACCATTTTTGCAAAATTGCCAAATATCAAATGTGCTCAAATTTGCATTTTTTGCTAAATGGGCCCAACTTTTTATGCTTGCACCTCAATTATAATGTGGTCCACGACCCAAATGTTCACTCACTCATTATGTGCTTCATTTTTCAATTTATTTTGATTTTTTATTAATTAAAAAGTGAATTAAATCAAATAAATGATGAAAATTATCAAAGATATGATTTGATTTGTTTTTTTACAGATTGGCAATCAAGATATGCTGAGATTACATGATCAAATCAAATCAAGGGAAATTGGTACAAAAAGAGAATGATTGGCATGAAAATAGAAAGATATCATATGGCTTAAAAATCAAATATTCCATTCATGAATTCTCAAGATTGGATCCAAGTTTGTTAACCTAATTAATTCTAGGTTATATAATGAAGCTTTCCAGATAAAAAAAGGGGTTAGAAGTCGTGAGAAGTGCAGAACAAAACTGAAAAATTCAAAGAAAAGTGGGAGACAAATCTTCTTCCACATGCCAATTCAAGGTGTGCTAGCTATCCCAATCGCTTGCTAGACATCCCAGGAAGCTATTCCAATCACTTCTAGGTCTTGAAACGCCCAGAATCGCACCCTACAGGCACCACGGTTTGCCTAAAAACTTGATTTTGATTTCACTGATTTACTCATCATAAGCATGTTTTAATTATATATCCTTGCTCATCATTGTGTTTGCAAGCTATTGGTACCATTTAATTGCATTTGTAGTGCAGGAATCACAATATGCCATTTTTAGGGTTTCCTTGCTCGTTTTAGGGGTTTTCAGTATAAGTAAAATTAGGCCTTGATTCTGGTACCATGATACTCGTGAGGATGAGACGAGTTGATTGGTACCCTTACCTTTAATTTATATTTCTTGTATAAGATTTTTGGAATGTTACAGGTTTGTAGTTACAGCAAAGTGTCTGTAGGTAAAAGTGCCAAGGTCTAAGACGACGGAGGAGGAAGAAGAAGATAACGTGTCTCAGCATTATTGGGCCATTTGAAAACTGGCGCGTTTTTGGTTCATTTAGTAATCCACTTATTTGTTAAATAATATATTTTGTTTCCCTTGCACTAACAATAGGAATGCGTAGCTCAGCTGGCAACTTGGTATTGGATTTGAGTATAAGGACCTGGGTTCGATCCCCAGGTCCTAACGTTTTATTTGTATTATTTTCAGTTAGTTGATCCAGCGCGTTGCTCATCATGACGTCCACCATACAACCTCAACATCCATCCTTTGATCCAGCATGCCATCGGATCCAACGCCCAGGTAGCAAGGGACCACCATACGCCTCAGGTCAACGCCCATGCCAGATCCAGCGCTGACCAGGCTTAATGCTTATTTGGGCCAAGAAAATCATATTTGCACCCCCCAGCATGCTATTCACCACATGCCCATCTCTTCACTTTTTTATTTCTTCTTTTTTTTTTAATTCTTTTACTATTTTCTTTTAATTATTTTAATTAATAAAATTAAATCACTTTTTTTTATAAAATCACAAAATCAAGAATTCACAAAAATAAGAATTAGGTTTTTTTATCAAATTTAATTTAATTTAGGGAAATTTTAACTTGTTTTTATAATTAAAACCAATTAGAAAAATTAGGTTTAAGTTCTTGATTTAATTCTTTTATTTTTTCTCAAATAAATAAAAATACAAAAAAATAGGTTAACTTAATTATTTTTCTTAATTAAAATTAATTAGAACTTAGGATTTTCTTTTAATTCAATTATTCCATTGTTTTTTTAAAATAACGAAACGCGACAAAATAATGATTTTTCTTTAGTCAATTACAATTAGGTTTAGTCAAGGGTCAAAATCCTAATCGTCCTCGCATTTAATTCGCCGCGTGCTTGTTATTTATTTTTTCCAATACTTTGTAACTGTTCATGGTTTTTAATAGTTTTAACTAGGGCTTTTACTTATCGCTTTTCCCCCGTGTTTTTGGTTATGTAATTAATCCCCCTCCCTGAAGCCTTGTAATAGCTAGGTTTATTTTCTCGCATTTTTAATTCCACAAATATTTAACTGTTTAGATGTATGCTAATAGGATTGTATGGTAAGAATGCATGACAAAATTAAAATGGCTAGAAAACCCTAATGTGAAAAGATAAATAACTGAAACAAATCACTCGCAATATCAATCTTAGGGTATACTCTAACTTCGGTTGCCTTCGGTAAACGATCATTAAGCATAGGGTGTCTTAGTGGTTGCTCTGCTGTCTAAAAAGATCAAATGTCCCATCCGAATGTTGCCTCAGAAATGTAGTCTCGGAAATGTTGCCTCGGAAATGTTGCCTCGAACATGATCTTAAGACTCTAGGGTTATTACTAAGGTATCATAATATTGCTTTAGTGATCGTACGTCCCTTTCGAGTAGAATAGAAACGATCTTTTTTCGAGTAGGTAGATGCTAGTAGATACTTGCTCAGATAAAAAAATTTCACACTTACACCTTTTCAAAAAAAATTTCAAAACAACTTCGTCACACCCTTGAGGACCGATACAAGGGTTATCACGAAGTAAAACATTTTTCTAAAAAATAAGCACACAAACACACGCAATTTAAAAATGAGCAAGTACCTAAGAGCCCAATGTAAACCATGGATAGAAAGGGTGCTAACACCTTCCCTTTCTATAATCTACCCCCCGTACTCAGAATATCTCGAAAAAGGATTTTTTTTCTGTACTTTTTTCCTTTCCGGTTGGATGAAATAAAAGTCGGTGGTGACTCTTGCTTACCGCGATATTTTGCGAACAAAAAATGCAAAACACAAACCAGTATTAAACAGTCGGTTCTGCCACCGTATCACAGAACTGGCGACTCTGCTGGGGGACTTCTATAAAGTGGGGTATACCTTAGGATTTAGATCATTTTAAAATTGCTTCTCTTGATTGTTTTGTTTGCTTTACTTTTGAGGGTTTTATCTGGGGTTACTATAGATCCTACACCCGGATCTAGGGAACACCTTTTAGGTATGTAGAAATAGACTGTGAGGGAACTGTACGGTGTAGACTGATATGGTTAAAGTAGTATCTACGTTGATGTGGCACTTTGGTTGGTACCGGTATCCCTTGTTGAGAAACGAGGAGAATACGGGGCCACTGCATGGTGTCGTGAAGCATCAACTGACCTTAGAACCTTTAATTGCCCAACTTAGCCATTAGAAAGTAGCGAGATAGCCGGCCTCGGTGTAGAGCTGAGAACTGGTTAATACTCGATGCTACACTCATTGAGACCAGACTTTCGGAATATTTTAGCCACAAGAAAAGATTGCGTAAGCTGAAACCATGACCGATAAAGGATGGTCGGTGATATTGAGATCCTCTAGAACCCGGTTACTTTTCTAGGACAGGTTTGAAACCAACTTAACTTCAAGAGGGTATTACCTTTGACCTCATGCAAGCCTTAAACCTAAGGGCTTTGCGTGATTTGACTGTGTTTGCAATACCTGTGTTTGCTATACCTGTGGTTTATCATGACATCATGCATCATAACATGGCATTCATGCTTCATTACACTAACCATTTCAAAGACCAAGGGAATTTATCTTTGTTCTGTTTTGCAGATCATGGCTTCCGTGCGTAGAAATACTATCTGAATCAACTTTGTACATATACCTTTCCAACTTAAAGAGCTAGCATCAAGAGTTTCTGAAACTTCTACTTTCATTAAGAGACACGGTCAACTTCTCAGCCTGGTTACTTCAAACCTTGATGAATAGATGATGAGTGTACTTTTTCAATTCTTCGATCCCAAGCATCACTGCTTCACCTTTCCAGATTATCAGTTGGTACCCACCTTGGAAGAATTCTCTCAGCTATTGGGCATATCCATTCTTGAACAGGTACCCTTTACAGGTATAGAAGAAGTTCCTAAGCTAGAAATCATTGCCTCAACTTTGCATTCGAAACGGCCGACGTGGTATCCAATTGGGAAACTCGAAGCGGAGTCGAGGGTTTTCTAGCCAAATTTCTGATAGACCAAGCTCAGCTATTTTGGGATGATTTGGATTTTCAGGCTTTTGAGGATGTCTTGGCTCTTCTTATCTATGGTTTGGTTCTCTTCCCTAATCCGGACTCCTTTGTAGATGTGAATGCTATCAAGATCTTCCTTTCTCGCAACCCTGTGCCTACCTTGCTTGGAGATATTTTGCACGCTCTCCATACTCGTACCATGAAGAGAAGAGGGACTCTTATGTGCTGCATGTCGTTGCTGTCGAGGTGGTTTATTTCTCACCTCCCTAAGTATGTACTGAAGAACGAAAAAGGTTTGGGTTGGTCGCACAGAATAATGTCACTCGCTCATGCGGATATTCTTTGGTGTTCCCGAGCTATGGAAGACATTGCTATTATTGGCCGCTGTGGGAAGTACCCTAATGTCCCATTACTTGGTATCAGATGGGGTATAACTTACAATCCTTGTCTAGATTTGCAACAATTTGGTAATGCTCTAAGGGATGGTCCCCATGAGTTACTTATTGAGGGCATTGTATTCAACTATGAGGATGATGTTAAGGAGTATTGTCGGAGGTTCATACAAGCTTGGGGCATGGTAAACAGATCTGACCCCAAAGAGTTGGGACCAAAGACTTCCATTCCTATGGAGCCTTACCTCCAATGGGTACGAGCTCGTGCCCAAAAGCTTATCATGCCTTATGTGGCCATATTACCAGTGATTGTGGATCCCACTACTGAAGAAGGCATTCCTTACACGGTTCTCTATCCTTACATGCCTATCGATCTTGGGGAGTTAGATAGGTCTTGGATTCAGCTGAGGAATGAGCGGGATACTTACAGGGAACATTTACATGATCAAGAGAGGAAGGTTTTAAAGCTCACCAGGCAGCTCCAAGAAGAAAGAGTGCTCAATGATTATATCAGCACAAAGAGAAAGCGTCCATGGGACTTTTGATTTTTCTTTTCTAGTTTTAGATTTGTTTTGTTTACTTATTTGTAACGCCTTAAAGGCATTGTGAACCTTCAAATTTAAGCTAATAAAGTTTTGTTTATTTTGGTTTGCAAATTTAAATTTCCCGAAGTCTTTGAAATCATTACATGCGCATCCCATTATCATATACATCATTACAGGTACCACTACAGCTTTCTCATCTTCTTCGCTGTTTATTTCAGCAGAAATGTCTTCCGATTAAGTCATCAAGGATCTTCAGGCGCAGAACGCCCAGTTCCAACATATGTTCATCAGTCTAGCAAAGGGGCAAGAGGATCTGAAAGCCCTCATTCTGAAAGAGAAGAAGAAGAAGAAGACTGGTATTCTGAATATGGGAAAAAGATTTGGAGAAAGGTTGAAGCACCAAACTGATCTGACTTCTTCATCCAAGGAAGGGGAGAACCAAAAAGGGGAAAAGGACCCTAGTCCTGCAGTTTCTGACGACGATACTGATTACAACGATGAGAAATATCCTCCTGCTGAGGATATATACAAATAGTTAGAAGACCGTCTGAGTGCTATGGAAGTTCAGAAGATACCTGGTTTGGATTTCAGAGAATTGGGATTGGTATCGGGAGTGGTCATCCCTCATAAGTTCAAAGCTCCACTTTTTTCCAAGTATGATGGGGTGTCCTGCCCAAAACTCCATCTCCATTCGTATGTCCGAAAAATCCAACCCCACGCCGCTGATAGAAATTTGTGGGTGCACTTCTTTCAAGATAGTTTGTCAGGGACTCAGCTTGAATGGTTCTACCAGTTGGAGGGAGCCAGTGTCCGAAACTGGGAAGATCTTGCTGCTGCTTTCTACAAGCAGTATCAGTACAATGCCGACTTTGCTCCTACTCGTACTCAACTCCAGGTTATGTCCATGGGTGAAGGTTTTAAAGATTATGCACAGAAGTGGAGAGACTTGGCTGGGAGGGTTCAACCCCCTTTGTCTGATAGGGAATTGGTGGATATGCTCCTTGGTACGCTGGCTGGTCCATTTTTCAATCACTTAATCAGCAGCTCGTCATCTGGTTTCACCGAGTTGATTTTAACTTGAGAAAGAGTAGAAGCTGGAATTCGGAGTGGTAAAATACAGAAGGATGCCTCCTCGAGTTCCACTAAGAAGCCTTTCGCTGGTAATAAGGAAGCCAGTGCGGTCTATAGCCTGAGGGGCCAAAGCAGATCTGAACACCGTCAAACGGTAAATGCTGTAGTGATACCAAGACCCGCAGTTGCTCCACAATGCAACAATCAGCAAAGGGTGGAAAGACCACAGCGACAATTTACCCGCATCAGCATGACTTTGGTTGAAGTTCTTCCTCATTTGTTAAAACCCAACTTGGCAACCTTGAGAGAGGCTCCCAAGAATCCAAACACTACTTCTCCCAGATACAATCCCAACGCGCTGTGCGCCTACCATTCTGAGAGTCCAGGCCACGATACAAATGATTGTTGGGCTCTGAGAAACAAAGTACAAGACTTGCTTGAAGCCAAGGAGATAGAGTTCGATGCTCCAGAAAAGCCTAATGTTATAACTGCTCCCATGCCCAAACATGGTCGTGGAGTTAATGTTGTCGACACTGATTTGTTTGTGACCTCTGTTGAAGAAATTTCTACTCCTCTTATGACTGTTAAGAAGAATTTTCTGTTGGCCAGTTTATTTCCGAGTTATGGTGAAGGTTTCCACATGTGTTCGATTATACCTTTTGGTTGCCGTTTGTTGAAGTCAGGTGTTCAGCGCCTGATGGATAATAAAGAGATTTTGTTCGAAAAGACTATGATTCCTGTTGTTCCAAATGAAGACATTGCCATTATAACCATTTCCTCCAATCCTTCCAAGGTTTCCTCGAGAAGACCTGTTAGGATTACACATGTTCAAAGAATTGCTCCACTGATAATCATTGTCCCTGGTCCCATCCCGTACACCTCAGACAAGGCTGTCCCATGGCATTATGGTGCTGATATGTACTATCATGGCATTAAGCAAGATCTGAAGAATGAAGAAGTTGATAATGATGTCAGTAATATTGTCGGGACTAGTAAGGTTACCCGAAGTGGAAGGGTTTTCTCTCCTGAGATTGCTCCGAGGATCATCAAGCCTACTGTTATTCCAAATGCTGCTCCAACCAGCACTCCTGACATTTCTCCTGTGCCTACTCCAGTTATTACCTCTACTGCTGAGCCATATGGGACTCGGGGAAAGGAAATTATAGGTGAGCCTGCCCGGACAGAGGCACCTAAGAAAATCGTTGTGGAAGCCTCTAAACAAGAAATAGAGGAGATACTGAAAATTATTAAGAAGAGCGATTACAATGTGGTAGAGCAGCTGAGGCAAACCCCATCAAAGATATCCATGTTGTCTCTACTATTGTGTTCTGAAGCCCATGTGAAGGCTTTGATTGCATTTCTCAAGATTGCGCATGTGCCGCAGGAAACTTCAGCAGATCAGTTCAAAGATTGTATGGACAGCCTGACTGCTGACAATGGGCTGGGTTTTTCAGAAGCGGATCTGACACCGAAAGGAAGAAATCATAATGATGATATGCATGTCTCGATTGAGTGCAGGGGCACCACTATGGCCCATGTGCTGGTAGATACCGGGTCTTCATTGAATGTTCTTCCAAAGAAAGCGTTGGACCATTTGGATTGTGAGGGTTTAACTCTAAAGCCTAGTAACATTGTGGTAAGTGCTTTTGACGGATCGAAGAGAATGGTGCACGGGGAAATAGACATCCCTGTCAAAGTGGGTTCTCAGACTTTTGGGTCCACCTTCTACATAATGGATATCAGGCCTTCGTATTCTTGCTTGTTGGGTCGTCCTTGGATCCATGAGGCTGGGGCAATTACTTCCATACTCCACCAAATGCTGAAGTATCCGGTGAAGGGAAAGATTGTCACAGTGCGAGGTGAAGAAGAATATATGGTGAGTCACTTCAATTCCTTCCGATACATAGAGATGGACGGGGAATTCATAGAAACTCCTTGTCATAATTTTGAAGAGGTCCCTCAGTTCTTGGCATCAACTGAAGTTACTACCGATAAACCTCCGTTGAAGACGGCTTCTCTCAAGGACGCCAGGGTTGTGGTTGAAGAAGGTGGGTGTACCAATTGGGGTCATCTCCCTGATTTCACTCACAAAACTGAAAAATTTGGTTTAGGCTTTACTACAGGGGCTCAAAGGGCTGTTAGGCGCGCTCGGGCTGGAAGACCTCCTCTACACATCACCAATTGGGGAATTAATGCAATTGAAGACAATGAAGGGGATTCAGACATCGACAGCTGGATCTACCCAACAACCAACGGTGGACCAAATAATTGGATGGCTAGGGACTTCATACCTGTTTCTTTTATTCTGCAGTAATTTACTCATTTGTTTTAAGATTTGTAATAAACAATTTGAAACTTTACAACCCGGTGCCTTGCCCGAGGCACCTTAACTTTGCTTGTGAGGGCTATTATTTGTCATTTCATATATCATTAATAAAGAATTGGACGTTTCTTGCATACAAATTTTGCGCTCCTTGTTTTTCTTTTGTCTCTCACTTTATCAAAACAGCTATTCTCTTACACACACTCACGTATCATACTGCAGATCCATATCCACTCTGGATCCCATTGATAACAGCCCTGCTACTGCCAATTATGACTTCAAAGATCCGATCAACCAAGCCGAGGACGAAGGTGAGGATGATTGTGAGGTGCCTGGAGAACTTGCTAGACTATTACAGCAGGAAGAAAGGGCCATACAGCCTCATGAAGAGCCAATCGAGTCAGTGAATTTGGGTACAGAGGAAGACAAGAAAGAGGTTAAAATAGGTGTGAATCTGGAGCCTAGTGTCAAACAACGGTTAATACAGATGCTACACGACTATGTTGAGATCTTCGCCTGGTCCTATGAAGACATGCCTGGCTTGGACACTGATAATGTGGTACATCTCCTGCCGACTAAAGAAGAATGTCCTCCGGTTAAACAGAAGGTTCATCGTATGCGCCCTGAAATGTCAGAGAAGATCAAGGCAGAGTTCATGAAACAGTTCGACGCAGGATTCTTAGCTGCCACTTCTTATCTGCAGTGGGTTGCCAACATCGTCCTGGTACCTAAGAAGGATGGTAAGGTAAGGATGTGTGTGGACTATAGAGATCTGAACAGGGCAAGCCCCAAAGACGACTTCCCACTTCCTCACATTGACGTTTTAGTCGACAACACCGCGAAGCACAAGATCTTCTCCTTTATGGATGGTTTTTCTGGCTACAACCAGATCAAGATGGATCCTGAGGACATGGAGAAGACAACCTTAGTTACACAGTGGGGCACCTTCTGTTACAAGGTAATGCCTTTTGGGTTGAAGAACGATGGGGAAACTTATCAGCGCGCCATGGTCGCTTTGTTCCACGATATGATTCACCACGAGATCGAGGTTTTTGTTAATGACATGATAGCTAGGTCCCAGACTGAGGAAGAGCACCTTGATCATATCCAGAAACTGTTTGACAGGTTGAAGACGTATAAGCTGAGGTTGAATCCGAACAAGTGTACCTCTGGGGTAAGGTCTGGTAAGCTTCTGGGCTTTGTTGTTAGTGATAAGGGTGTTCAGGTGGATCCTGCAAAGGTAAAAGCCATACAAGAGATGTCGGCTCCCCGCACAGAAAAAGAAGTCAGAGGTTTCTTGGGACATTTGAATTACATCTCCAGGTTCATTTCATATCTGACTACTACTTGTGAGCCAATCTTCAAGCTTCTGAAGAAAGATCAAGTGGTAAAGTGGAATGATGAATGCCAGACCGCTTTCGAAAGAATCAAGTACCACCTTCAAGAACCACCAATTTTGATGCCTCCAGTTGAAGGAAGACCTTTGATATTATACTTGACAGTGCTAGACAATTCAATGGGGTATGTGTTGGGGCAGCATGACGAGTCTGTTCGAAAAGAGCATGCAATTTACTACCTTAGCAAAAAGTTTACCTACTGTGAGACCCGATACTCATTGCTCGAGAAAACTTGCTGCGCTTTGGCATGGGCTGCTCGCCGACTGAGACAGTATACGCTGACTCACACTACCTTGTTGATATCAAAGATGAATCTGATCAAGTATATTTTTGAGAAGCCCGCCTTATCCAGAAGAATAGCAAGATGGCATATGATCTTAACCGAGTACGACATCCAATACACGACCCAAAAAGCAATTAAGGGGAGTGTATTAGAGGATCATTTGGCGCATCAGGCTGTGGATGACTACCAATCCATGAATTTCGAGTTCCCGGATGAGAATATCATGTTGGTAACTTACTGTGAAGAACCTGGACCGGATGAAGGACCCGAGGAGGGATCCCAATGGTCTATGTTTTTTGATGGAGCCTCAAACGCATTGGGTAATGGCATTTGCGCTGTAATTATATCTCCTGAGGGTTGTCATACTCCGTTCACCGCCCGATTATGTTTCTACTGCACCAACAATATGGCGGAGTATGAAGCGTGTATCATGGGTCTTCGAGCTTCCATTGACCTTAGGATTAAGTTCTTAAGTGTATTTGGAGATTCCTCTCTGGTAATAAGTCAGATCAAAGGCGAGTGGGATACGAAGCACCCGAATCGTATTCCTTACAAAGAGTATGTACTGACATTGCTCCCACACTTTGAGGAGATAACCTTTGAACATTTCCCACGAGAAGAGAACCAGTTGGCGGACGTGCTAGCTACTATGTCTTCTATGTTTAAAGTCAGGTGGGACAATGAAGCTCCCCATATTACCATTGAGAGGTTGGATGAACCCGCACATTGCTATGACATTGAGACTGAAGAGGTAGCAGATAAACCATGGTTTCATGAGGTAAAGAAGTATCTTGAGGCTCAAGAATACCCCGAGGGGGCATCTGTTAAAGATAAGAAGATTCTGAGAAGGTTCACTGCGAAGTTCTTCATCAGTAATGGAATCCTCTATAAGCATAACCATGATTCAACCTTACTGCGGTGTGTAGACAAGAGCGAAGCGGAAAGGATCATTACAGATTTACATGAAGGCACCTTCGGAACCCATTCTAGTGGACACGTCGTGGCTAAGAAGATCCTACGGGAAGGATACTACTGGTCCACTATGGAAGCCGATTGTTATCAGCATTCTCGAACCTGTCATAAATGCCAAATCTATGTTGATAAGGTGCATGTGCCTCCAGTCCCTCTGAATATCTTGATAGCTCCTTGGCCCTTTGCAATGTGGGGCATTGACATGATCGGAGAGATCAGACCTAATGCGTCTAACGGGCATCGCTTCATTCTAGTAGCAATTGATTATTTCACAAAGTGGGTTGAGGCAGCTTCCTTTTCTACAGTAACCAAGAACATCGTGGCGCGGTTTATCCGACACAATCTGATCTGTTAATATGGTGTACCAGAGAGGATTATTACTGACAATGGTACAAATCTCAACAACACAATGATCATCGAGTTCTGTAAATAGTTCAAGATACAACATCATAACTCTTCTCCCTATCGACCGAAGATGAATGGGGCTGTTGAAGCAGCTAACAAGAACATCAAGAAGATTGTGCAGAAGATGATGGTGACATATAAAGACTGCCACAAGATGTTACCATTCGCTCTTCATGGGTACCGTACCTCAGCACGGACGTCGACAGGGGAAACACTCTACTCCTTGGTGTATGGGATAGAGGCGGTCCTACCCATCGAAGTCCGGATACCCTCTCTCAGGATTATGAAGGATACGGGTTTGAACGAAGACGACTGGATCCAAACCCGACTTGATCAGCTGAATCTAATCGATGAAAAGAGACTTACTACTATCTATCATAGTCAGACGTATCAAAAGAGAATGATCAAGGCTTTTAACAAGAAAGTCAGACGTCAAGAATATCAAGTCGGGGATCTAGTGATTAAACGCATCATACTACCGCAAGGTGATCCCAGGGGAAAATGGACCCCCACATACGAAGGGCCATTTGTGGTTAAGAACATTTTCTCGGGAGGAGCTATGATTCTAACCACCATGGATGATGACGACCTTCCTCACCCCGTCAATGCAGACATAGTGAAAAGATACTACGCATAATCAAAGACCCGTTAGGTTAACTGGCCTAGGCAAAAATAAGGGCTTCCCGGCGAACCAAAAGGGTTCGGAAAAAAGTAAGGGGTGAAAATGAAAAAAAAACTGTACACCCGGCAAGTCGAAAACCTAAAAAGGAGACTTGGGCAAAAAAGGGTATCCCGGTGGATTGAAAACCCGAAAGGGCGGTCCAGGCAAAAATTAAGGATCGAAGTGTAACACTATGTCTCATTGGGTCATCTCGCGACCAGACTTCGGTATCAACTATCAAGCTCGGAGAGCGCCAATCAATCTAATCAACCTTCGGCCAAGTAGAAAAGTGATGAGACGCTTGAAGATATAAAGGCAATAGCCGAGTTGGAACCCAATGGGGTTGTTTCACATAGCGGTTTTTTTTCTTCCTTTTATACAAATTGTAGTTTTTGTCGGCGGCGTTCTCTTACTAGGACGTCAGCCTCTTTGTACAAAAATGCCTATTATGGGCCAATTGCAAAAATCAATACAATTCATTTTCACAAGAAATTTCAATTTGTTTTTCCTTTTCTGTTTTGTTTTGCAAGAACGTCCAATGATTCATTTTTGATATATGCATTTGAAAATGATTGCTGCTCATAAATATTTACATAAGAGACAAATGTCAATTGCTCGTAATTTTAGAAACAGGGAAAAAAAGAAGTGCCAAACCTTACAGTTACTCTGCCCATCAGGTATCGGGATAGAGCCAGATTGAGAACATGAGTAGTGGTACATACACTCCCCACAGAGTAAAAAGTATCCAAGGACAGTGATGTTAGCTTTCTCGAACAGGACATAAATCTCCCCATCTGAGGTTCACAATCGCGGGTGAGTC
The DNA here is from genome assembly GCA_948472305.1 of Vicia faba. Classification (NCBI taxonomy): domain Eukaryota; kingdom Viridiplantae; phylum Streptophyta; class Magnoliopsida; order Fabales; family Fabaceae; genus Vicia; species Vicia faba. The sequence goes on along the minus strand of OX451738.1, from coordinate 1,470,734,645 downwards.
AGTAAATTTTTCCCCAAGAAGAGATTCAATCTCCAACAGGATTCAGTATCGCCAGCAACAGAAATTTATCCCCGGTGGAGTTTATTTCTCCAAATCAGCAGATCTATCAACAGAGTATTTCCTCTCCGACAGAGTTATTCTCCCGCAGAGTTGTTCTCAAATAGAGTCTCTCCTCGACAGAATATCCGTAAACGAGGGGCAAATCCCCAGCATAGTAATCTTTGTTCACCATCCCCAACAAAAGTAGAGGAACTATGGTTTTTTATAGCAGTCAATAATACCATTTCTTATACTCTCCAAACAGCAGTCAGGGATTTGTTTTCCCAGACTCAGATTATTACGTCAGCATTTCATGTTCATACATCATGACATGTGCATACATTACATATAACATAACCTCAGTTATTTTGAGAACCTCATCACAATGCATCTCATGCATCGCACATAACTAACCATGTATTTCTTTCAGGAAAGACATTTATTATCAACAATTTCTAGCAGGTCCATGATCAACACTCAAAGCAAACAGAGTAATCATCGGTGCGACAAATGCAACTTTACCCAGGTTCCTCACAGAAGTCCTACACAGACTCATCACAAAGCAACCTTACCCAGGTTCCCTCTGCAGTTTTACCCAAACTCATCTCGAAGTAACCCTACCATCCAGGTTCCTTCTCACAGCCCTACTATCCAGGCTTTCACATTGAAGTAACCCTACTACCCAGGTTCCTTCTCACAGCCTTACTATCCAGGCTTTCATCTCGGAGTAACCCTACTATCCAGGTTCCTTCTCACAGCCTTACTATCCAGGCTTTCATCTCAGAGTAACCCTACTATCCAGGTTCCTTCTCACAGCCCTACTATCTCGACTTTCATATCGAAGTAACCCTACTATCCAGGTTCCTTCTCACAGCCCTACTACCCAGGATTTCATATCGAAGTAACCCTACTATCAAGGTTCCTTCTCACAACCCTACTATCCCGGCTTTCATATCGAAGTAACCCTACTATCCAGGTTCCTTCTCACATCCCTACTATCCAGGCTTTCATATCGAAGTAACCCTACTATCCAGGTTCCTTCTCACAGCCCTACTATCCCGACTTTCATATCGAAGTAACCCTACTATCCAGGTTCCTTCTCACAGCCCTACTATCTAGGCTTTCATATCGAAGTAACCATACTATCCAGGTTCCTTCTCAAGCCCTACTATCCAGGCTTTCATATCGAAGTAACCCTACTATCCAGGTTCCTTCTCACAGCCCTACTATCCAGGCTTTCATATCGAAGTAACCCTACTATCCAGGTTCCTTCTCAAGTCCTACTATCCAGGCTTTTATATCAAAGTAACCCTACTATCCAAGTTCCTTCTCATAACCTTACTATCCGGGTTCTTCCTCTCTTATCCCCAGACATCAGTCCACAACACTGTAAGACTGGGACCCGATCAAACACAATTGATTTCACATTTCCCCAGAAAGTCGCGGTGCAACATATACCCCGACCAGATACGCAGTTCACTTCCGCTTCGCCAAACTGGGGTTATTCCCCAGTAGAGTAACGGACAACTGAATATCCTAAAACTTTATTTCTCTCAAGAAAGAGACCAGTATTCCCCAGCGAAATCCTCCTCAACAGTAGGTATGCAGGTTCTCACAAAGGAATCTCTTATACGATCGACACCTCTTCGGATGGCATCTTTAAGACCATCTCCGAAAATTCTCTAGAAACTTCCGAATGGCATCTGTAAGCCCATTTCCGATATCACAAATCGAGTATCATTTCATGCGAGCACAAATTTCTGGGCACTCTAGTGTTCAATCATCTTTCACCTTCAGATCACGAAAGGCAAACGAGCCAATCTACATCCTCAGGTTTAAGAATATTGATCAGGGGCAGCTGTTGTACCCTAAAATTTGCCCTCCCATATTTCTCAACACATGGCAAGTGAGGTCCTCAAATTGCTCAAGGAAGTTCAAGAGTTGACTAGACAAACTCTATCCTAAGGTAGCCTACCTAAAATTAGGGTTTCTATTTTCATCAAGATGTGTGAACCACAAAGGACTCAAATGCTCACTATTGTCCTAATATGTTCTCAATATCATACATGTCAAGTTTCAAGCCTTGTAGAAGAAGTTTGCTCAGTCAATTGCTCAAATGCCTGAAAATCAACTATGCTAGGTCAAAAGTCAACTGTGGCCCACGTACAGTAAAACTTCAAGATTTTTGGTCAACATCCTCATTTGGAAGTATTATACATCATTTTATAAAGGGTTGATCATGATTCCTCAAGGATTGCTCACAATTCATCAAAACCCAAAAGTTGCTAAATTAGGGTTTTGTAGGAAAAATCAACTCAACTTTTACCAAGCATAACTTTCTCATACTTTATCAGAAATTACCCATCCAAAGCTCATTTTAAAGAATATTCAATTCCCTACAATTCATCTTCATATCCCAAGTTCAGAATATGCACCCACAAAAAGATATAAATTTTGACATTATAGGTCCTTTTGAAAAGTCAACAAAAACACCTTTTGGGTCAAAGCTTTATACACGAACATGGAAGACTCAATTGAGATGAGACCAAAAGGGTTGCTTAGATAACATCCCAGGATTTCTAAAAAGTCCAAGAACACCTCTCTAGGGTCAAAATTGAGAGAGTTATGCATTGGACAAGTTGACCAATTTTGCAAAATTTCCAAAAGTCAAATGTGCTCAAATTTGCATTTTTTTGCTAAATGGGCCCAACTTTTTATGCTTGCACCTCAATTATAATGTGGTACATGACCCAAATGTTAACTCACTCATTATGTGCTTCATTTTTCAATTTATTTTGATTTTTATTAATTAAAAAGTGAATTAAATCAAATAAATGATGAAAATTATCAAAGATATGATTTGATTTGTTTTTTTACAGATTGGAAATCAAGATATGCTGAGCTTACATGATCAAATCGAATCAATGGAAATTGGTACAAAAAGAGCATGATTGGCATGAAAATATAAAGATATCATATGGCTTAAAAATCAAATATTCCATTCATGAATTCTCAAGATTGGATCCAAGTTTGTTAACCTGATTCATTCTAGGTTATATAATGAAGCTTTCCAGATCAAAAAACAAGGGTTAGAAGTTGTGAGAAGTGCAGAACAAAACTGAAAAATTCAAAGAAAAGTGGGAGACAAATCTTCTTCCACAGGCCAATTCAAGGTGTGCTAGCTATCCCAATCGCTTGCTAGACATCCCAGGAAGCTATTCCAATCACTCCCAGGTCTTGAAACGCCTAGAATCGCACCCTACAGGCACCACAGTTTGCCTAAAAACTTGATTTTGATTTCACTGATTTACTCATCATAAGCATGTTTTAATTATATATTCTTGCTCATCATTGTGTTTGCAAGCTATTGGTACCACTTAATTGCATTTGCAGTGCAGGAATCACAATATGCCATTGCTAGGGTTTCCTTGCTCGTTTTAGGGGTTTTCACTATAAGTAAAATTAAGCCTTGATTCTGGTACCATGATACTCGTGAGGATGAGAAGAGTTGATTAGTACCCTTACCTTTCATTTATATTGCTTGTATAGGATTTTGGAATGTTACAGGTTTGTAGTTACAACAAAGTGTCCGTAGGTAAAAGTGCCAAGGTCTAAGACGACGGAGGAGGAAGAAGAAGAAGATAACATGTCTCAACATTATTGGGCTATTTGAAAACTGGCGCGTTTTTGGTTCATTCAGTAATCCACTTATTTGTTAAATAATATATTTTGTTTCCCTTGCACTAACAATAAGAATGTGTAGCTCAGCTGGCAGCTTGGTATTGGATTTGAGTATAAGGACCTGGGTTCGATCCCCAGGTCCTAGAATTTTATTTGTATTATTTTCAGTTATTGATCCAGTGCATTGCTTATCATGACGTCCACAATACAACCTCAACATCCATCCTTTGATCCAGCATGCCATCAGATCCAACGCCCAAGTAGCAAGGGACCACCATACTCCTCAAGTCAACGCCCATGCCAGATCCAGCGCTGACCAGGCTTAATGCTTATTTGGGCCAAGAAAATCATATTTGCACCCCCAACGTGCTATTTACCACCGGCCCATCTCTTCACTTTTTTATTTCATTTTTTTTTAATTCTTTTACTATTTTCTTTTAATTATTTTAATTAACAAAATTAATCACTTTTTTTACAAAATCACAAAATCAAGAATTCACAAAAATAAGAATTAGGTTTTTTTATCAAATTTAATTTAATTTAGTTTAATTTAATTTAGGGAAATTTTAACTTGTTTTTATAATTAAAACAAATTAGAAAAATTAGGTTTAAGTTCTTGATTTAATTCTTTTCTTTTTTCTCAAATAAATAAAAATACAAAAAAATAGGTTAACTTAATTATTTTTCTTAATTAAAATTAATTAGAACTTAGGATTTTCTTTTAATTCAATTATTCCATTATTTTTTTTAAAAATAACAAAATGCGACGAAAAAAATGATTTTTCTTTAATCAATTACAATTAGGTTTAGTCAAGGGTCAAAACCCTAATCGCCCTTGCATTTAATTCGCCGCGCGCTTGTTATTTATTTTTTCCAATACTTTGTAACTGTTCATGGTTTGTAATAGATTTAACTAGGGCTTTTACTTATCGCTTTTTCCCCGAGTTTTTGATTATGTAATTAATCCCCCTCCCCGAAGCCTTGTAATAGCTAGGTTTATTTTCTCGCATTTTTAATTCCCGCAAATATTTAACTGTTTAGATGTATGCTAATAGATTGTATGGCAAGAATGCATGACAAAATTAAAATGGCTAGAAAACCCTAATGTGAAAAGATAAATAACTGAAACAAATCACTCGCACATATCACTCTTAGGGTATACTCTCACTTCGGTTGCCTTCGGTAAACGATCATTAAGCATAGGGTGTCTTAGTGGTTGCTCTTCTATCTAAAAAGATCAAATGTCCCATTCAAATGTTGCCTCGGAAATGTTGCCTCGGAAATTTTGCCTCAAACATGATCTTAAGACTCTAGGGTTATTACTAAGGTATCCTAATATTTCTTTAGTGATCGTACGTCCCTTTTGAATTGACCCTTACAAATTCCAACGATGGTGCTACCTATTTCTCAATAGTAGGATAGCGCTGTCTAAAGGAAGAAAAAATAGAAACGATCTTTTTTCGAGTAGGTAGATGCTAGTAGGTACTTGCTCAGATCAAAACTTTTCACACTTACACCTTTTCAAACAAATTTTCAAAACAACTTCGTCACACCCTTGAGGACCGATACAAGAGTTATCACGAAGTAAAACATTTTTCTATAAAAAAAGCACACAAACACAAGCAATTTAAAAATGAGTAAGTACCTAAGAGACCATGGAAAACCATGGATAGAAAGGGTGCTAACACCTTCTCTTTCTATAATCTACCCCCCGTACTCAGAATATCTCGAAAACGGATTTTTTTCTGTACTTTTTTCCTTTCCGGTTGGATGAAATAAAAGTCGGTGGCGACTCTTGCTTACCGCGACATTTTGCAAACAAAAAACGCAAAACGCAAACTAGTATTAAACAGTTGGTTCTACCACCGTATCACAGGAACCAATAGTGTGGTTGCATATGTATGTCACGTATCATGTGTCGTGTTGAGAAGTCACGAGTTATTGATTAAGAAGTGGGGATTAGTGATGAGTTTGAGTTCGAAGAGGAACCAGAATGAGTGGATGAATATCAATAACATAACTCTGATGTCCACAAAATAGTACCATGTGCGTTGAGTCAAGATTTTTTTATCACATTGCATACATAAAAGTATTGTGAATTGTTTCGTTGTTGTGAATATGCTTGATGTGTTTGTTGATTTGTTTATATATTCTACCGTTACTATGTTTTAAACCGCTAATATGTTTGAGTGTATTCTCACCCCTATCTTTTTTGTATGGTGTTCTCTACGTTGTTGTCTAGATACTCAAGAGGAGCAATAATTGTTGTGACTTGGAAGATGACATTGGGGCTTTCTTTGTTTATTTATCTTTTTATGTTATTTTAGTTTCGGTTTCTCTAATCTGTAACACTGGAAATGGGTCATTTGTTAATGTTTGATTTAATGTTTTTTTGGATTATTTAATTTAATCAAGTACTTTATTTTTTATGATATAATTTAAAGAATCTCTTATTTGTTGAGTTTCACTACATGTTTAATTATTTTGATTGAAAGAGTATAACATGATGAGTAGGTGTAACACCTTAATTGAGTATAATATTTTTTTTATCTTTTTGAATTAAAGAGTCGAGGTTTAGAGTTTTACATAGTTGGTATCATAGAATGTCGGTCCATTCGGCCTAGGTTGTGTGAATTTGTTTATTTCCCTGGCATATGACATGTGTGTGAACAATGTCGAAGCTCGTTTTTCTTTCCTAACTGCTTTCCCGTAGGAGTGGGATTGAAACAAGTGGGGCAGAAGCTTATGATTCTCTGAAATGTTTCATGTGTGGAGAGTTAGTTTAGCTTGTTGTTAATTGCAAAAGTGCAAGTGTTTGTATGAGGCTGTGTTGTTTCCCGAATCCGAAGAGAGTATGGATTCGAGATTCACGTTCTCCGGTCAGGTAGAGATGTCCTCGAGGGAAGATGATCAAGTGCTTATGATGTTTTCTTTTTTGAGAGTAGATAGTGATGTTGAGGCAAGTGATATGCATGTAGTGTGTGAGTTTCCTGATGTTTTCCTGAAGATATTTATGAGTTACCGCTGAAGCAAGAAGTTGAGTTCTCCATAGACTTAGTACTTGGTACTAGTCCTATGCCGATGGAACCATATAGAATGTCTGCGTCAGATTTGGGCGAGCTAAAGAAATAGTTAGAAGACCTGTTAGAGAAGAAGTTTATCAGACCTTGCATTTTGTCGTGGGTAACACCAATGTTTCTAGTTAAGAAGAAATATGGTAGAATGAGGTTGTGTGTTGACTATCGAAAACTACATAAGGTTACTATTAAGAATAAGTATCCTCTTCCTACGATCAATGGCTTTATGGATCAATTAGTTGGTGCTTGTGTGTTCAGTAAGATTGACTTGAGATTAGGTTATCATCATATTCGAGTAAAGTTAGTGGATATCCCTAAGATTATGTTTAGACCTTGATAAGGTCACTATGAGTACTCGGAGATCATATTCAGTATGTCTAATTCCCCAGGTGTGTTTATGGACATATGAACAGGATCTTCCATCCTTACTTGGATAAGTTTATGGTTGTGTTCACCAATGACATTTTGGTATATTCTAAAACAGACAACGAGTATGCAGGACATCTGCAAGTTGCGTTGGAGGTTTTGCGGGAGAAGCATTTGTATCTCAAATTATCCAAGTGTGAGTTCTGGTTGCGAGAATTGAGTTTCCTTGGTCATGTGATTTCTAGCGCTAGCATAGGAGTTGATTCGTCTAAGGTAGACACAGTGTTGCATTGGGAGACTCATAAATCAATTACCGAGATTAGAAGTTTTCTGGGGTTGGCTGGTTACCACATGAGATTTATTGAGGGATTTTTTGAATTTAGTGTTACCGCTGACTTAGTTGACTTGAAAGCATCAAGCTTTTATCTGGAGTGTTCAATGTGAATAAAGTTTCAAGAGTTTAAGAAGAGTTTGACGTCAACGCTGATTTTTATTTTTCTAGATGCGAAAGAATATTTTGTCGTGTATTGGATGCGTCTAGGATGGGCTTGGGAGGTATGCTTATGCAAAATGGTCAGATTGTGGCTTATGCGTTGAGATAGCTGAAAATTCATGAGAGAAATTATCCTACCCATGACTTAGAGCTAGAAGTTGTAGTGTTTGTGCTTAATGTGTGGAGGCACTATCTGTATGGTTCAATGTTTGAGGTATTTAACGATTATAAGAGTTTGAAGTATCTGTTTGATCAAAAGGAAATGAATATGAGGTAGAGGAGATGGCTTGAGTTTTTGAAGGATTATGTTTTTTGGTTGAGTTACCAGTCAAGTAAAACTATTGCGATAACAGATGCTTTGAGTAGGAAGCCATTGCATATGTCGACGCTTATGGTTCGAGAATTTGATTTGATCGAGCAGTTTCAAGATCTCAGCTTGGTGTGTGAAGTGACTCCTAATAGTGTAGAGTTGGGTATGCTGAAGCTAACAAGTAGTTTTCTTGAAGAAATCAGAGAGAGTTAGAAGATGGACGTTGGATTTGTTTACCACCTGGTATTGGTTAACCAAGGTAAATAAGAGGGCTTTAGGGTTAATAAGAGTGGAATATTGAAATTTTGAGACACAGTTTCTGTGCCCGATTAGCTAGAGCTTAAGAAGAGAATTCTTGAAGAAGATCACATGAGCAGTTTGAGTATTCATCCCGAAGCTACTAAAATGTATCAAGACCTTAAGAAAATGTTTTGGTGGCCATGTAATAAGAAGGAGACTACAAAGTTGTATAATCTTATTTGATTTGTCAGAAGTCGAAGATTGAGCATCAGAAGCCATATGGATTGATGCAACCATTGAGTATTCATTTGTGGAAGTGGGATAACATTTTAATGGATTTTGTGACGAGTTTGCCTAAGAATTCTAAAGGAAGTGATTCAATTTGGTTTGTTATGGATATATTGACTAAGTCGAATCATTTTATTTTGATAAAGATCAATTATCCTTTATAGAAGCTAGTTGAAGTTTATGTTACGAAGATTGTCAGTTTGCATGGTATTCCTTCGAGCATTGTTTCAAATAGAGATTTGAGGTTCACATTGAGGTTATATGAGAGTTTACAAGAAGCTTTTGGAACTAAATTGAAGTTGATTTCATCTTATCATTTGCAGACTGACGCTTAGACTGAGAGGACTATCCAGTCTTTAGAAGATTTGTTGAGAGCTTGTGTTTTATAGCAGGGAGGTAACTCGAACAGTTAATTACCATTAATCGAGTTTACCTACAAAAATAGTTTCCATTCTAGTATTTGGATGACACCTTTTTAGGATTTGTATCATAGGAGGTGAATGATACCTTTGTGTATGTATGATTCTAGTGAAAGTGTTATGCTTGGACCATAAATCGTTCATCAGTCTACTGAGAAGATCAATATTATTCAGGAGAAGATGAAATCTTTGTAGAAGAAGAAGAAGAAGATTTATCATGATAAGAGGAGGAAAACACTTGAATTCCAAGAGTGAGATCATGTGTTCTTAAGAGTCACTCTGGGGATTGGTGTTGGTCACGCATTGAAATCTAGAAAGCTCATGCGTTGTTTTATTAGTCCTTACCAGATTTTAAAGAGAGTAGGAGAAGTGACCTATAAAGCTGCTTTGTCGTCGTCTCTTTCGAATCTTCATAGTGTGTTTCATGTGTCTCAAATTTGGAAGTATGTTCCTTATCTGTCTCATGTGTTTCAAATGGATGATGTGCAAGTGAGAGATAATTTGACCGTGGAGGCATCATCATTGAAAATTGATGATCGAGAAGTGAAACACTTGAGAGCTAAATAGATAGTCTTGGTAAAGGTAGTGTGGTGAGGACTTGCTGAAGGAAGCATGACATTAGAGCTGGAGATTCGGATGAGAGACTCTTATCTGAAGCTATTTTGTTTAGGTAATTTTCGAGGGTGAAAATTGTTTAAGTGAGGCAGAGTTGTAACACCTCGAGTTTTCAATTAATTATTTAATTGAATTACTTTCTTTATTTAATTAATTGAGTGATAAAATTCTTTATATGATTTTGGTATTTGTTGGGATTTTACTGGGAACTATGAGAATTTATTTAATTAAAATAATAAGATAAGAGAAATAGTGAATTGTGGGGTGGAATTAGAATTTTAGGGAAATTAGTGTGGTAAGGAGTAGGAGCCTAAAAGTTGAGGGAAAGTTGATAATTATGAAAAATATAATTAGGTCATTTAAATAGAAATATGGAAGGGAGCCTGTAACGCGGTGGGAGAACTGACTTGGTGTTTTGTGTTTGATCGCAATTGTGTGGATAGCAAGAGTCGCCACCGACTTTTCTTTTATCCAATAAGGAAAGGCTGAAAAGAACAGGAAAGACCTTTAGAGATGTTTTCTGAGTTCGGGGGGTAGATTATGAAAAGGGAAGGTATTAACACCCTTTTCATCCGTAGTTATCTACGGGTTCTTAGTTGTTTTCTAGATCACTTGCTTTTGTTCGAACGTGCTTGTGGTGTGGGTTTTGAAAGTATTTTGAAAATGTCTTTGTAATGGTTCTCGTTTCTATAAGAACGCGTACAAAGTGTTGTTTTGAAAATAGTTCAAAGACGTGTTTGTGGAATGTGTTTTTGAAAGTGATTTTTGAAAATGTGTCTTCTTTGTAATGACTCTTGTTTCTATAAGAACGCGTATAAAGTGTTTGTTTGAAAAGGTTTTAATATGAAAGTGTTGGTGTAAAATGTTTGGTTGTGAGAAAGCGAGCAACTAGGAGTGAATCTACCTACTCAAAGGGTCTTTAATGTTCTTTTCCTCCTCCTTTAGATGTTGCTATCTTACCATTAATTTGGTAAGAAGCCCCATCGTTGGATATGAAGGGACGGGCGCGGGACGTTTGTATAGTCATAGAAGGCAACCAGTGGGACGTTTTAGCAATGTCGTTTAGGAACTAGATCGTTTACCGAAGGCAACATTAAGGGTCATCGAGGGACTACGATCTTTTATTGAGGGTCTTTGCTAAAACGCCCATATTCGAGGGACATAACTATTTTCCGATAGGCAACAAAATGGTATTACCCTAAGGGTGCTAGTGCGCAAGTGTGTTTGATTTACATGCATTTAGTCTTGATTGGGGTTATCCATTTGTTGAGTTCAGGTCTTACCATACACACCCTAATTACTAGCATTTATATTTGAAAGCAATAAATTGCAGAAATGTAAAGGTCCTACGCTATTACATCATTAGGGATGGGGGTACAAATTTACAAATGGAGGGTTGCAAGAATGTAAATCCTAATTAACTATTACAACCATATTGAAATGTACAATATAAGAAGAAAAAGGACTTATTTTGAAAGTGGTATTTTTGTCTTAATGAATTAAGAAAGAAAATAAATAAATAAATTAATAAAAAAAGAAAATATTTTTATGTCTTTTTTATATTAATAAAAAGGGTATTAATGTTGAAAATGATAAAAGGGAAAATAATGAGAGATAGAATCAGCGTGCTGCTGAAAGCAAAAAACAAAGGGGATAAGAAGCTCTGATGTCAGGCGCATTGTGGTTTAGGGGAAATCAGAAGTTATGGATTGATACACTCTGAGGTATTGCAAGAAACGTTAGAGGGAAAGAAAATAGAAGTTCTGGATGGTGTTTAAACAGTGAGCAAAATGTCAGAAGTTCTGTGTCGTGTTAAACAGTGGGTGAAGAGTCAGAAGTTCTGTGTTGTGTAAGCAATGAGTAAAAGTCAGAAGTTCTATTACCGTGTCATAACAGTGTAAAAACCTAGGGATTCTGGTGTGTTAAAACAGTGAGAAGAACTCAGAAGTTCTGTGTTATGCTAAATAATGAGTGAAAATATGAAGTTCTGTGTTGTGTTAAACAGTGAGTGAAAATCAGAAGTTCTGTGTTAAAACAATAAGAGATCCTAGAAGTTTTCGTGTTAAAATAGTAAAGAGAACCCAGAAGTTTTGTGTTACATTTCAACTCTTTCCTTATATTAATCAGCACATCAACAATTTATTCAGTTCTTAACAGCAAATCAGGAGGATAAAAGCACAGCAGTTTATAGAAGTTCTAATTCTAATTCTGAGCCTAGATTTATTCAAGAAGTTCTGATCCATAGTTTCTTCTACTTATGCAATGATATGGCCAGCATCAATACTATGATATTTACATATTTAAGGATGTTATGAATGAAAATATGCAAAGTCAGAAAGACTTACCTTGAATCTGAAGCGTGTGCTTGGAACTTGAACTGTTGCCTTCAGATGTTCTGGAGTCAGCGAGAGCAAAGGAAAAGAAAATATTATGTTCTTTTTCAAAGGGAAGAATAAAGGTTTGGTTTTCTGTTTGGGAATTCTGGATTTTGGCAAAGGTTTCACTGTTTTCTTTTCTCTCTTTTGATAATTCTCTCTCTCTCTCTCTCTCTCTCTCTCTCTCTCTCTCTCTCTCTCTCTCTCTCTCTCTCTCTCTCTCTCTCTCTCTCTCTCTCTCTCTCTCTCTCTCTCTCTCTCTCTCTCTCTCTCTGTCTCTCTCTCCAAGCCATCCCCTTGCAAGTGTGATGGAGTAACTTATTTATAGGTGAATTTGTTGTGGTTTTGGGGGGGAAAACAAATGGGATTTAAACTTTGTTGGCATACTATTCCATTGCTTTTTTATCACAGCTTTTTGTATTTGGTGCAAATATGGGATTTGGGAAAATGTAGGCGTGGATTGGATTAGCTGCTGGTTATAGGACTATGCTGTAGCAGCGCAACAGCTTGTTTAAACGAGGTTTTGGGATCTGGTAATGTTCTGATCGTAGAAGACCAGAAACGTAGCCTCCGTATGCTGAAGAGCCAATGTTCTGACCGAAGAACATTGCTTCCCTATGTTCTGATTGAAGGGTCATATTCTGAATCGTCTTTGCAAATCCTAATTGTGCTTGCGTGGGGGCTGGCCCAGAATTTCTGAAGTTCAGAAGTTCTGATGAACTAATTACATATCATGATGAAATATAATTGTTGAAACTTCATTTTTTTTATCTAAAAGTCAAAGTTTGACTTTTCAGTGTACTTTTGACCATTTTACCCTTGTGAGTGATTTCCTTTAGAAAATTATGATTTGAGACTTGAAACTTTCCAGAAGCAAACCTGAGGGTCTAGAATGATCCTTTGAGAAATGAGAGGGTAAATTTTAGGGTACAACAGAGCCAAAGAGTCAGTACATGAATTTGAGAATTGGAAGAAAGAGGCAAGTGTGAGAAGAAGCAAATTAAGGGTTAGGAAAAGATCTCTAGGAAGGAGAAGCCATAAACAAAGCTTGGATCTTTACTGGAAATTAAGGTAGGGTAAATTACTCTAATACTGGGGTAAAATGCATGAAGGATAGAGAGGGATCCTCACTATCCTCTAGGTTTTTCTCCATTATTGCTATTTATGTGTTTAATTGAGGTTTATGTAAAACTATTTTGTTATTACAATTGATAAGAAAATCATGCTATGTTATGTTGCTGAAATTATGTATGATGTGTATGTGCAAATATAATTTTTTATGCTTAGTGTGATACTGTAGGAGAACTGACTTGAAGGTTTTGCATTTTATCGCAAATGTTGCGGTTAGCAAGAGTCGCCATTGAATTTTCTTTTATCCAAAAAGGAAAGGTGAAAAAGCACAGAAAAGACCTTTGAGATTATTTCTTGAGTTCGGGGGGTAGATTATGAAAAGGGAAAGTATTAGCACCCTTTTCATCCATGGTTTTCCATGGGCTCTTAGTTACTTGCTAGATCACTTGCTTTTGTTTGAAATTGTGCTTTGTGTGGTTTTTGAAAGTATTTTGTAAAGAGGCCATTGTTTAGGGAATCTTTGTAATGATTCTCGTTCGTAAGAATGTATACAAAGATGTTGATCTTTTGAAAATGTTTTCAAGTTTTGTAAAATGTTTTGAAAGTGTAGGTGTTTGTTTTGAAAATAGAAAGGATGTTTGTTTGAAATTGAGCAAGTAATTAGGAGTACTCTACCTACTCAAAAGTCTTTCTTGTTCATTTTATTTTCCTTTAACATTGGTGTCTTACCATTGATTTGGTAAGCAACCCTATCTTTGGATGTAAACGGGATGGGCGTGGGTCATCGTATAACCATGATCAGCAATGTTGTAAGGTATCTTAGAATTTTCTTTAAGGGACTAAGATCATTTGAAAGGCAACTTAGATAGCGTCATCGAGGGACTATGATCTTATATTTGTTTGTTTTTGCTAAGATACCTCACATGCGTAATATGGCCATTTTTGTAAAGGCAACCAAGTGGATTTACCCTAGGGGTGCTTGTGTGCAAGTGTGTGGTTTTCATGCTTGATTTTGTCTTGAATTAGGGCTTTTTAAGTATTGGTTTTAGTTTTTCCATACAAACCCTAATTACTAGCATGTTATATATGAAGCGATAAATTGCAAAATTTAAAGTTACTACACTATTACAACATTTGTGGGAGGAGGGTATACAAATTCATGAATGGGGATTGCAAGAATTTAAACCTAACTAGTCTATTACAACCATATTGAATTGGATATAAATGTACAAGGATTTAAATGAATATAATGTACAAAATGAATAAATGTTCAAAAAAATGCAAAATGTGAAGTAAATGGATATTTTGTTTGGATTTTTTAGAGAAAAGGGTTTTTGTCTTAATATAATTAATTAAAAGAAAAAATAATTAATGAAAAGTAAACCCTAAATTTGTTAATAAAAGATTTTTAAGCAAAACCCTAAATCTATTAAAATAAAAGAAATTAAGTTTTATAAGAAAAGTCTTTTTGGTATTTTTGTCTTGAAAATATTTATAGCATTATAAAATATTTTTAGTCTTTTTTATATCAAAAATAATATATTTTAATTAGTGTAGAAGAAAATAAATAACTTAGTTTTAAATATTAAATCTACAAGATAATTTGTAAAAATAAATAAATAAAGTATAGTTAAATAAAATATTTTTTTGAGAAAAATAAAATAAACTAAGCCAAAAATATAAATCTTTCATTTTTGTATTTTTGTGATTTTTCAGTATTTAGAAAATATATTAAGAAAATAAAAATGAAATAAAAAAAGAAAATAAATAAACCTGGGCCAGGGATGCCAGTAGTCTGCTGGGGGGTTAGTAAGCAAAAATTAAAAAAAAAAAAACAATACAAGCCCAACAAGGCCCAAACGCCTGCAAAAATGTCAGAATTGTGCAAAAAATATGAAAAAAACACAAAAGGGTACCACTGGGGCTCGAACCCAGGTCCCAAAGGTTATAGGCGCGTGCTTCTATCACTAGGATGGTTATACATCCGTTAACATAGGTAAAACACGCCCTGATGACTTCACCTTCAACCTCCTGCCAGACCAACTGTAACTTGCTCATTTCTCATAAAAAATGAAAACTGTAAACATGAAACTTGTAGAAAATTTCCTCACGGTTTCAGAAATGTAAAGCATTAAAACTATAGATCAAAGATAAGCATGAATTTTAATGGCCCTATTCTAAACCCTAAAAATCTCATAAATTTCAATCCTAAAATTCTCTAAGCTCAAGCAAAATTAATGGAAACTATGGACATGGTTAGCTTTAGGGCAATGATATCTACATGTTTTGTTCATCAATAAACCATTGATAATGCCTGTATGAAGAGTTCAAAGTTAAGAAAACTTACCTCAAAACTGGAAATCGTGTTTTGAGTTTGAGCTTGTTTTAAGTGATGGTGATGATCAGGTTAGCTTCCTTGAGGTCCCAGGAAGCTAATACAATGATTAGCTTGAGCAATGGATGGCTGAAATGGTCTGGAGAAGTCAATGTGCAGGGTTCTATTTTTGAAAAAGGAGGATGGTGTTAATGGTGTTACAGTTTTGTAACAGGGTGTGGGATCAACTATATATGATGTTTAGAAGCTTTAGAAACCAAAAGGCCAAGAAACACACGAGTAGATTGTTAGTTTCAAGTCTTTGGTCAGTTTGTGTGAAAATGGAAATATGAAATGTGTTTCTGAGTTCTAGGTCTTTACAGGGCTTGAGCATTCGTCTCTTTGTGTCAAAATGGTTTGTGTATGAATATAAAAAAGTGTTTGAGAGCTTTGGACAATCATAAGTACAAATTTCTAGCTTTTGGCTAGGTTACTTGATTTTGAAGAAAAGAGGGAAACAAGTTTCAAGAAGAGGTACAAGCATGGGATGGGTGATTGTAAGTGTTTGAAACATTTCTCATGAGTTATAGGACTTATTTGATCAAAAGAGAACAAGTGCAAGGCTCAAGAAATAGTTTTGTACAAAAAGTCACTTTATCAAAATGGCAATGTAACCTTTCTTCCAAAAATGGATATAAAGTATGTCCATGCATTGAATGCTTGAAGTGAGGCCTATAACAGCTGTGTAAACCATTAGTTATGGAGTGCCTAACAAGTTTGAGGCCTGCGAAGTAGTATTTATGCAGCATAGTTTGAATTTGAATTTTGTTCATCACTAAAATGACTTGTAATTAAAGTGATAAAACCCTAACTTCATCTCTTCGATTCTCCCTACTCAATAATGATATCAAGGAGTTCTTAGACATTTTAGAAAACTTGCAATATTCTCTACAACCCATTTTTGAATTGCTTTTGAAGATTCCCCATGTAACTATATGAAAAAGTGTCATGAAGTTAGGTCAATATCCTGACCAAATTAGGGCAAAATTTCACTAAGTATGTAGTTTCATGACCACATGTTCTTAAAATTATAACTTGAGATCCAAGAAATTTTGGAAGGAGTTTTGTAAAGAAAAGTTTTATATTTCATGGATATCTACAACTTTCATGTTGGAAGTTTCTCTTGAATCATCTTGCAGCATGGTGAAAATTTTGCTCAAAGTTATTTAAAAACATGAAATTTCCAACACAGAAAAATTTCTAAGTTTAGAAATTTTGACTTTTCAAAATGAAATCGACTTTTTGATTTCTTGATGAATAAGTTTCATATTTTGACATGTTTTGATGAATTATGATCTTTGGCACTTGAATTTGACCAAAAAGTCAAAGTTTGACTTTTCAATATACAGTTGACTTTTGATCAGTTGACTGAAAAAATTCATTTGTCAATCCAATGGACTTGCAATGTTTTGAACCATGTCATTAGGTAAAAATGATGCAATTGTATTCTTGAGATCATGCCTTAAGCCAATTGACCATTTGCTAGGTCAAAAATCAGAAATTGCCCTTTCCCAATCAAATGATACATATGAGTTTAAAATGTTTATGTGGATCAAAAATTATGAATTTTGACTATAAATTGGCCATAGTTGACTTTTTCCCTAATACAACTGATTTTTAGGTCAACTGCTCAATTGACTGATCAAAAATGTGATCCAAGGCTTAAAACTTGACATGAGTAATATTGGGGGTCCATAATGATCCATGAAAATCATATGGGGCATATAAAGTTCAAAAATCCTTGTGCAAACTCAAACCTTAATTTTGGTCATCAGTGCTTAAGGAGGTGTCTTGAGCTAATCAAACCCTAGTGCAGTCTTGAGCTAAGGAGATCTTGTGAGAAAATTCTTGATAAGTGATAGGGAAAATTTGGGGTACAACAGCTGCCCCTGTTCAATCTTCTTAAGCCTGAAGAGTTAGATTGACAAGTTTTGCCATTCGTGACTCGAAGGTGGAAGGTGATTGAACACTAGAGTGCCTAGAAATTTGCACTTGGTGATGTGATGGTTGAGGGAATGGGCTTAAAGATGCCATTTGGAGAGGTGATAGATAATTGTTTGAGATGGTCTTGTAGATACCATCTAAAAGTGATTGTTGAATCTGAAAGAGAATCTGAATGAGTATCAGAATGGCATTCGTGTTTGAAGCGTATCTGAACTATATCTGAAAAGTTGAATCTGAATGAGTATCAGAATGGAATCCGTGTCTGGAGAATATCTGAATTGTATCTAAAAAGTGGACTCTAAATGAGTATCAGAATGGCATCCGTGTCTGGAGCGTATCTGAACTGTATCTGAAAGTTGAATCTGAATGAGTATCAAAATGGCATTCGTGTTTGAAGTGTATCTGAACTGTATCAGAAAATTTGAATTTGAATGAGTATCAGAATGGAATCCTTGTCTGGAGCGTATCTAAACTGTATCTGAAAGTTGAACCTGAATGAGTATCACAATGGCCTCCGTGTCTGGAGCGTATCTGAACTGTATCTGAAAATTTTGAACATTGTTAATGGTAGTTGTTAACCTAATCCTGAAAAGGGTAAAATGTTAGCTAAAATGCAAAGTCATGTTGTATGAAATGCATGGTATGATGCATTCGTGTTATCAATGTTTATGATATATGGATGCGATGTATGCGTATGTGAGCTAATCTGCTGCACTGCCGTTGGATTGTAAAAATAAATTCCTGACTGTTGTTGAGGATATGGAGTGTAAATCTTCGTGTTGTGAAGTTGAAGTGTTGATGAATTTCCACTTAGAGAAATAAACTCTTTTGTAAGGGAAATGTTGTGTACTGCTTGTAAAATCCTGTTGGGAAATCATGAAAAATTTGGCGACTTCTACCAGGGATTGATAACTGGAAGCTTTGTTCCGCTGGGGATTAAACTGCACATGGCGGGGGACTTTATGGAAATAGCTTAGAGAGATTTCCCTACCTCTTAAAGCCATCAGTGACTGTCTTTCTATTTTGTTTATTTGTAAACAGTAATTATGTTCAAATGCATATGTTCAAAATAAATCAATGGACGTTTTTGTAAACAAAACAAGAGTAAAGAAAAACAGGTAGTTTTGCACTTTCAAAGGGATATCTTTGTATTGACTTTGAGTAAGTATTTTTTTGCAAGGAGACAAACATTCTAGTAAGATAATTCCGTCGTAAAAATGAAATTTGATACAAAAAAAAGATAGTTATGTGCAATAATACCGTGGGATTCCCATTCTTCTATAGCCTTCATGTCTCTGAGCATCTTGTCTATTTGTTTCCTCGTCCGAAGATGATCGAATTGATCAGAACCTGAGTTTGTCAGTTGAAGCCAAAAGTTGTCCTTAAAGTGATCCAACGGGACATAGTCGTACGCTTTAATTCCCTAGCTTTTTCCTAGACCGCCCTTTCGGGTTTTCAGTCCACTGGGATACCCTTTTTTGCCCAAGCCGCCTTTTCAGGTTTTCAGCTTGCCGGGTGTACAGATTTTTTGTTTACCCCTAATTTTTGCCCGAACCTTTTTGATTCACCGGGATGCCCTTGTTTTTCCTAGGTGTGTAAACCTAGCGGGTCTCTTATGCGTAGTATCTTTTGACTATGTCTGTGTTCGCAGGGTGCGGCAGGTCGTTGCCATCCATGGTGGTTAAGATCATTGCTCCACCAGAAAATATGTTTTTTATTACAAATGGTCCTTCGTATGTAGGAGTCCATTTGCCCCTGGGATCACCTTGCGGTAGTATGATGCGTTTGATCACCAGGTCCCCGACTTGATACACTTAGCGTCTTTTGTTGAAAGCCTTGATCGTTCGTTTTTGATACATTTGACCATGACAAGCATCAGTAAGCCTTTTTGTCATTAATCAAGTTTAATTGATCAAGTCGAGTCTGGATCTAATCTTCTTCATTCAGACCTGCATCCTTCATAATTCTTAGAGAGGGGATCTGGACCTCAATAGGCAAGACAACCTCCATGCCGTATACCAGAGAATAGGGTGTTTCCCCGGTTGATGTGTGAGTTGTAGTAAGATACCCGTGGAGATAGAATGGTAGCATCTCATGCCAGTCTTTGTATGTAACTGTCATTTTCTATATGATCTTTTTGATATTCTTATTTGCGGCTTCGACAACACCATTCATCTTTGGCCGGTAAGGGGAAGAATTGTGATGATGGATTTTGAATTGCTCGCATAGGGCGGTGATCATAGTATTATTTAGATTCGTTACATTGTCTATAATGATCCTCTCCGGGATACCGTAACGACATATGAGATTCTGTTTGATGAACCGGGCGACAACATTCTTGGTATCGGAAGCGAAAAAACTGCCTCCACCCATAATGGCCACTAAGATGAAACGGTGTCCATTGGAGTCTGTTGGCTTGATTTCCCCAATCATATAAATTCCCCACATAGCAAAGGGCCAAGGAGCCATCAAGACATTCAGAGGAACCGGAGGTACGTGCACCTTGTCAGTATAAATCTGACACTTGTGGCCAGTTCGAGAGTGTTGATAGCAATCTGCTTCCATGGTAGACCAACAATAGCCTGCCCGTAGGATTTTCTTTACCATCATATGCCCACTGGAATGGGTGCCAAAAGTGCCTTCATGTAACTCGGCTATGATCCTTTCAGCTTCAACCTTGTCTACACACCGAAGTAACACAGAGTCATGGTTGCGTTTGTAAAGAATGCCATTACTAAGGAAGAATTTAGCAGAGAATCTCCTTAAGAACTTCTTATCGTTTACTGAAGCTCCTTCATGATATTCTTGAGCCTCGAGATACCTCTTGACTTCGTGAAACCAAGGCTGGTCCACTACTTCTTCAGTATTAATCTCGTGACAATGTGCTGGTTCATCCATTCGTTCAATGGTGATCTGGGGAGCTTCATTATCCCATTTAAGTTTAAACATAGATGACATTGTGGCTAGTGCGTCTGCTAGATGATTTTCTTCTCACGGTAATGTCAAAACATGTTCTTTGTAAGGGATAAGGTTAGGGTGTTTGGTGTCCCATTCCCCTTTGATCTGACTGATAACTAAAGCTGAATCTTCGAATACATTCAAGGATTTGATCCCCAAATATATGGCAGCTTTAAGACCAAATATGCACACTTTGTATTCCGCCATGTTGTTTGTACAGTTGAAGCAGAGTCTTGTAGTAAAGGGAGTATGACATCCTTTAGGAGATATGAATACAACACCAATACCATTGCCGAGTGCGTTAGATGCCCCATCAAAAACCAGGGTCCATCTGGATCCTTGTTCAGGTCCGTCATATGGCCTTAATTCTTCACAGTTGTTTACTATTTTACCCAAAAATTTTCCTCTCATTTTATTTAATACATTTCCATTAAGATTCTCAATTTGCTCAAGGTTGCCCAAGAGTTGACCAGACAAGCTCTCTCTTAAGGCAGTGTACCTCTAATTAGGGTTTCTATTTTCATCAAGATGGGAGAACCACAAAGGCCTAATATGCTCTCCAAGGTCTTAATATTTTCTCAAGACCCTACATGTCAAGTTTCATGCCTTGCACAAGAAGTTTGCTCAGCCAACTGCTCAGATGCTTGAGAATCGACTGTATTAGGTCAAAAGTCAAATGTGACCCACATACAGTTAAAATTCAATATTTTTGGTCAACATCAACATTTTGAAGTGAATTTCATCATTTGATCAAGGGGTGACCATGATTCCCCAAGGAATGCTCCAAATTCATCAAAAACCCAAAAGTTGCTAAATTAGGGTTTTGTAGGAAAAGTCAACCCAACTTTGACCAAGCATAACTTCTTAATAATTTATCATAAAATTTCCATCCAAGGCTCATTTTTAAGAGGATGAAATTCCCTACAATTCATCTTCATCCCTCAAGTTCAAAATATGCACTCATCAAAAGATGTGAATTTTTACATTATAGGTCCTTTTGAAAAGTCAACAAAAACACCTTTTGGGTCAAAGCTTCATACATGAAAATGGAAGATCCAATTGAGATGAAACCAAAAGGGTCGTTTAGGGTACATCCTAAGCTTTATAAAAAGTCCAATAACAACCTCCTAGGGTCAAAATTGAGAGAGTTGTGCATTGTCAAAGTTGGCAATTTTTGGAAAATTGTCAAAAGTCAACATTGATCAAATTTGCATTTTTTCCAAAGGGGCCCATGTTTTCTTGCTTAAAACATGGTTCTAATAGGACCCACGACCCATAAGCTTTTCCACCTATTATTTTATTACTTTTATCATTTATTTTGATTTTTTATTCATTTAAATCAAAATAAATCAAATTAAATGGTAAAATAATAAAAGCAAATCAAATCTTGGGATTTTTGTTCACATTTGGAGACTATGTATAGCTAGTGTAGCGGTGAAAATCGGAGATCAAGCTATTAATTAACTCGACTCACAAAAGCAAGAGTCGCCACTGCGCTTTATTATTTCCAAGGGAAAAGGGAAAAGAGCGAAATAAAACCCTAAAATATGCAATGTAAAGTAATATTTTTAAAAGTAATGAAAATACAATGCGTTTTTAAAAGAGATTGAGAGTTCGGGGGTTGGTTATACAATGGAAAGGTATTAGCACCCAATGCATCTGCGGTACTCCGCAGGAACCTTTTGAAATATTTGTTTTTTTGGTTAAAATTGTTTGTTTAGTTAAATGGGTATGGATGAGATTTTGAAGATACGACGACCTAGTGTTGAAGTTTTGACTTAAAAGGGGTGTGAGTTTAAAAATTGATTTGTAGGAGATTTGTCTTAAGATTAACAAAACTAAAAAAAATATGAAGGGATTTCACATAATCGTATTAGATACTCGATGACATGAAGTCAACAAATTAATTCTTTCCCTTGGATTTAAAACCACAGACAGATAAATAAGCTAAGAGTATATCAAACCTCAGGTGAAAATAAATCACAAGCCGACATCATCAAAAAAAACCTGATGTAAGATAATACTCCAAGCATCAGATAAAGCGCATCAAGTGAAAATAAATCACATACGAGAAAAGCGTGTCAGGAGAGGAATCAGATAAAGCGCAAAGGGCGATGGATAAAGCTCACGGTATCTGATAAGAATCCCTGCATCACAAGAGATATACCGACAAATCTAACAGCACGGAAAACTTATGTGCGTCCGCACAATTTTCAGAAGTTAGTTGGAATTAAAAATAAAATCACAATGCGATGAAAATAATATTTCCAAAAAAACCCTGAATTTATTTACAAGTGAAGTGAGTAGACAGTCAAAATATTATGTACAAGTATATATTTACAGTACCAAATAAAATAAAAATAATGAAATACAATAAAGAGGTAAAGGGAGAAAGAAAAAGTGCAAATGCGCTATGCGAGTATGAATACTTGAAATGAATTCTCGGAAACCTTCACAGTAACAAACACGTTAGTAGCATAAGCGGTATAAAAATTAAAATGAAACGAAGTTGCAATGATCAAAATATGTGTCAGTAAGTATAAAATAAAAAAATGAAATTGTATGATGCATATGAATAAATGAATATTTACACAAATGAAAATCAAGGATTCATGACATTATTCAATGTAAACACAAAAATCAGCATTGCATTCATTATTTCAAGTGTTTTTCATCAAGTAAACTCAAAAGAAATAGTTATTTCAACCACAACGGAAGAAAAAAGAATCAAAAGTTCACATTGAATTCAAAGTAGACGCAAAGATTATCATGGTTCTTAATTCAAAAAGGAAACGAAAAAAACAAAGAACTCATGCCAATATTTCAAACCAAAACCGAAACATAGAAAATTGATTTCGAAACAAACTAACTTAATCGTACCAAATCTGGGCAACAACTAATGAATACGAAACAACGTTCAAAAACTCACTCTCAAAAATATTCAAAACAAGTGAAATGCACAATGATGCCTACAACCAAATTTTAATTTGAATTCCAAATGAATCTCGTCATAATATCCTTCAAATTTGCTCGAATAACATGAAGAGAAAAAAAATCAAGTTCAGTCAAAATCTTAATCGAGCAAACTATTCCGGGCAGCATAACAGTAAACACGATTATCACATCAAAAAATGAAAACACAAATCAAGAACCAAGCAAATGATGATTATTCAATTCCAAACATGGTAAACCATGTTCTAAACAACCTTTTACTCCACCAAACCAAATCCGGGCAGCAGCTATACCATCCAAAAATGCTCCATAGAATTTACCTCAAACAATCAAGTTCAAACTCAAAGAAAAAACAATACTAACCACAAGTTAAACCTTTGAAATCCAATTGAATTAAACAACAAAATACCAACACAAACCTTCAAGTTATCTCAAATAACATGTTGTCCCAACCAAATTAGAACTCAAACAAAAGTAACATTCAACGTTCAATCACATTAACTCAACATAGACTAATCAACAATTGTATCAAAAATTCGACATTGAAATCTCAACACAAGCTTGACACAAACATTAGCATCAAGAACTTCACTCATGTTTAATCACAATTCATCATGGTACTCTCATTACAACTGACCTAAAAAAAATCTGCAATTATCCTTACTCGAATTGAATCAAAATAACAAAACACGGCAACTATTTTCTTCTTTTTTTTCTCTTCAGAATCTTATCACAGCATAATAGTTAACCTACCGTTTCAGCACAGCAGAATATCACAGAATTACCGGCATACAGCTATCACAATCGAACTTCATAATCAAACCAATTTCACAGAGATTTTCTTATAGCGTAAAAGTTCTAACTCGAATGAGAAACAATTTGGGCTTAAAAATAGCAGATTCAAGACATATTCATGCACACAGATTCAATCACAGCATCAATCCAGAAATGTTTAAGCTATGAAATAATGATGGAAATTGATCTTACCAACTCATAAGTGAAGCGTCTGAACAACAGTAGCGTTGAGAGGTTCAGAATTGAACTGAAGCAGAAGTGCTAAGCTGAGGTATCGCGTTGCAGCGGAGATGGACAGTGTTGTTGCAGACTGATGGAGATGAAGAGCAGAATTGATGAGGAAGGAAGATGAACATGGGAGGTTGCTAGAGGAAACGAAAGGGCGTTGAATTCACGGAATCAATGATAGCTAGCGGAACAGGGTGATAGCTAGGGAT
The DNA here is from genome assembly GCA_948472305.1 of Vicia faba. Lineage (NCBI taxonomy): Eukaryota > Viridiplantae > Streptophyta > Magnoliopsida > Fabales > Fabaceae > Vicia > Vicia faba. The sequence continues at coordinate 1,470,710,211 of OX451738.1, read as the reverse complement.
TGAATCGGCGATGGTGTTTGAGTGAGGCGAAGGGAATTGTGATTGTGGTGGATTTGGAATGTTAATGGTGGTGAATTGAAGCAGAATTGGAGGGTGTTGTTCAATCGTTGTAGCCGGCAGTAGGTGGAAGGTGATGTTCGGTTTGATGAGCGAAAGGGAGTTCTATGATGTGAGCAGAAATTTGACAAAGGGATATCGGTGAAATTGCAGGAAGGTGGAAGGTTGGATTGCGGTTGTTGGTGGAGGATGAACAGCTTCGCGGAGAGAAAGTAGCTAGGAAAACAGTGGTGAAGGTTGGGATGGGTTTTGTGTGAAGCGGGATATGAGAGGAAGTTATGATGAAATGAAGGGAGAATGGTTGGTGAAATTACAGGAAGATGGAAAGTTGGATAGAAGGTAATCGTAGTTGATGGTGTTAATGGAAGAAGATAGAGGGAGTTTGTGTGAAGGGTAGCTAGTGGAGAGAATTGGTTTGGATGATGTTGTTTGTGAAGAAATGAAAGGGAGTTTGGGGACTGAGTTGAAAGGAAGGAGGATATTAAGATGAGGAAGTTGTAGGCGGAGAGATGGAGAGATGAAAGTGAGCTAGCTACTGTAAGTTGCTTTTTGTTGTGTCTCATACAAAGAAAATTAAGAGGTCTTATATAGACAAGTGAAGAAGAAAAAAAATTGATTTTAAATTCAATCATGATACGTTGATTTCCATTTTCTCTGTATCAATCGACCACTTTTGCTAACAACCAATGAGAGCATAGTATAGTGTAATCAATATATCTTTGTGACAAAAACGCCCTTAAATGATAAAAATGAAATAAAAAACTGAAAGTATTAAAATTAATTCAATTTAAAATATATTTTTTTGAATAAAAAATAAAGAGCTAAAATGACCGAAAACAAAAAAAAATGGACGAAAATTTATCCGAAAAAATAAAATGAACACATTAAAATAAACTACATGTCACAAAGATTAAAGAAAAAATATTCAAAAAAGTAAAAATAGGAATAAAATGATAATGAAAATACCAGGCTAAACAGTCGTTTTACGGTTAAAAACGAGACTTCAAACTGTATCGAAAAAATAAAGCGAGCATACCGTCATAATCTATGCGAGATGCAGATTCATAAAATGATCGGTAAAAGGTGAAACCTTGAAATATTTTTCTCGCTAATTTTTCGCACATTGTTGAATCGTTTTTAACAGTTTGTCTATAAAACCAAAATATTTTTATTATCGACATATAAACAACTTGGAGCAATGCAAGAAACGAGTAAAGAGATAAAAATGCATGAAGTGAAATGTCAGGTATTTTTTAACTAAAAGACGATGCAAACTTTGATTTAAACTGACTTTTCTGGTCAACTTAAATACGACTAATGATGCAAAATATGATGAATGACGATATTTACTGATGATTGTGACCAAATGACAAAATATGGTATGAATGTGCGACTGAAAAAATTAGGGGCGAAATTAAGGGTGCAACGGTGTGCCTTGTTGAATCAGTCTTCGAGAATCCATAATCAACCGTACTTCTGGCTTGGGAGACTCAAAACCTTAATTGAGGCGCGACACCTGATGCTCTTGATTCAGACCTGTCTCTGCACATGAAACAAAAGAAAACATGAACATACACCTTTGTATGCGATTAGAAATTAGTGATACATAGGCTAAAAATGTTCAAAACACTTGACAATCTTCACATAGTCAAAGCTCGAAGGTGAGAGGTTAAAAACGACCGTATTTAGTGACCTTGACTTTTGTATAAAAAATGCAAAAATGCAAGTGGGATCTTAGGTCAAAAATTGGGGTATGACAGCTGCCCCTATTTAAGTTTCTTCTATCTGACGAGATTGAAGGGACTTAAATATAGAATACACAATTTTTGGCCTTAAGATACCGCAATTATGTTTATGATATGGTATGAATGTGATGTTTTGAATTTTATGGGGAATGACGCCATATGAGACAAACTATGCTGGAGAAACCAAGTATATTATAGTAATCCTACAGGGGAACAGATTATAACACCACTGGGGAAACAAAGTCATAGACTTCAAATGAGAGACTCTTGAATGATTTACATCAGTATTGAGACTGGAAAAGGTAATGATTTACATCAGTACTGTGATTGGAAAAGGAAATGATTTTCATCAGTACTGTGATTGGAAAAGGAATGATAGAATGCAAACTTCCCCACGGGACTTTTCCGAAGGGATGCCATTTGCTGAATAGACATTATTGTTAGGGATACACAAGCTGCTCAAATAAAGAAGCTTCCACTTGCTGTCTTCAAAGAATATTAAAATACACAAGATGCTCATGAAGAGCTGCCACTTGTTGCTTATAACCCACAGGCTGCTCATGAAGAGATGCCACTTGCCGTCTTCAAAGAATATTAAAACATACAAGCTACTCATGAAGAGTCTGCCACTTGTTGCCAATAAACCACAAGCTGGTCATGAAGAGCTGCCACTTGCCATCTTCAAAGAATATTAAAGCACACAAGCTACTCATGAAGACTCCGCCACTTGTTGCTTATAACCCACAAACTGCTCATGAAGAGCTGCCACTTGCCGTCTTCAAAGAATATTAAAACATACAAGCTACTCATGAAGAGTCCGCCACTTGTTGCCAATAAACCACAAGCTAGTCATGAAGAGCTGCCACTTGCCATCTTCAAAGAATATTAAAGCACACAAGCTACTCATGAAGAGTCCGCCACTTGTTGCTTATAACCCACAAGCTGCTCATGAAGAGCTGCCACTTGCCATTTTCCGTACAAGCTGCTCATGAAGAGCTTCCACTTTCCGTTTTCCAAAGAAGAAATAACGTACAAGCTACCCATGAAAGGACTGCCACTTGCCGTTTTTCTGAGGTGTCAATAATATACAAGTTGCCTCGTGAAGAGACTGTCGCTTGCTGTTTTTTCAAAGGTAACGATAACATACAAGTTGCTCAAATAGATAAGCTGCCACTTGCTGTCTTCCAAAAATACTAACGTACAAGCTGCTCATGAAGAAGCTGCCACTTGCCGTTTTCAAAAAGTGTTGATAACATACAAGTTGTCCATGAAGAGACTGCCGCTTGCTGTTTTTTCAAAGGTATCAATAACATACAAGTTGCTCATGAAGAGACCGCCGCTTGCTGTTTTTTCAAAGGTAACAATAACATACAAGTTGCTCATGAAGAGACCGCCACTTGATGTTTTCAAAGGTGACAATAACATACAAGTTGCTCATGAAGAGACCGCCACTTGATGTTTTCAAAGGTGACAATAACATACAAGTTGCTCATGAAGAGACCGCCGCTTGCTATTTTTTCAAAGGTATCAACAATATATCAAGAAGATATTGCTGGAGGTGAGAATCAATAATTTCATCGGGGATGTACAAACTGCTCATGAAGAGACCACCATTTGTCATAACATAAAGAAATTCAGAAATAATCAAACTGCTCAAATAAAGAGTCAGTCGCTTGTTGTCACGTCGATATTCCAGAAGAATGTTATGATAACACTACTAGGGAATAAAGTTCATCTTCAATGGGGAACTATGAATAAATACTTCCTGAGGAGACCAAGTATTTACATACGCAAGATCAAATGCACTCTCCATCTAGGTTTCACAGCCTAGAGAGATCCACAGGGTATCATTCACAAGAGACAAAGCTCAATCCAGGAATAAACTGGAGAGAAAAATAGTCAAACAAGACTCCACCCAATGAGGAAACAACTCAAATGGGGATTTATCCTATCCAGAGATGGAAAAGGAAAGCTAAAGCAAGATTCTTCCACGAGAGTTAACTCAGTGGGGAATTAGAAAGGAGGCACACTTTCTGCTTAAGTTGACACTTTATTTGGAAAGATCAAATACGCTATTTGAATAGACATAACCAAGGTATACGAACTCAAAGACATCAACAAATACAAATGTGCACACATGATGCAAGTGTGAATGAATAAATGAATCTCATGTATATGTTTGACAAAACAGATAAAAGAGATAAGTTGGAGATGATAAGACCTCACAGTAGAACTAGATACTCGGCTAACCTCAATAAGATGGGAACATTACTAGAGATAGAACAAAAGCCATCATTGAAGCGAAGTCCTTTTACAAGGATTAAATCTCTTTGGAGAGGAAGATATATATTTTCGGTAGAAAACCCCAAAGTCCAATCTTCTAATGTCAATAATTCGTTGAAAGGATAACAACACGAATAATGCTTCAGCTGGAAGAAAGTCTTGCTTAGCTGGAGATACTGGGAAAACCACCCTTTGATGATGTGTGCAAAACATATCACACATCTTGACAAATCTGGATTTCCCCTGGGACTAATTTTGGATGCCCCAAGTTTATTGCTGATAAGCTGCGTGATGCACGACAATTCTTGCAAATAACTTCACTTCTAAAATGCCCCAAGCTATATGGCCGATGAGGAGAAATCGTCTCAAGAGGATTTTACAAAAGACCTGGCATCCACCATGCTCTGGTGTCTTCAAACTCTTAGAGAGATTCATCGAATCTCGACGTGATTGCCCCGAATTGACTGTAGTTGGCACAACAAAGTCTTCAAATTTTGCCCCAACAGGGTAAACAAGTTGGAGAAGCATTAACTGGGAGAAGCAACATGTCTGTGCTTAAGGTCTTCATGTGGCATGCCTCTGGATATGATTTTTTTGAAATGATTTGCCAATTGCTCAACATAGTTTCAGGCCTTAAAAGAATAAACTCATCGCTAGTGCTTATATGTGAGCTTCCTTGATACCAAACAAATGTTTTGCAGTTAGAAAAAGTTTATTATGAGAATGAAAATTCTAATGCAACAGTTATGTAAGTCTTGAAGATTTTGAAAAGATATCGCACAAATTTTGCGAGTTAGAGCATCATTTATTTTTGTATAGGAAAAACATATGATACCAACATAACTATTTAGAACATTCATGGGAGTCAGGAACACTATCTCATTGAAGTATGCTTTCAAAATAACCTTGCTTCAATTAGGACTTTTGAAGGTTGTAATGTGGTCTGGTTCATGGTTTTAGAAAAAAAAGATTTAAGGCTCAAAATATTTGGTGCCCACCCACTTCATGATGTTCTCCAATCCTATGTTCAGTTAATTCAACATGAGCGTTCATCTCTCAAAAGGATTTTGTGACGGTTAAGGAAACGACGAGGTTTTCGGAGTAGAAAACACCCTCATGTCTTCGTGTTTGTAGTCACCAATTTGTTCTTTGCTGAGGACTTTTCTTTGTAGTCCTTTCTTTGCAATTTTTATTTTCCCTAATTTTTGCCTGAACTAATTTTTTTAATTGATAGTCCAGCGGGATGCCTTAATTTTGCCTAAGTCACACGTTTTCATGTTTTTTTTTTACTTAGCAGGCTTTTCTTTTTCTTGATTTTTGACTTTTTGAACAAAATGTGTGACATTAGCTTGTCTTTGCTTGTTGAGAGGATTGTGATTGCCTCGTTTCTTGATGAATGAGGGATAACATTGTTGTTCCACATCCTCTAGATTCATTATTCATGAAGGATAGCCCTCGTAGTTTCTCTTCAAAAAACATCTTCCTTATGAATTTTGAACACTCAGTCAGATTAACTAAAAACTACCCTGCCCCAGGTTAAAATTCAAGGTTTTTTTGTATAGAAAAGAAACTCCTACTTCAAGGCTCAAAAGAGGTTAGCAAGGGATTATCTTCCTTATATCTCCAGTGTTTAGGGATTTGAAACAATGCATGTACATCATCAGCAAGATTTTATCCAAAAGCATGCAACCAGAGATTTTGTGTTCTTTAGATCATCATCCTCCCTTCAATCTCTGCCTAGGCAAGAGACTGTGCAACAAGTTAGTATCATAATGCAAAAAGCAATTTAAAATTTGAAAACAAATATGAGTGAAACGAATGAATTTCTTCAAGACAAACATACTCATTGTATTAAAATAATCATTCAAATGTAAACAAGTTCTTACATGCAAACAATGTTTTGATAAACAAGAAAAATTACAAAAAGCATAAATGAGTTAATAATCGGGGAAGGCTTTCCATCTGGACTTGAATCACCGAAAACATCCTTCAAAACTCAAAGTGACCATCAATCGTGTTTACTCTTTGGCACGTGCTTGATTTGAACTTCAAAACCAACATCCTTGAATGACAATCAGTGAATACTTTTATCATCGCTTCCTCCTTCTTAGAAGGATTGACTTGGGCAGCAACCAAAATTTCAACCAAAACAGTTGAGTGATCCATACCAGCTTTCAAAATAGTCATCTCTCTACGGAGTTCAGAAACCTCTTGCTTGATATTCTCCATTGTTCTCTTAGCGCGAGTGTTGTACTGGTGAGACCAAAGGAAAAATAAGACTCGGAAAAAGACATTTGAAAGTGAAACAAAAAATGTAGAATGATGTATGATATGCAAAAGAGAGTTTTTATTTGATTTTCAAGGAACTCAAGATATTAAGTTGTAAACATCAAAGTATGAAGATAGAAGATGAATTATAAATTGGCTCCAAACATTGATCAATTTATCATCAAGATCAATTATCCATTTTGGTGGATTAGGGTTTTCGCCCTATCAACACCCAAGATCCATTGAGCTTGACGAAACTTGTGATGTTTACAAAGAAAGACCTCCAAATTCCTTCAAAGTCAAGTGAAAAGGGTTTTATGGATGCATGAATGCATGGCTATGCAACAACCACAAGCAAGGTCACAAATAAAGTCGAAAGGTTCAACGTCACGAGCATGGAGTCAAGGTAAGGAACACCCCCAAGGTATGTACTAACGGTTTAATCACACCTGTAGAACAAGGTTCTAAGAGTTCCCGGAGTCTACATTCCTCCTTCGGATATTACCAACGTCTTGATTACTCAATAATCAGCAATATTCTCAAGAGAAACTCATCCGAGCGTAGCATCGCGTAACAATTACTTCTGGATTACTCCGTTATAATCTCCGCGCTACACCTAAAAGGCCAAGATGGGTTAGGGTTCTACGGTTCCCAGCTTCTCTGGCTCCCAGGTCGAAAATAATAATGTCTTCCCGATTACTCGGTAAACAAATATTACGTTCAAAAGGGCCTTCCACTGAGTGGGGGATCTCATGCCTCCTTCTTCGGGATTACTCCCTCAAAGTTAACATGACTATACCGCCCGTCCTATTCCTAAGTGTAACTTAGTCCGGGTATAGGACTTGTCCTTTGTAAATATTATCAACACCCAAATAATCATAATATATACATATAATCAAACAATCAAATAATGATAAAACAGATAAAACAAATTAGGCTTAACCCACTTAGGGATGGACCAGCAAGAGGTCAATCATTCCCCAGCAGAGTCGCCAATTCTGTAGCGGTGAAAATCGGAGATCAAGCTATTAATTAACTCGACTCACAAAAGCAAGAGTCGCCACTGCGCTTTATTATTTCCAAGGGAAAAGGGAAAAGAGCGAAATAAAACCCTAAAATATGCAATGTAAAGTAATATTTTTAAAAGTAATGAAAATACAATGCGTTTTTAAAAGAGATTGAGAGTTCGGGGGTTGGTTATACAATGGAAAGGTATTAGCACCCAATGCATCTGCGGTACTCCGCAGGAACCTTTTGAAATATTTGTTTTTTTGGTTAAAATTGTTTGTTTAGTTAAATGGGTATGGATGAGATTTTGAAGATACGACGACCTAGTGTTGAAGTTTTGACTTAAAAGGGGTGTGAGTTTAAAAATTGATTTGTAGGAGATTTGTCTTAAGATTAACAAAACTAAAAAAAATATGAAGGGATTTCACATAATCGTATTAGATACTCGATGACATGAAGTCAACAAATTAATTCTTTCCCTTGGATTTAAAACCACAGACAAATAAATAAGCTAAGAGTATATCAAACCTCAGGTGAAAATAAATCACAAGCCGACATCATCAAAAAAAACCTGATGTAAGATAATACTCCAAGCATCAGATAAAGCGCATCAAGTGAAAATAAATCACATACGAGAAAAGCGTGTCAGGAGAGGAATCAGATAAAGCGCAAAGGGCGATGGATAAAGCTCACGGTATCTGATAAGAATCCCTGCATCACAAGAGATATACCGACAAATCTAACAGCACGGAAAACTTATGTGCGTCCGCACAATTTTCAGAAGTTAGTTGGAATTAAAAATAAAATCACAATGCGATGAAAATAATATTTCCAAAAAAAACCCTGAATTTATTTACAAGTGAAGTGAGTAGACAGTCAAAATATTATGTACAAGTATATATTTACAGTACCAAATAAAATAAAAATAATGAAATACAATAAAGAGGTAAAGGGAGAAAGAAAAAGTGCAAATGCGCTATGCGAGTATGACTACTTGAAATGAATTCTCGGAAACCTTCACAGTAACAAACACGTTAGTAGCATAAGCGGTATAAAAATTAAAATGAAACGAAGTTGCAATGATCAAAATATGTGTCAGTAAGTATAAAATAAAAAAATAAAATTGTATGATGCATATGAATAAATGAATATTTACACAAATGAAAATCAAGGATTCATGACATTATTCAATGTAAACACAAAAATCAGCATTGCATTCATTATTTCAAGTGTTTTTCATCAAGTAAACTCAAAAGAAATCGTTATTTCAACCACAACGGAAGAAAAAAGAATCAAAAGTTCACATTGAATTCAAAGTAGACTCAAAGATTATCATGGTTCTTAATTCAAAAAGGAAAAGAAAAAAACAAAGAACTCATGCCAATATTTCAAACCAAAACCGAAACATAGAAAATTGATTTCGAAACAAACTAAGTTAATCGTACCAAATCTAGGCAGCAACTAATGAATACGAAACAACGTTCAAAAACTCAATCTCAAAAATATTCAAAACAAGTGAAATGCACAATGATGCCTACAACCAAATTTTAATTTGAATTCCAAATGAATCTCGTCATAATCTCCTTCAAATTTTCTCGAATAACATGAAGAGAAAAAAAATCAAGTTCAGTCAAAATCTTAATCGAGCAAACTATTCCGGGCAGCATAACAGTAAACACGATTATCACATCAAAAAATGAAAACACAAATCAAGAACCAAGAAAATGATGATTATTCAATTCCAAACATGGTAAACATGTTCTAAACAACCTTTTACTCCACCAAACCAAATCCGGGCAGCAGCTATACCATCCAAAAATGCTCCATAGAATTTACCTCAAACAATCAAGTTCAAACTCAAAGAAAAAACAATACTACCCACAAGTTAAACCTTTGAAATCCAATTGAATTAAACAACAAAATACCAACATAAACCTTAAAGTTATCTCAAATAACATGTTGTCCCAACCAAATTAGAACTCAAACAAAAGTAACATTCAACGTTCAATCACATTAACTCAACATAGACTAATCAACAATTGTATCAAAAATTCGACATTGAAATCTCAACACAAGCTTGACACAAACATTAGCATCAAGAACTTCACTCATGTTTAATCACAATTCATCATGGTACTCTCATTACAACTGACCTAAAAAAAATCTGCAATTATCCTTACTCGAATTGAATCAAAATAACAAAACACGGCAACTATTTTCTTCTTTTTTTTCTCTTCAGAATCTTATCACAGCATAATAGTTAACCTACCGTTTCAGCACAGCAGAATATCACAGAATTACCAGCATACAGCTATCACAATCGAACTTCACCATCAAACCAATTTCACAGAGATTTTCTTATAGCGTAAAAGTTCTAACTTGAATGAGAAACAATTTGGGCTTAAAAATAGCAGATTCAAGACATATTCATGCACACAGATTCAATCACAGCATCAATCCAGAAATGTTTAAGCTATGAAATATTGATGGAAATTGATGTTACCAACTCATAAGTGAAGCGTCTGAACAACAGTAGCGTTGAGAGGTTCAGAATTGAACTGAAGCAGAAGTGCTAAGCTGAGGTATCGCGTTGCAGCGGAGATGGACAGTGTTGTTGCAGACTGATGGAGATGAAGAGAAGAATTGATGAGGAAGGAAGATGAACATGGGAGGTTGCTAGCGGAAACGAAAGGGCGTTGAATTCACGGAATCAATGATAGCTAGCGGAACAGGGTGATAGCTAGGGATTGAAACGGCGATGGTGTTTGAGTGAGGCGAAGGGAATTGTGATTGTGGTGGATTTGGAATGTTAATGGTGGTGAATTGAAGCAGAATTGGAGGGTGTTGTTCAATCGCTGTAGCCGGCAGTAGGTGGAAGGTGATGTTCGGTTTGATGAGCGAAAGGGAGTTCTATGATGTGAGCGGAAATTTGACAAAGGGATATCGGTGAAATTGCAGGAAGGTGGAAGGTTGGATTGCGGTTGTTGGTGGAGGATGAACAGCTTCGCGGAGAGAAAGTAGCTAGAAAAACAGTGGTGAAGGTTGGGATGGGTTTTGTGTGAAGCGGGATATGAGAGGAAGTTATGATGAAATGAAGGGAGAATGGTTGGTGAAATTACAGGAAGATGGAAAGTTGGATAGAAGGTAATCGTAGTTGATGGTGTTAATTGAAGAAGATAGAGGGAGTTTGTGTGAAGGGTAGCTAGTGGAGAGAATTGGTTTGGATGATGCTGTTTGTGAAGAAATGAAAGGGAGTTTGGGGACTGAGTTGAAAGGAAGGAAGATATTAAGATGAGGAAGTTGTAGGCGGAGAGATGGAGAGATGAAAGTGAGCTAGCTACTGTAAGTGGCTTTTTGTTGTGTCTCATACAAAGAAAATTAAGAGGTCTTATATAGACAAGTGAAGAAGAAAAAAAATTGATTTTAAATTCAATCATGATCCGTTGATTTCCATTTTCTCTGTATCAATCCACCACTTTTGCTAACAGCCAATGAGAGCATAGTATAGTGTAATCAATATATTTTTGTGACAAAAACGCCCTTAAATGATAAAAATGAAATAAAAAACTGAAAGTATTAAAATTAATTCAATTTAAAATATATTTTTTTGAATAAAAAATAAAGAGCTAAAATGACCGAAAACAAAAAAAAACGGACGAAAATTTATCCGAAAAAAATAAAATGAACACATTAAAATAAACTACATGTCACAAAGATTAAAGAAAAAATATTCAAAAATGTAAAAATAGGAATAAAATGATAATGAAAATACCAGGCTAAACATACGTTTTACGGTTAAAAACGAGACTTCAAACTGTATCGAAAAAATAAAGCGAGCATACCGTCATAATCTATGCGAGATGTAGATTCATAAAATGATCGGTAAAAGGTGAAAACTTGAAATATTTTTCTCGCTAATTTTTCGCACATTGTTGAATCGCTTTTAACAGTTTGTCTATAAAACCAAAATATTTTTATTATCGACATATAAACAACTTGGAGCAATGCAAGAAACGAGTAAAGAGATAAAAATGCATGAAGTGAAATGTCAGGTATTTTTTAACTAAAAGACGATGCAAACTTTGATTTAAACTGACTTTTCTGGTCAACTTAAATACGACTAATGATGCAAAATATGATGAATGAAGATATTTACTGATGATTGTGACCAAATGACAAAATATGGTATGAATGTGCGACTGAAAAAATTAGAGGCGAAATTAAGGGTGCAACGGTGTGCCTTGATGAATCAGTCTTCGAGAATCCACAATCAACCGTACTTCTGGCTTGGGAGACTCAAAACCTTAATTGAGGCGCGACACCTGATGCTCTTGATTCAGACCTGTCTCGGCACATGAAACAAAAGAAAACATGAACATACACCTTTGTATGCGATTAGAAATTAGTGATACATAGGCTAAAAATGTTCAAAACACTTGACAATCTTCACATAGTCAAAGCTCGAAGGTGAGAGGTTAAAACCAACCGTATTTAGTGACCTTGACTTTTGTATAAAAAATGCAAAAATGCAAGTGGGATCTTAGGTCAAAAATTGGGGTATGACAGCTGCCCCTATTTAAGTTTCTTCTATCTGACGAGATTGAAGGGACTTAAATATAGAATACACAATTTTTGGCCTTAAGATACCGCAATTATGTTTATGATATGGTATGAATGTGATGTTTTGAATTTTATGGGGAATGACGCCATATGAGATAAACTATGCTGGAGAAACCAAGTATATTATAGTAATCCTACAGGGGAACAGATTATAACACCACTGGGGAAACAAAGTCATAGACTTCAAATGAGAGACTCTTGAATGATTTACATCAGTATTGAGACTGGAAAAGGTAATGATTTACATCAGTACTGTGATTGGAAAAGGAAATGATTTTCATCAGTACTGTGATTGGAAAAGGAATGATAGAATGCAAACTTCCCCGCGGGACTTTTCCGAAGGGATGCCATTTGCTGAGTAGACATTATTGTTGGGGATACACAAGCTGCTGAAATAAAGAAGCTGCAACTTGCTGTCTTCAAAGAATATTAAAATACACAAGCTGCTCATGAAGAGCTGCCACTTGTTGCTTATAACCCACAAGCTGCTCATGAAGAGATGCCACTTGCCGTCTTCAAAGAATATTAAAACATACAAGCTACTCATGAAGAGTCTGCCACTTGTTGCCAATAAACCACAAGCTGGTCATGAAGAGCTGCCACTTGCCATCTTCAAAGAATATTAAAGCACACAAGCTACTCATGAAGAGTCCGCCACTTGTTTCTTATAATCCACAAGCTGCTCATGAAGAGCTGCCACTTGCCGTCTTCAAAGAATATTAAAACATACAAGCTACTCATGAAGAATCCGCCACTTGTTGCCAATAAACCACAAGCTGGTCATGAAGAGCTGCCACTTGCCATCTTCAAAGAATATTAAAGCACACAAGCTACTCATGAAGAGTCCGCCACTTGTTGCTTATAACCCACAAGCTGCTCATGAAGAGCTGCCACTTGCCATTTTCCGTACAAGCTGCTCATGAAGAGCTTCCACTTTCGTTTTCCAAAGAAGAAATAACGTACAAGCTACCCATGAAAGGACTGCCACTTGCCATTTTTCCGAGGTGTCAATAATATACAAGTTGCCTCGTGAAGAGACTGTCACTTGCTGTTTTTTCAAAGGTAACGATAACATACAAGTTGCTCAAATAGATAAGCTGCCACTTGCTGTCTTCCAAAAATACTAACGTACAAGCTGCTCATGAAGAAGCTGCCACTTGCCGTTTTCAAAAAGTGTTGATAACATACAAGTTGTCCATGAAGAGACTGCCGCTTGCTGTTTTTTCAAAGGTATCAATAACATACAAGTTGCTCATGAAGAGGCCGCCGCTTGCTGTTTTTTCAAAGGTAATAATAACATACAAGTTGCTCATGAAGAGACCTCCACTTGATGTTTTCAAAGGTGACAATAACATACAAGTTGCTCATGAAGAGACCGCCACTTGATGTTTTCAAAGGTGACAATAACATACAAGTTGCTCATGAAGAGACCGCCGCTTGCTGTTTTTTCAAAGGTATCAACAATATATCAAGAAGATATTGCTGGAGGTGAGAATCAATAATTTCATCGGGGATGTACAAACTGCTCATGAAGAGACCGCCATTTGTCATAACATAAAGAAATTCATAAATAATCAAACTGCTCAAATAAAGAGTCAGTCGCTTGTTGTCACGTCGATATTCCAGAAGAATGTTATGATAACACTACTAGAGAATAAAGTTCATCTTCAATGGGGAACTATGAATAAATACTTCCTGCGGAGACCAAGTATTTACATACGCAAGATCAAATGCACTCTCCATCTAGGTTTCACAGCCTAGAGAGATCCACAGGGTATCATTCACAAGAGACAAAGCTCAATCCAGGAATAAACTGGAGAGAAAAACAGTCAAACAAGACTCCACCCAATGAGGAAACAACTCAAATGGGGATTTATCCTATCCAGAGATGGAAAAGGAAAGCTAAAGCAAGATTCTTCCACGAGAGTTAACTCAGTGGGGAATTAGAAAGGAGGCGCACTTTCTGCATAAGTTGACACTTTATTTGGAAAGATCAAATACGCTATTTGAATAGACATAACCAAGGTATACGAACTCAAAGACATCAACAAATAAAAATGTGCACGCATGATGCAAGTGTGAATGAATAAATGAATCTCATGTATATGTTTGACAAAACAGATAAAAGAGATAAGTTGGAGATGATAAGACCTCACAGTAGAACTAGATACTCGACTAACCTCAATAAGATGGGAACATTACTAGAGATAGAACAAAAGCCATCATTGAAGCGAAGTCCTTTTACAAGGATTAAATCTCTTTGGAGAGGAAGATATATATTTTCGGTAGAAAACCCCAAAGTCCAATCTTCTAATGTCAATAATTCGTTGAAAGGATAACAACACGAATAATGCTTCAGCTGGAAGAAAGTCTTGCTTAGCTGGAGATACTGGGAAAACCACCCTTTGATGATGTGTGAAAAACATATCACACATCTTGACAAATCTGGATTTCCCCTGGGACTAATTTTGGATGCCCCAAGTTTATTGCTGATAAGCTGCGTGATGCACGACAATTCTTGCAAATAACTTCACTTCTAAAATGCCCCAAGCTATATGGCTGATGAGGAGAAATCGTCTCAAGAGGATTTTACAAAAGACCTGGAATCCACCATGCTCTGGTGTCTTCAAACTCTTAGAGAGATTCATCGAATCTCGACGTGATTGCCCCGAATTGACTGTAGTTGGCACAACAAAGTCTTCAAATTTTTCCCCAACAGGGTAAACAAGTTGGAGAAGCATTAACTGGGAGAAGCAACATGTCTGTGCTTAAGGTCTTCATGTGGCATGCCTCTGGATATGATTTTTTTGAAATGATTTGCCAATTGCTCAACATAGTTTCAGGCCTTAAAAGAATAAACTCATCGCTAGTTCTTATATGTGAGCTTCCTTGATACCAAACAAATGTTTTGTAGTTAGAAAAAGTTTATTATGAGAATGAAAATTCTAATGCAACAGTTATGTAAGTCTTGAAGATTTTGAAAAGATATCGCACAAATTTTGCGAGTTAGAGCATCATTTATTTTTGTATAGGAAAAACATATGATACCAACATAACTATTTAGAACATTCATGGGAGTCAGGAACACTATCTCATTGAAGTATGCTTTCAAAATAACCTTGCTTCAATTAGGACTTTTGAAGGTTGTAATGTGGTCTGGTTCATGGTTTTAGAAAAAAAAGATTTAAGGCTCAAAATATTTGGTGCCCACCCACTTCATGATGTTCTCCAATCCTATGTTCAATTAATTCAACATGAGCGTTCATCTCTCAAAAGGATTTTGTGACGGTTAAGGAAACGACGAGGTTTTCGGAGTAGAAAACACCCTCATGTCTTCGTGTTTGTAGTCACCAATTTGTTCTTTGCTGAGGACTTTTCTTTGTAGTCCTTTCTTTGCAATTTTTATTTTCCCTAATTTTTGCCTGAACTAATTTTTTGAATTGATAGTCCAGCGGGATGCCTTAATTTTGCCTAAGTCACACGTTTTCATGTTTTTTTTTTACTTAGCAGGCTTTTCTTTTTCTTGTTTTTTGACTTTTTGAACAAAATGTGTGACATTAGCTTGTCTTTGCTTGTTGAGAGGATTGTGATTGCCTCGTTTCTTGATGAATGAGGGATAACATTGTTGTTCCACATCCTCTAGATTCATTATTCATGAAGGATAGCCCTCGTAGTTTCTCTTCAAAAAACATCTTCCTTATGAATTTTGAACACTCAGTCAGATTAACTAAAAACTACCCTGCCCCAGGTTAAAATTCAAGGTTTTTTCGTATAGAAAAGAAACTCCTACTTCAAGGCTCAAAAGAGGTTAGCAAGGGATTATCTTCCTTATATCTCCAGTGTTTAGGGATTTGAAACAATGCCTGTACATCATCAGCAAGATTTTATCCAAAAGCATGCAACCAGAGATTTTGTGTTCTTTAGATCATCATCCTCCCTTCAATCTCTGCCTAGGCAAGAGACTGGGCAACAAGTTAGTATCATAATGCAAAAAGCAATTTAAAATTTGAAAACAAATATGAGTGAAACGAATGAATTTCTTCAAGACAAACATACTCATTGTATTAAAATAATCATTCAAATGTAAACAAGTTCTTACATGCAAACAATGTTTTGATAAACAAGAAAAATTACAAAAAGCATAAATGAGTTAATAATCGGGGAAGGCTTTCCATCTGGACTTGAATCACCGAAAACATCCTTCAAAACTCAAAGTGACCATCAATCGTGTTTACTCTTCGGCACGTGCTTGATTTGAACTTCAAAACCAACATCCTTGAATGACAATCAGTGAATACTTTTATCATCGCTTCCTCCTTCTTAGAAGGATTGACTTGGGCAGCAACCAAAATTTCAACCAAAACAGTTGAGTGATCCATACCAGCTTTCAAAATAGTCATCTCTCTACGGAGTTCAGAAACCTCTTGCTTGATATTCTCCATTGTTCTCTTAGCGCGAGTGTTGTACTGGTGAGACCAAAGGAAAAATAAGACTTGGAAAAAGACATTTGAAAGTGAAACAAAAAATGTAGAATGATGTATGATATGCAAAAGAGAGTTTTTATTTTATTTTCAAGGAACTCAAGATATTAAGTTGTAAACATCAAAGTATGAAGATAGAAGATGAATTTTAAATTGGCTCCAAACATTGATCAAGTTATCATCAAGATCAATCATCCATTTTGGTGGATTAGGGTTTTCGCCCTATCAACACCCAAGATCCATTGAGCTTGACGAAACTTGTGATGTTTACAAAGAAAGACCTCCAAATTCCTTCAAAGTCAAGTGAAAAGGGTTTTATGGATGCATGAATGCATGGCTATGCAACAACCACAAGCAAGGTCACAAATAAAGTCGAAAGGTTCAACGTCACGAGCATGGAGTCAAGGTAAGGAACACCCCCAAGGTATGTACTAACGGTTTAATCACACCTGTAGAACAAGGTTCTAAGAGTTCCCGGAGTCTACATTCCTCCTTCGGATATTACCAACGTCTTGATTACTCAATAATCAGCAATATTCTCAAGAGAAACTCATCCGAGCGTAGCATCGCGTAACAATTACTTCCGGATTACTCCATTATAATCTCCGCGCTACACCTAAAAGGCCAAGATGGGTTAGGGTTCTACGGTTCCCAGCTTCTCTGGCTCCCAGGTCGAAAATAATAATGTCTTCCTGATTACTCGGTAAACAAATATTACGTTCAAAAGGGCCTTCCACTGAGTGGGGGATCTCATGCCTCCTTCTTCGGGATTACTCCCTCAAAGTTAACATGACTATACCGACCGTCCTATTCCTAAGTGTAACTTAGTCCGGGTATAGGACTTGTCCTTTGTAAATATTATCAACACCCAAATAATCATAATATATACATATAATCAAACAATCAAATAATGATAAAACAGATAAAACAAATTAGGCTTAACCCACTTAGGGATGGACCAGCAAGAGGTTAATCATTCCCCAGCAGAGTCGCCAATTCTGTAGCGGTGAAAATCGGAGATCAAGCTATTAATTAACTTGACTCACAAAAGCAAGAGTCGCCACCGCGCTTTATTATTTCCAAGGGAAAAGGGAAAAGAGCGAAATAAAACCCTAAAATATGCAATGTAAAGTAATATTTTTAAAAGTAATGAAAATACAATGCGTTTTTAAAAGAGATTGAGAGTTCGGGGGTTGGTTATACAATGGGAAGGTATTAGCACCCAATGCATCTGCGGTACTCCGCAGGAACCTTTTGAAATATTTATTTTTTGGTTAAAATTGTTTGTTTAGTTAAATGGGTATGGATGAGATTTTGAAGATACGACGACCTAGTGTTGAAGTTTTGACTTAAAAGGGGTGTGAGTTTAAAAATTGATTTGTAGGAGATTTGTCTTAAGATTAACAAAACTAAAAAAAATATGAAGGGATTTCACATAATCGTATTAGATACTCGATGACATGAAGTCAACAAATTAATTCTTTCCCTTGGATTTAAAACCACAGACATATAAATAAGCTAAGAGTATATCAAACCTCAGGTGAAAATAAATCACAAGCCGACATCATCAAAAAAAACCTGATGTAAGATAATACTCCAAGCATCAGATAAAGCGCATCAAGTGAAAATAAATCACATACGAGAAAAGCGTGTCAGGAGAGGAATCAGATAAAGCGCAAAGGGCGATGGATAAAGCTCACGGTATCTGATAAGAATCCCTGCATCACAAGAGATATAGCGACAAATCTAACAGCACGGAAAACTTATGTGCGTCCGCACAATTTTCAGAAGTTAGTTGGAATTAAAAATAAAATCACAATGCGATGAAAATAATATTTCCAAAAAAACCCTGAATTTATTTACAAGTGAAGTGAGTAGACAGTCAAAATATTATGTACAAGTATATATTTACAGTACCAAATAAAATAAAAATAATGAAATACAATAAAGAGGTTAAGGGAGAAAGAAAAAGTGCAAATGCGCTATGCGAGTATGAATACTTGAAATGAATTCTCGGAAACCTTCACAGTAACAAACACGTTAGTAGCATAAGCGGTATAAAAATTAAAATGAAACGAAGTTGCAATGATCAAAATATGTGTCAGTAAGTATAAAATAAAAAAATGAAATTGTATGATGCATATGAATAAATGAATATTTACACAAATGAAAATCAAGGATTCATGACATTATTCAATGTAAACACAAAAAATCAGCATTGCATTCATTATTTCAAGTGTTTTTCATCAAGTAAACTCAAAAGAAATCGTTATTTCAACCACAACGGAAGAAAAAAGAATCAAAAGTTCACATTGAATTCAAAGTAGACTCAAAGATTATCATGGTTCTTAATTCAAAAAGGAAACGAAAAAAACAAAGAACTCATGCCAATATTTCAAACCAAAACCGAAACATAGAAAATTGATTTCGAAACAAACTAACTTAATCGTACCAAATTTGGGCAGCAACTAATGAATACGAAACAACGTTCAAAAACTCAATCTCAAAAATATTCAAAACAAGTGAAATGCACAATGATGCCTACAACCAAATTTTAATTTGAATTCCAAATGAATCTCGTCATAATCTCCTTCAAATTTGCTCGAATAACATGAAGAGAAAAAAAATCAAGTTCAGTCAAAATCTTAATCGAGCAAACTATTCCGGGCAGCATAACAGTAAACACGATTATCACATCAAAAAATGAAAACACAAATCAAGAACCAAGCAAATGATGATTATTCAATTCCAAACATGGTAAACCATGTTCTAAACAACCTTTTACTCCACCAAACCAAATCCGGGCAGCAGCTATACCATCCAAAAATGCTCCATAGAATTTACCTCAAACAATCAAGTTCAAACTCAAAGAAAAAACAATACTACCCACAAGTTAAACCTTTGAAATCCAATTGAATTAAACAACAAAATACCAACACAAACCTTCAAGTTATCTCAAATAACATGTTGTCCCAACCAAATTAGAACTCAAACAAAAGTAACATTCAACGTTCAATCACATTAACTCAACATAGACTAATCAACAATTGTATCAAAAATTCGACATTGAAATCTCAACACAAGCTTGACACAAACATTAGCATCAAGAACTTCACTCATGTTTAATCACAATTCATCATGGTACTCTCATTACAACTGACCTAAAAAAAATCTGCAATTATCCTTACTCGAATTGAATCAAAATAACAAAACACGGCAACTATTTTCTTCTTTTTTTTCTCTTCAGAATCTTATCACAGCATAATAGTTAACCTACCGTTTCAGCACAGCAGAATATCACAGAATTACCGGCATACAGCTATCACAATCGAACTTCACAATCAAACCAATTTCACAGAGATTTTC
This sequence comes from Vicia faba, assembly GCA_948472305.1. NCBI lineage: Eukaryota > Viridiplantae > Streptophyta > Magnoliopsida > Fabales > Fabaceae > Vicia > Vicia faba. Next base: position 1,470,690,383 of record OX451738.1, on the reverse strand, counting down.
TTATAGCGTAAAAGTTCTAACTCGAATGAGAAACAATTTGGGCTTAAATATAGCAGATTCAAGACATATTCATGCACACAGATTCAATCACAGCATCAATCCAGAAATGTTTAAGCTATGAAATAATGATGGAAATTGATCTTACCAACTCATAAGTGAAGCGTATGAACAACAGTAGCGTTGAGAGGTTCAGAATTGAACTGAAGCAGAAGTGCTAAGCTGAGGTATCGCGTTGCAGCGGAGATGGACAGTGTTGTTGCAGACTGATGGAGATGAAGAGAAGAATTGATGAGGAAGGAAGATGAACATGGGAGGTTGCTAGCGGAAAAGAAAGGGCATTGAATTCACGGAATCAATGATAGCTAGCGGAACAGGGTGATAGCTAGGGATTGAAACGGCGATGGTGTTTGAGTGAGGCGAAGGGAATTGTGATTGTGATGGATTTGGAATGTTAATGGTGGTGAATTGATGCAGAATTGGAGGGAGTTGTTCAATCGCTGTAGCCGGTAGTAGGTGGAAGGTGATGTTCGGTTTGATGAGCGAAAGGGAGTTCTATGATGTGAGCGGAAATTTGACAAAGGGATATCGGTGAAATTGCAGGAAGGTGGAAGGTTGGATTGCGGTTGTTGGTGGAGGATGAACAGCTTCGCGGAGAGAAAGTAGCTAGCAAAACAGTGGTGAAGGTTGGGATGGGTTTTGTGTGAAGCGGGATATGAGAGGAAGTTATGATGAAATGAAGGGAGAATGGTTGGTGAAATTACAGGAAGATGGAAAGTTGGATAGAAGGTAATCGTAGTTGATGGTGTTAATTGAAGAAGATAGAGGGAGTTTGTGTGAAGGGTAGCTAGTGGAGAGAATTGGTTTGGATGATGCTGTTTGTGAAGAAATGAAAGGGAGTTTGGGGACTGAGTTGAAAGGAAGGAAGATATTAAGATGAGGAAGTTGTAGGCGGAGAGATGGAGAGATGAAAGTGAGCTAGCTACTGTAAGTGGCTTTTTGTTGTGTCTCATACAAAGAAAATTAAGAGGTCTTATATAGACAAGTGAAGAAGAAAAAAATTGATTTTAAATTCAATCATGATCCATTGATTTCCATTTTCTCTGTATCAATCCACCACTTTTGCTAACAGCCAATGAGAGCATAGTATAGTGTAATCAATATATTTTTGTGACAAAAACGCCCTTAAATGATAAAAATGAAATAAAAAACTGAAAGTATTAAAATTAATTCAATTTAAAATATATTTTTTTGAATAAAAAATAAAGAGCTAAAATGACCGAAAACAAAAAAAAACGGACGAAAATTTATCCGAAAAAAATAAAATGAACACATTAAAATAAACTACATGTCACAAAGATTAAAGAAAAAATATTCAAAAATGTAAAAATAGGAATAAAATGATAATGAAAATACCAGGCTAAACATACGTTTTACGGTTAAAAACGAGACTTCAAACTGTATCGAAAAAATAAAGCGAGCATACCGTCATAATCTATGCGAGATGCAGATTCATAAAATGATCGGTAAAAGGTGAAAACTTGAAATATTTTTCTCGCTAATTTTTCGCACATTGTTGAATCGCTTTTAACAGTTTGTCTATAAAACCAAAATATTTTTATTATCGACATATAAACAACTTGGAGCAATGCAAGAAACGAGTAAAGAGATAAAAATGCATGAAGTGAAATGTCAGGTATTTTTTAACTAAAAGACGATGCAAACTTTGATTTAAACTGACTTTTCTGGTCAACTTAAATACGACTAATGATGCAAAATATGATGAATGAAGATATTTACTGATGATTGTGACCAAATGACAAAATATGGTATGAATGTGCGACTGAAAAAATTAGGGGCGAAATTAAGGGTGCAACGGTGTGCCTTGATGAATCAGTCTTCGAGAATCCACAATCAACCGTACTTCTGGCTTGGGAGACTCAAAACCTTAATTGAGGCGCGACACCTGATGCTCTTGATTCAGACCTGTCTCTGCACATGAAACAAAAGAAAACATGAACATACACCTTTGTATGCGATTAGAAATTAGTGATACATAGGCTAAAAATGTTCAAAACACTTGACAATCTTCACATAGTCAAAGCTCGAAGGTGAGAGGTTAAAACCGACCGTATTTAGTGACCTTGACTTTTGTATAAAAAATGCAAAAATGCAAGTGGGATCTTAGGTCAAAAATTGGGGTATGACAGCTGCCCCTATTTAAGTTTCTTCTATCTGACGAGATTGAAGGGACTTAAATATAGAATACACAATTTTTGGCCTTAAGATACCGCAATTATGTTTATGATATGGTATGAATGTGATGTTTTGAATTTTATGGGGAATGACGCCATATGAGACAAACTATGCTGGAGAAACCAAGTATATTATAGTAATCCTACAGGGGAACAGATTATAACACCACTGGGGAAACAAAGTCATAGACTTCAAATGAGAGACTCTTGAATGATTTACATCAGTATTGAGACTGGAAAAGGTAATGATTTACATCAGTACTTTGATAGGAAAAGGAAATGATTTTCATCAGTACTGTGATTGGAAAAGGAATGATAGAATGCAAACTTCCCCACGGGACTATTCCGAAGGGATGCCATTTGCTGAGTAGACATTATTGTTGGGGATACACAAGCTGCTCAAATAAAGAAGCTGCCACTTGCTGTCTTCAAAGAATATTAAAATACACAAGCTGCTCATGAAGAGCTGCCACTTGTTGCTTATAACCTACAAGATGCTCATGAAGAGATGCCATTTGTCGTCTTCAAAGAATATTAAAACATACAAGCTACTCATGAAGAGTCTGCCACTTGTTGCCAATAAACCACAAGCTGGTCATTAAGAGCTGCCACTTGCCATCTTCAAAGAATATTAAAGCACACAAGCTACTCATGAAGAGTCCGCCACTTGTTTCTTATAACCCACAAGCTGCTCATGAAGAGCTGCCACTTGCCGTCTTCAAAGAATATTAAAACATACAAGCTACTCATGAAGAGTCCGCCACTTGTTGCCAATAAACCACAAGCTGGTCATGAAGAGCTGCCACTTGCCATCTTCAAAGAATATTAAAGCACACAAGCTACTCATGAAGAGTCCGCCACTTGTTGCTTATAACCCACAAGCTGCTCATGAAGAGCTGCCACTTGCCATTTTCCGTACAAGCTGCTCATGAAGAGCTTCCACTTTCCGTTTTCCAAAGAAGAAATAACGTACAAGCTACCCATGAAAGGACTGCCACTTGCCGTTTTTCCGAGGTGTCAATAATATACAAGTTGCCTCGTGAAGAGACTGTCGCTTGCTGTTTTTTCAAAGGTAACGATAACATACAAGTTGCTCAAATAGATAAGCTGCCACTTGCTGTCTTCCAAAAATACTAACGTACAAGCTGCTCATGAAGAAGCTGCCACTTGTCGTTTTCAAAAAGTGTTGATAACATACAAGTTGTCCATGAAGAGACTGCCGCTTGCTGTTTTTTCAAAGGTATCAATAACATACAAGTTGCTCATGAAGAGACCGCCGTTTGCTGTTTTTTCAAAGGTAACAATAACATACAAGTTGCTCATGAAGAGACCGCCACTTGATGTTTTCAAAGGTGACAATAACATACAAGTTGCTCATGAAGAGACCGCCACTTGATGTTTTCAAAGGTGACAATAACATACAAGTTGCTCATGAAGAGACCGTCGCTTGCTGTTTTTTCAAAGGTATCAACAATATATCAAGAAGATATTGCTGGAGGTGAGAATCAATAATTTCATCGGGGATGTACAAACTGCTCATGAAGAGACCGCCATTTGTCATAACATAAAGAAATTCAGAAATAATCAAACTGCTCAAATAAAGAGTCAGTCGCTTGTTGTCACGTCGATATTCCAGAAGAATGTTATGATAACACTACTAGGGAATAAAGTTCATCTTCAATGGGGAACTATGAATAAATACTTCCTGAGGAGACCAAGTATTTACATACGCAAGATCAAATGCACTCTCCATCTAGGTTTCACAGCCTAGAGAGATCCACAGGGTATCATTCACAAGAGACAAAGCTCAATCCAGGAATAAACTGGAGAGAAAAACAGTCAAACAAGACTCCACCCAATGAGGAAACAACTCAAACGGGGATTTATCCTATCCAGAGATGGAAAAGGAAAGCTAAAGCAAGATTCTTCCACGAGAGTTAACTCAGTGGGGAATTAGAAAGGAGGCGCACTTTCTGCTTAAGTTGACACTCTATTTGGAAAGATCAAATACGCTATTTGAATAGACATAACCAAGGTATACGAACTCAAAGACATCAACAAATACAAATGTGCACACATGATGCAAGTGTGAATGAATAAATGAATCTCATGTATATGTTTGACAAAACAGATAAAAGAGATAAGTTGGAGATGATAAGACCTCACAGTAGAACTAGATACTCGGCTAACCTCAATAAGATGGGAACATTACTAGAGATAGAACAAAAGCCATCATTGAAGCGAAGTCCTTTTACAAGGATTAAATCTCTTTGGAGAGGAAGATATATATTTTCGGTAGAAAACCCCAAAGTCCAATCTTCTAATGTCAATAATTCGTTGAAAGGATAACAACACGAATAATGCTTCAGCTGGAAGAAAGTCTTGCTTAGCTGGAGATACTGGGAAAACCACCCTTTGATGATGTGTGCAAAACATATCACACATCTTGACAAATCTGGATTTCCCCTGGGACTAATTTTGGATGCCCCAAGTTTATTGCTGATAAGCTGCGTGATGCACGACAATTCTTGCAAATAACTTCACTTCTAAAATGCCCCAAGCTATATGGCTGATGAGGAGAAATCGTCTCAAGAGGATTTTACAAAAGACCTGGCATCCACCATGCTCTGGTGTCTTCAAACTCTTAGAGAGATTCATCGAATCTCGACGTGATTGCCCCGAATTGACTGTAGTTGGCACAACAAAGTCTTCAAATTTTTCCCCAACAGGGTAAACAAGTTGGAGAAGCATTAACTGGGAGAAGCAACATGTCTGTGCTTAAGGTCTTCATGTGGCATGCCTCTGGATATGATTTTTTTGAAATGATTTGCCAATTGCTCAACATAGTTTCAGGCCTTAAAAGAATAAACTCATCGCTAGTGCTTATATGTGAGCTTCCTTGATACCAAACAAATGTTTTGCAGTTAGAAAAAGTTTATTATGAGAATAAAAATTCTAATGCAACAGTTATGTAAGTCTTGAAGATTTTGAAAAGATATCGCACAAATTTTGCGAGTTAGAGCATCATTTATTTTTGTATAGGAAAAACATATGATACCAACATAACTATTTAGAACATTCATGGGAGTCAGGAACACTATCTCATTGAAGTATGCTTTCAAAATAACCTTGCTTCAATTAGGACTTTTGAAGGTTGTAATGTGGTCTGGTTCATGGTTTTAGAAAAAAAAGATTTAAGGCTCAAAATATTTGGTGCCCACCCACTTCATGATGTTCTCCAATCCTATGTTCAGTTAATTCAACATGAGCGTTCATCTCTCAAAAGGATTTTGTGACGGTTAAGGAAACGACGAGGTTTTCGGAGTAGAAAACACCCTCATGTCTTCGTGTTTGTAGTCACCAATTTGTTCTTTGCTGAGGACTTTTCTTTGTAGTCCTTTCTTTGCAATTTTTATTTTCCCTAATTTTTGCCTGAACTAATTTTTTGAATTGATAGTCCAGCGGGATGCCTTAATTTTGCCTAAGTCACACGTTTTCATGTTTTTTTTTTGACTTAGCAGGCTTTTCTTTTTCTTGATTTTTGACTTTTTGAACAAAATGTGTGACATTATCTTGTCTTTGCTTGTTGAGAGGATTGTGATTGCCTCGTTTCTTGATGAATGAGGGATAACATTGTTGTTCCACATCCTCTAGATTCATTATTCATGAAGGATAGCCCTCGTAGTTTCTCTTCAAAAAACATCTTCCTTATGAATTTTGAACACTCAGTCAGATTAACTAAAAACTACCCTGCCCCAGGTTAAAATTCAAGGTTTTTTCGTATAGAAAAGAAACTCCTACTTCAAGGCTCAAAAGAGGTTAGCAAGGGATTATCTTCCTTGTATCTCCAGTGTTTAGGGATTTGAAACAATGCATGTACATCATCAGCAAGATTTTATCCAAAAGCATGCAACCAGAGATTTTGTGTTCTTTAGATCATCATCCTCCCTTCAATCTCTGCCTAGGCAAGAGACTGGGCAACAAGTTAGTATCATAATGCAAAAAGCAATTTAAAATTTGAAAACAAATATGAGTGAAACGAATGAATTTCTTCAAGACAAACATACTCATTGTATTAAAATAATCATTCAAATGTAAACAAGTTCTTACATGCAAACAATGTTTTGATAAACAAGAAAAATTACAAAAAGCATAAATGAGTTAATAATCGGGGAAGGCTTTCCATCTGGACTTGAATCACCGAAAACATCCTTCAAAACTCAAAGTGACCATCAATCGTGTTTACTCTTCGGCACGTGCTTGATTTGAACTTCAAAACCAACATCCTTGAATGACAATCAGTGAATACTTTTATCATCGCTTCCTCCTTCTTAGAAGGATTGACTTGGGCAGCAACCAAAATTTCAACCAAAACAGTTGAGTGATCCATACCAGCTTTCAAAATAGTCATCTCTCTACGGAGTTCAGAAACCTCTTGCTTGATATTCTCTATTGTTCTCTTAGCGCGAGTGTTGTACTGGTGAGACCAAAGGAAAAATAAGACTCGGAAAAAGACATTTGAAAGTGAAACAAAAAATGTAGAATGATGTATGATATGCAAAAGAGAGTTTTTATTTTATTTTCAAGGAACTCAAGATATTAAGTTGTAAACATCAAAGTATGAAGATAGAAGATGAATTTTAAATTGGCTCCAAACATTGATCAAGTTATCATCAAGATCAATCATCCATTTTGGTGGATTAGGGTTTTCGCCCTATCAACACCCAAGATCCATTGAGCTTGACGAAACTTGTGATGTTTACAAAGAAAGACCTCCAAATTCCTTCAAAGTCAAGTGAAAAGGGTTTTATGGATGCATGAATGCATGGCTATGCAACAACCACAAGTAAGGTCACAAATAAAGTCAAAAGGTTCAACGTCACGAGCATGGAGTCAAGGTAAGGAACACCCCCAAGGTATGTACTAACGGTTTAATCACACCTGTAGAACAAGGTTCTAAGAGTTCCCGGAGTCTACATTCCTCCTTCTGATATTACCAACGTCTTGATTACTCAATAATCAGCAATATTCTCAAGAGAAACTCATCCGAGCGTAGCATCGCGTAACAATTACTTCCGGATTACTCTGTTATAATCTCCGCGCTACACCTAAAAGGCCAAGATGGGTTAGGGTTCTACGGTTCCCAGCTTCTCTGGCTCCCAGGTCGAAAATAATAATGTCTTCCCGATTACTCGGTAAACAAATATTACGTTCAAAAGGGCCTTCCACTGAGTGGGGGATCTCATGCCTCCTTCTTCGGGATTACTCCCTCAAAGTTAACATGACTATACCGCCCGTCCTATTCCTAAGTGTAACTTAGTCCGGGTATAGGACTTGTCCTTTGTAAATATTATCAACACCCAAATAATCATAATATATACATATAATCAAACAATCAAATAATGATAAAACAGATAAAACAAATTAGGCTTAACCCACTTAGGGATGGACCAGCAAGAGGTCAATCATTCCCCAGCAGAGTCGCCAATTCTGTAGCGGTGAAAATCGGAGATCAAGCTATTAATTAACTTGACTCACAAAAGCAAGAGTCGCCACCGCGCTTTATTATTTCCAAGGGAAAAGGGAAAAGAGCGAAATAAAACCCTAAAATATGCAATGTAAAGTAATATTTTTAAAAGTAATGAAAATACAATGCGTTTTTAAAAGAGATTGAGAGTTCGGGGGTTGGTTATACAATGGGAAGGTATTAGCACCCAATGCATCTGCGGTACTCCGTAGGAACCTTTTGAAATATTTGTTTTTTGGTTAAAATTGTTTGTTTAGTTAAATGGGTATGGATGAGATTTTGAAGATACGACGACCTAGTGTTGAAGTTTTGACTTAAAAGGGGTGTGAGTTTAAAAATTGATTTGTAGGAGATTTGTCTTAAGATTAACAAAACTAAAAAAAAATATGAAGGGATTTCACATAATCGTATTAGATACTCGATGACATGTAGTCAACAAATTAATTCTTTCCCTTGGATTTAAAACCACAGACAGATAAATAAGCTAAGAGTATATCAAACCTCAGGTGAAAATAAATCACAAGCCGACATCATCAAAAAAAAACCTGATGTAAGATAATACTCCAAGCATCAGATAAAGCGCATCAAGTGAAAATAAATCACATACGAAAAAAGCGTGTCAGGAGAGGAATCAGATAAAGCGCAAAGGGCGATGGATAAAGCTCACGGTATCTGATAAGAATCCCTGCATCACAAGAGATATACCGACAAATCTAACAGCACGGAAAACTTATGTGCGTCCGCACAATTTTCAGAAGTTAGTTGGAATTAAAAATAAAATCACAATGCGATGAAAATAATATTTCCAAAAAAACCCTGAATTTATTTACAAGTGAAGTGAGTAGACAGTCAAAATATTATGTACAACTATATATATTTACAGTACCAAATAAAATAAAAATAATGAAATACAATAAAGAGGTAAAGGGAGAAAGAAAAAGTGCAAATGCGCTATGCGAGTATGAATACTTGAAATGAATTCTCGGAAACCTTCATAGTAACAAACACGTTAGTAGCATAAGCGGTATAAAAATTAAAATGAAACGAAGTTGCAATGATCAAAATATGTGTCAGTAAGTATAAAATAAAAAAATGAAATTGTATGATACATATGAATAAATGAATATTTACACAAATGAAAATCAAGGATTCATGACATTATTCAAAGTAAACACAAAAATCAACATTGCATTCATTATTTCAAGTGTTTTTCATCAAGTAAACTCAAAAGAAATCGTTATTTCAACCACAACGGAAGAAAAAAGAATCAAAAGTTCACATTGAATTCAAAGTAGACTCAAAGATTATCATGGTTCTTAATTCAAAAAGGAAACGAAAAAAACAAAGAACTCATGCCAATATTTCAAACCAAAACCGAAACATAGAAAATTGATTTCGAAACAAACTAACTTAATCGTACCAAATCTGGGCAGCAACTAATGAATACGCAACAACGTTCAAAAACTCAATCTCAAAAATATTCAAAACAAGTGAAATGCACAATGATGCCTACAACCAAATTTTAATTTGAATTCCAAATGAATCTCGTCATAATCTCCTTCAAATTTGCTCGAATAACATGAAGAGAAAAAAAATCAAGTTCAGTCAAAATCTTAATCGAGCAAACTATTCCGGGCAGCATAACAGTAAACACGATTATCACATCAAAAAATGAAAACACAAATCAAGAACCAAGCAAATGATGAATATTCAATTCCAAACATGGTAAACCATGTTCTAAACAACCTTTTACTCCACCAAACCAAATCCGGGCAGCAGCTATACCATCCAAAAATGCTCCATAGAATTTACCTCAAACAATCAAGTTCAAACTCAAAGAAAAAACAATACTACCCACAAGTTAAACCTTTGAAATCCAATTGAATTAAACAACAAAATACCAACACAAACCTTCAAGTTATCTCAAATAACATGTTGTCCCAACCAAATTAGAACTCAAACAAAAGTAACATTCAACGTTCAATCACATTAACTCAACATAGACTAATCAACAATTGTATCAAAAATTCGACATTGAAATCTCAACACAAGCTTGACACAAACATTAGCATCAAGAACTTCACTCATGTTTAATCACAATTCATCATGGTACTCTCATTACAACTGACCTAAAAAAAATCTGCAATTATCCTTACTCGAATTGAATCAAAATAACAAAACACGGCAACTATTTTCTTCTTTTTTTTCTCTTCAGAATCTTATCACAGCATAATAGTTAACCTACCGTTTCAGCACAGCAGAATATCACAGAATTACCGGCATACAGCTATCACAATCGAACTTCACAATCAAACCAATTTCACAGAGATTTTCTTATAGCGTAAAAGTTCTAACTCGAATGAGAAACAATTTGGGCTTAAAAATAGCAGATTCAAGACATATTCATGCACACAGATTTAATCACAGCATCAATCTAGAAATGTTTAAGCTATGAAATAATGATGGAAATTGATCTTACCAACTCATAAGTGAAGCGTCTGAACAACAGTAGCGTTGAGAGGTTCAGAATTGAACTGAAGCAGAAGTGCTAAGCTGAGGTATCGCGTTGCAGTGGAGATGGACAGTGTTGTTGCAGACTGATGGAGATGAAGAGCAGAATTGATGAGGAAGGAAGATGAACATGGGAGGTTCCTAGCGGAAACGAAAGGGCGTTGAATTCACAGAATCAATGATAGCTATCGGAACAGGGTGATAGCTAGGGATTGAATCGGCGATGGTGTTTGAGTGAGGCGAAGGGAATTGTGATTGTGGTGGATTTGGAATGTTAATGGTGGTGAATTGAAGCAGAATTGGAAGGTGTTGTTCAATCGCTGTAGCCGGCAGTAGGTGGAAGGTGATGTTCGGTTTGATGAGCGAAAGGGAGTTCTATGATGTGAGCGGAAATTTGACGAAGGGATATCGGTGAAATTGCAGGAAGGTGGAAGGTTGGATTGCGGTTGTTGGTGGAGGATGAACAGCTTCGCGGAGAGACAGTAGCTAGCAAAATAATGGTGAAGGTTGGGATGGGTTTTGTGTGAAGCGGGATATGAGAGGAAGTTATGATGAAATGAAGGGAGAATGGTTGGTGAAATTACAGGAAGATGGAAAGTTGGATAGAAGGTAATCGTAGTTGATGGTATTAATGGAAGAAGATAGAGGGAGTTTGCGTGAAGGGTAGCTAGTGGAGAGAATTGGTTTGGATGATGCTGTTTGTGAAGAAATGAAAGGGAGTTTGGGGACTGAGTTGAAAGGAAGGAGGATATTAAGATGAGGAAGTTGTGGGCGGAGAGATGGAGAGACGAAAGTGAGCTAGCTACTGTAAGTTGCTTTTTGTTGTGTCTCATACAAAGAAAATTAAGAGGTCTTATATAGACAAGTGAAGAAGAAGAAAAATTGATTTTAAATTATATCATGATCCGTTGATTTCCATTTTCTCTGTATCAATCCACCACTTTTGCTAACAACCAATGAGAGCATAGTATAGTGTAATCAATATATTTTTGTGACAAAAACGCCCTTAAATGATAAAAATGAAATAAAAAACTGAAAGTATTAAAATTAATTCAATTTAAAATATATTTTTTTGAATAAAAACTAAAGAGCTAAAATGACCGAAAACAAAAAAAACGGACGGAAATTTATCCGAAAAAAATTAAATGAACACATTAAAATAAACTACATGTCACAAAGATTAAAGAAAAAATATTCAAAAAAGTAAAAATAGGATTAAAATGATAATGAAAATACCAGGCTAAGCAGACGTTTTACGGTTAAAAACGAGACTTCAAACTGTATCGAAAAAATAAAGCGAGCATACCGTCATAATCTATGCGAGATGCAGATTCATAAAATGAACGGTAAAAGGTGAAAACTTGAAATATTTTTCTCGCTAATTTTTCGCACATTGTTGAATCGCTTTTAACAGTTTGTCTATAAAACCAAAATATTTTATTATCGACATATAAACAACTTGGAGCAATGCAAGAAACGAGTAAAGAGATAAAAATGCATGAAGTGAAATGTCAGGTATTTTTTAACTAAAAGACGATGCAAACTTTGATTTAAAATGACTTTTCTGGTCAACTTAAATACGACTAATGATGCAAAATATGATGAATGAAGATATTTACTGATGATTGTGACCAAATGACAAAATATGGTATGAATGTGCGACTGAAAAAATTAGGGGCGAAATTAAGGGTGCAACGGTGTGCCTTGATGAATCAGTCATCGAGAATCCACAATCAACCATACTTCTGGCTTGGGAGACTCAAAACCTTAATTGAGGCGCGACACCTGATGCTCTTGATTCAGACCTGTCTCTGCACATGAAACAAAAGAAAACATGAACATACACCTTTGTATGCGATTAGAAATTAGTGATACATAGGCTAAAAATGTTCAAAACACTTGACAATCTTCACATAGTCAAAGCTCGAAGGTGAGAGGTTAAAACCGACCGTATTTAGTGACCTTGACTTTTGTATAAAAAATGCAAAAATGCAAGTGGGATCTTAGGTCAAAAATTGGGGTATGACAGCTAGCATGATGACCAATTCATGCAAGACTCATTAGGATTGGAAATGATTGGATTTAAGCTTGTTTTGGAAAGATATCATACATGAATCAAATCAAATCACATTTTCATAATTCTCAAAGATATGATGCAATTTTATTGACCTAATATGCTCTACTATATGTATACAACAATTCCAGATCATAATCACAAGGATTGCAGTCGCGAAAAGGCAAAAAGCAAGCTCAAAAATCTTGACAAAAGTGAGGTTTAGTTTTCAATCTAGAGGACCTTTCATAGCAATTCAAGGCCAGCCATCACATCCTGGGTGTGCACTGAAGCCATCCCAACTGTTTGCAAGGTCTGAAACACCCAAAATTTGTCTCTACACCTCACACGGTTTACAAGGTTTTTCAAATTCGATTATTACAATTTATGCATCATTAGCAATTTTAATTGTCATATTTGTGATTATTATCATGTTTGCAAGCTAACTGGATGGTTTAATTGCATTTTTGAAGCTTATACACGCACCTGCCATTTTTAGGGTTTTTATGTTTTTTTAGGGTTTCTTGATGCAAGAAAAATTAGGCTATGAATGAAGTACCATGATGCTCGTGAGGCCAAGACGAGTTGATTGGTACCATCACAATTAATTTATCATGCTCGTATGAGGTTTTTGAGTTTCACAGGGATATAGCGACGGACGAAAATTGTCACTATAGCCTTTAGTGACAATTTTGTCCGTAGGTAAAAGCCTAATACCAAAGGCGATAGTTCTGGGAAGAAGATGAGGGTGTGGCAGCACACCACTGGCCCGTTTGAATCCACGCGCATTTTTGGGGCATGGCACTTGGTTTGTATTATATTTTATTTATTTCATTGTAATTATGAATAACTTGTCTAGCGCAGTTGGTAGAGAGACACACTTGTGAAGGGAAGGACCTGGGTTCGATCCCAGTCTAGACATTTTTCCTACTTTCTAACATTTATATGCAGGATCTCATACACTACTATTCCATGTGTCCACCATGCAACTCAGGATCTGACCATCAGATTCATCTCCAGCCAAGATCCAACGCCTGCAGTGAAGGAGTATGATACGCCTTCAGGTCAACGCTACACCTAATCCAGTGTGGTTGACTTGGGCTCATCTTAATGGGCTTGGAAATTCAGATTCTCACCCCCCAGAATTGCTAAGAACACAGACCCATAATCTTTTTTCTTTATTTATTTCTTTTATTATAATTATTTTGTTTAATTATTTTTCACCAAATTAATTACTCTTTTTTTTAAAATCATAAAATCAACAAATCACAAAATACCAAAAAAAAGCATTTTTTCAATAAAATATTTATTTTAATTTAATTAGAAATATAGGTTAAGTTGATTTCTTTTATAATTAAAATCAAATAGAATCTAGGTTTTAATTTTACATTTATATTTATTTTCTCAAATAAAAAACCAAAAAAAAAATACAAAAATATTTTTGTACTAAATATTTTATTTTTCTTGAAATTATTTAATTTAGTTTAGATTAGTTTAATTTAATTTCTTTCATAATTTAAAAACAATTAGAAATTAGGTTTAATTGATTTGTAATTTAAATGTTTTCTCAAATAAAAATCCACAAAAACCCTTTTTCTCTCAATTAGAGTTTTAGGTTATTTTTTCAACCGTCCACGTGTTTAATTCGCCGCGCACTTGTTAATTATTTTGGTCATTATTTTGTAACTGCTAAGGGTTTGTAATAGCTTTAAATTAGGGTTTTTATTTATCGCTTTTCTCCCACTTTTGGTTATGTAATTAATCCCCCTTCCTGAAGCCTTGTAATAGCTAGGATTTATTTTTCGCACTTTAAATTCCCGCAATCTTTAACTGTCTAGATGCATGGCTAATAGGATTGTATGAAAAGAATGCTTGAAATTTAAAACGATAGATCACCTAATGTGAAAAGACTAAATAAGTGAAAAAGTTCACATGCACATGTTCACTCCTAGGGTTTGCCTCACTCCGGTTGCCTTCGGTAAACAGTCATTAAGCATAGGAAATTTTAGTGGTCGCCCTCCAGTCTAAAAGATCAAAATGTCCCATTAGAATGTTGCCTCAGAAATGTTGCCTCGGAAAGATCTTAAGACTCTAGGGTTACTACTAAAGTTTTCTAACTATTGCTTTGGTGATTGTATTTGTCCCTTTCGAATGTCCCTTACAACTCCAACGACGGTTCTACCTACTCCTTAATAGTAGGATAGCGCTGTCTAAAGGAAATAGAACGAACAATCCTTTTTTCGAGTAGGTAGAATCTTAGGTACTTGCTCAATGAAAACTTTTCACACAAACACCTTTCAAAACAAATTTTCAAAACAAACTTCGTCACATCCTTGAGGACTGATACAAGGGTTATCACGAAGTAAAACATTTTCAAGATAAACACACACAAGCAATTTGAAAAATGAGCAAGTACATAAGAGCCCGTAGATAACTACGGATAAAAAGGGTGCTAACACCTTCCCTTTCTATAATCTACCCCCCGTACTCATAATATCTAGAAAAAAGGTTTTTTTTATTCTTTTCCTTTTCCATGATTGGATGAAATAAAAGCCGGTGGCGACTCTTGCTTACCGCGACATTTTACAAACAAAAAACGCAAAACAAAAACCAGTATTAAACAGTAGGTTCTGCCACCGTATCACATTTACCATCATGATGTCTTCATCCGAAAATTCGAACTTCATAGACTAGTAGTCTTCTACAGCTTGGTGAGCAAGGTGATCAACTAGTACACTGCCCTTTATTGCTTTCTGGGTAGTATACTGAATGTCATATTCTGTCAGGATCATCTACCATCTCGCTATTCTCCCAGAGAGAGCAGGTTTCTCGAAGATGTATTTTATTGGATCCATTTTAGATATCAACAAGGTAGTATGGGTTAGCATATACTATTTTAGCCGGCAAGTAGCCCATGCCAGAGTGCAATAAGTTTTCTCGAGCAGTGAGTATCTTGTTTCACAGACGGTAAAATTTTTGCTCATGTAATAAATAGCGTGCTCTTTTCGGCCAGACTCGTCATGCTGCCCTAGCACACAACCCATTGAATTTTCCAAAATAGTTAGATACATGATCAATGGTCTTCCCTCGACTGGTGGCATCAAAACAGGAGGCTCTTGCAGATACTCTTTGATTTTGTCGAAAGCAGTTTTGCATTCGTCATTCCATTTGACTACTTGATCTTTCTTCAGTAATTTGAAGATTGGATCACAAGTAGCTGTCAGGTGAGAAATGAATCTGGAAATGTTGTTCAAACGTCTCAAGAATCCTCTGACTTCCTTCTCAGTACGAGGAACAGGCATCTCTTGTATATTTCACCTTGGCAGGATCTACTTCAATACCCTTATTGCTGACGACAAAGCCTGGGAGTTTACTAGACCTTCCTCCAAATGTGCATTTATTTGGGTTCAACCTCAGCTTGTATTTCTTTAGCCTCTCAAAGAGTTTTTGCAAATGGTCAAGATGCTCTTCTTCTATTTGAGATCTAGCTATCATGTCGTCCACATAGAACTCTATTTCGTGATGTATTATGTCATGAAAAAGAGCTACCACGGCACGTTGATAGGTTTGCCCAACATTCTTCAATCCGAATGGCATAACCTTGTAGCATAATGTTCCCCATTGTGTGACAAAGGTTGTCCTCTCCATGTCCTCAGGCGCCATTTTGATTTGGTTGTAGCCTGAGAAACCTTCCATGAAGGAAAACACTTTGTGTTGTGTCGTATTGTATACTAGAATGTCAATGTGGGGAAGCGGGAAATCATCCTTAGGGTTGGCCCTATTTAAATCTCTGTAGTCCATGCACATTCGTACTTTGCCTTCCTTTTTGGGCACGGGAACAACATTGGCCACCTATTGTGGATAAGAGGTGACGACCAAGAATCTAGCATTGAACTGTTTCATGACCTCTGCTTTAATCTTCTCTGACATATTTGGTCGCATACGGCGAACCTTTTGTTTTACTGGTGGGCAATCCTCTTTTGTAGGTAGATGATGTACCACAATATCTGCATCAAGTCCTGGCACATCTTCATACGACCAGGCAAAGACCTCAACATACTCGTGTAACAACTGAACCAGACACTCCTTGACACTTGGTTCCAGATTGGCACCCACCTTGACATCCCTTTTGTGTTCTTCGGTACCTAGGTTGATGGTGTCCACTGGTTCCTCGTGGGGATGAATGGTTCTCTCTTCTTGTTGTAGTAATCTGGAAAGTTCCCGTGGTACTTCACAATCTTCCTCACCTTCGTCTTCGGCTTGGTAGATTAGATTTTCAGAGTCACAAAAAGTTATAGCAGAACCGTTACCAATGGGATCCCGAATAGATGTAGACCTGCATTGTGAGTGTGATGTGTGTAAGAGCATAGCTATCTTTGAAAGAAATGAAAATGTAAAAAGAGAAAGAAAAAAAATGAGCACAAAGTTTGTATGCAAAAAACGTCCATGATTCATTGATGTCATGTGGAAATGAGATAATAACCCTTACAAATGGATCATTGTGCCTCGGGTAAGACACAAGGTTTTAAGAGTCTGAATTGTTTTAATACTACAGATCCAAAAAAATATAAAGACAAATTACTGTGGGATAAAAGTGATCAGGACAAAATCTATAGCCTCCCAGTTGCTAAGCCATCCACTGGCAGTTGGGGAAATCCAATCCTCCAGGTTATAGCTGTCTTCATCATCCTCCACAGCGCTGACTTGGTGGTTGCTGATCTTCAAGGGTGGTCCTCCGGTACGAGCACGGCGTATAACCTTCTGGGCACCTGAAGTGAAACCCAGACCAAACTTATCAGATTTGTATGGGATATCTGGGAGTTGTCCCCAAATAGTTCACCCACCTTCTTCTATCACTGCCTTGGCGTCCTTTAAAGACAACATCCTGAGCGGAGGCCTTGTGATCTTGGAAACTTGAGACACAACCTTGGTTACTGCCACATCTTGCAGGACTTCTTCAAAGTGCTGGAATGGAGTTTCAATAAATTCACCATCTAACTCCACATATCTAAAGGAATTGAGATGGCTGATCATATACTCCTCTTCATCATGAACGATGATGATCTTCCCTTGAATTGGATATTTTAGCATTTGGTGCAACATAGAAGTAACAACACCAGCATTATGGATACACGGTCGGCCTAGCAAGCAGGAATATGAAGGGTGAATATCCATTACATAAAAAGTTGAATCAAATGTTTGGGTTCCAACCTTTATGGGGATATCCACTTCCCCATGCACCATCCTTTTTGAGCCGTCAAAGGCCCTCACTACTATGTTGCTTGGTTTCAATGTCAATCCCTCACAATCAAGCCTATCAAGATCCTTTTTAGGCAACACATTTAGAGACGAACCCGTGTCAACCAAGACATGAGCCAGAGTCGTGCCTCTGCATTCCACTGAGACATGTAATGTGTTGTACCCCAAAATTTACCCTCCTATTTTTCCATAAGAAATCACAGCTTCGGGTTTTCCCTGACTTTTCAGATTGGCATAAGAATCAGTCAAACAGACTTTTTCTTATCAGTCTATCCAAATTAAGGTTTTCATGGACTCTGGAACAGTTCAAGTAGATTATTAGGGTTTGGTTGAGTTTGGCTCAGGGTTTGATCAGGAAGGCGCTTCTTTGACAATAAATCAAGAACTAGGGTTTGTGCGTGCATTCTCAGAAAGAATTAATTCTACAGTTCTTTTCAATTTACTCTGAGATATGGATTGAGGCTTCTGATTGAGAGTTTGCAGTGTTTGATTTAATAAGTAAAAGGGATAAGCATATGGACGTTGGTTTGATTAACTGTGCAATGCTCATGGCTAATTAGAACGCCGGGTTTATTATTGATTGATGCTAAGTGGCAAGACCACAGTGTTTATTAATTATTTATTTATTCTAAGTTAGAATAGTTGGGATTTACTTCCAGTTATTTTAATTCAAGAAAGCTTAAATAATTTAATAGACAGTTGAAACAAAAGAGATATTTGACAATAAAAAGACTTTTATTTATTTTTAATTATTTGTATAAATGTTATTTAAATACAGTAATTATTTACAAGTATTTATAATAATATTTATTACAATGATTAAAAGTAAAATAAAATTGCGTCCTAATTTTCCTAAGTCTTCATCTTCTACTGATGCTCCCCATTGCCCAACTGACTTTCATCTGCAAAAACAAAAAAAAGGAAAAATAAGTCAAATACAGATGAAATCAAAGGCATACAGTTAATTTAAAGCTCGTCATTAAAAGTGACTGGCCGGAATCAGTTTATTCACCGTCTCTGCAAATCACAAGAAAACTCTTGGTTCACAAAGAGGGATAGAAATATGCTTGCAAAAAATATGAAATGCACAAAGCTACAATACTGCATAAATCCAAATTGTCAACCAAAGAGGCAAATTGAACAGGCAGCATAATTGAAAACCAACCAAATTACAAAGGCAAACTGAACTGCACATGGCAAACCAAGTCCAATGTCAACCAACTGTCCAAAAGCTATCAAAAGGCTGTCAAAAAGATATCAAGAAGTACACAATATGCAGGAAATCTGGAATGTGCAGAGGAAAGATACAAATGCAAGCAAACATTTCAAATATTGTTCATCATTTTAAAGGCCAACACTTTTTCAGAGCAAAATGTACAGTTTAAAGCAATATAATATGCTTACTCTGTGGAGAGAGAAAAGAGAGAGAGAAAGGGAAGGCTTACAGGGCTTAGGCAAGAGATATAAAACAAGTTATCAGAACACAGTAGAAAAGAGGGCAGAAGAACACATAGAAAAGATAGGCTACAAACTGTAACAACAAACAGCTTGCCTCCAAAAGAAGCTGGCAACCACAAACCTGTTGGAAATATACAAAACCTGTGTCAAGAAAACATAACACAGGTCCTAAAACCTGTGATTGAAAACACCAAACCAGAAGCTCTCAACCGGTAACCTCAAACCAAAAGCCATCAACCTGCCTCAAGCCAGTTTCAAACTAACAAACCTCTACACAAGCCTGAAGCAAGCCACAAACCTCAAGCCTTAACCTGCATAAGTTATAAACTACGACCAAAGCTTCCTAAAAGCCAGACCTGTTTCAACCAATACATCAAACCAGAAAAAGCCATACAAACTGAAACAAACCTCTACACAAGCCTGAAGCCTGCCTATACTGATAAGCCTGTCAAAACAACCATCATCCAAATACCCAAACCAACATCAAAATCAAAACACAAGCCTTGAAGCATCAAAACCAACCAAACCCTCAGAATCAAATTCCTCATAGGGTTAACAAAAGCAACCAGAAAAAAGCAACAAAGCTCTCAAATGCCAAAGAGAGGAAAAGCTACATAAATCCATACTCAAAATCATGTTCATCATTAAGCATTCAAACCAACATCCAAACCCTCAGAGCTAAGCTCATTACAGGGTCCAACAATAGGCAAACTCAGAAGAATCAAAGCAAACCAAAAACCCTCAGAGCTAGGCTCATCACAGGGTCCAACAACAATACTCAGATATCAGAACCAACATATTAACAACAACTGAAGCAACAGCATCCTCAAAGCTCAAGGCAAGCTCAAGATCAAACAAATCAAAGCAATAACCAACAAAGCCCTCAGAGCAACCTCATCATTGGGCCAACAATAGCATAAACATACTCAGATATCAAAAATCATCAAGAGCATCAGTATCAGAACTACAAGGTTCAACAACATCAACATTTCTCAGATTCAGAGGCAAACAGAAGAAGAGGAAAAGAAGCAAATAGGCAAAGGTTTTCAGGGATATCATCATAAAACCATAAAAGAAAGATACCAGGAATACCAGAACAAAGCTCGTCAACACCATACTCCCTCCGCCTGGCCGCCTGAGACACACCTCCACTCCGCTCCTCCGTCTCCTCTCCAAAGGTTTATTTCTTCTTCCCTTTTCTTTCGTACCTCACACAAACAATGGTAACATAAAGAATCAGATTTTGTCAAAGATTAAAAACATGCAAAACTCGAATCCAAAACCCTAAGACATAAAAATGGGAAATCAAACCTTACAACATCGCCTTGCTTGACCATGGAGGGAGGAGGAGATGGAAGAAGGCATCTGGTAGCTGAGGCGAAGGGAGGAATTTTGTTCAGAAGCATGGTTCGAGTGAGGAAGGGATGAAGAGGACAAAGGTGGAAGCGGCGCCGCTCAAGACTGTAACCCTAATTCCCAAAATGAACCAAAACAACGAAAACCCTAAAACAAAATGTTGTCAAACTCGTTGGGCCTTGCCCCATCCAAACGTTAAGCCCAACTGAAAACTGGCTCTGTACCCCTCCTTCAGTGCGCGTCCCCCCCCCCCCCCCCCTTCCAATTCTCTCTCAAATTTTATTTTGGGCCAAGAACAAACATAAGGCCCACATGATTTTCCTTTATTCTATTTTCTTTTAAAACTAACATTTCTTAATTTTCTTTTATTTTATAACCTAATTCCTTTTTTTTTTATAATATGTTAACCTTTCATGTAAAATGCTTATTACTACTTTTTTTATCATATTTAAGAGTACATAAAAATAGGATTTTTTCTAACTTAAATAATCTTCTTTTTTTTAGAATTTTTGTTTAATAAACCTTTGTACATTAACTAAATACATAGATAATAGGATAATTAAATTTAAAACAATTTTCATTTCTTTTTTAAATTAAACCTTTTGTTTATATAACATTAACAAAAAGCACAAAAAGAATAAATAAAATACTTAATTTTGCATTAAGTTAACATCTTGCATCACTTGTAAATAATCACATACACAAATACTTTTGATACATTGCTTTTATTCTTATGCATTGATACATGCTACATTGAGAATGCGATTCGATTTGGTTGTAAATATTATTTGGACACTACTATCCTGATATGACTCATTCCCATTTGTAAACACTTGTACCCCCATTCCCAGATACTTATTTGTAATAGCTTAGACTTTAAATTCCCGCAATTTATCGCTTTTTATATACTGTATAGTAATTAGGGTTTGTATGCGAAGATTCAAAATCAACCGCTAGATAACCTAATACAAGACAAATGCATGAAAATCAATACACAATTTACACTTGCACCCCTAAGGTAATCCCGCTTGTTGCCTTCCAAAATGTGCTATGCTTGCATGTTGAGTTTCTTTGGCAAAACAATTCAAATGATCATAGTCCCTCGATGACGCTTTCGAAGTTGCCTAAACAAAATGATCATAGTCCCTTTAAGCAAAATTGCCAAAGACACTTGGCACCATTGCATTCATGGTCTAAACGATGACCCGCGCCCATCCTGTTAACATCCTAACACAAGATTATCCACCAAATACAATGGTGGAACAATACTGTTAAAAGGGTTAAAACATAGAAAAGATCTTTGAGTAAATTTAGGGGTACACAACTCTTAGTTACTTGATCAAACTTGCAAAACACACTTGCCTACTTTCAAAACACACTCCTCAACACAACTTTCAAAACAACTTTCAAAAACATTGAAATATCTTTTCAAAAAGACAAACACCTTTGTAAAACATTCGAGTAAAGAATTGTTACAACGGTTGCCTAGACAAGGCATCTTTTTCAAAGCATTTTGAAAAACACACACACACACACACCACCATTTCAAGCAATTGAAAATCAAAGGCAAGTGATCTAAAACAAGTAACTAAGAGCCCAGGGATAACCATGGATGAAAAGGGTGGTAATACCTTCCCTTTTCATAATCTACCCCTCGAACCCACGAAAACATCTGAACGGTTTTTCCTGTGCTTTTTAACCTTTCCTTTAGGATAAAATAAAAAGTCGGTGGCGACTCTTGCTAAACCGAACAAGTGCGAATACAAACGCAAAACCTCAAGTCAGTTCTCCCACCGTATCACAGAACTGACGACTCTACTGGGGATTGCTTTTAAAAGTGGGGTTACCTTAGGGTTTAGATCACCTTTACATACTTGCTTTGATTTCCTTGATTGCTTTACTTTTTGGGTCCTTGTTTGGGTTTGTTGTAAATCCTACACCCGGATTTGGGGGCACCTTTTTAGGTAAATAGCAATAAAACTGCGAGGGAACTGTGCGGGGTATACCGACATGGTTGAAGCAGTAAGCTATGTTAGTGTGACATATTTGTGAGTACCGGTAACCCTTGAGTTCAATCAAGGAGAGTACAGGGCCGCTGAGTGATGTCGTGAAGCACTAACGAACTCTTAGAACCTTACTTGACCATCTTAGCCTTTTTAGGGGTAGTGAGATGACCGACTTTGGTGCAGTCCGAAGTTGGTAGATACTCGATACTACACTCATTGAGGGTTGTTTTCTTGGAATATTTTGGTCTCCAGTTAAGTGGCTAAACCAAAACAATGAACACAGAAAATAATCCAATGATATTGAGCTCCTTAGAACCCGGTTTCTATTTTAGGACAGGATGAGCCAACTAACTTCAAGAGGGTACTTACCTACAAACCCCATGCAAGCCTAAACCTAAGGACTTGTTTGCTCTGTGTGAATATGATTACCTGTATATACACTTACTTGCTTCTGCATACATGTACATAACATCATGACATCATACCATAGCATTTTTTCAATAACCATTTCGAGGATCTTGAGGGTCTTTTGATGCAGGGTCACGTTGAACCAGACACCTACCAAAGGGCAAGAGGTTTCTCCTCTAAACAAATGCCATCAAAGATCAAGTGCAACAACTTGAATCAGGGGCTATGACCCACTTGACATGGTGAGCTTGATTCTCATGGAAAGACATCCACCGGTGCAAAGTTCTCCAATCAAAGATCGAAGTTCAACCTCTAACATTCTCTTGTGTTTACCCCGAGAGATCCTTGAAAACATGCATTCACATATGATGCATTGCATCATAACAGGTTTTCCTTTTCAGGTTTCCTTATTCTCCTACTGTTTATTTCAGTAGAGATGGCTCTGGAGCAGAATATCAAGGGCATCCAAGCTCAAAACGCTCAACTTCAAGAGATGTTATTGAACCTATCCAGGGTGCAGGAAGAGTTGAAAGTACTCCTTGCTAGGAACCTGGGCGAGAAAAATTCGGAAGACAATAAGGACCAATAGTTGGAACAACTGCAAACTGAGGTTGAAGCAATGAGAACCCAGATGCTAGGGCAGATGGCTCTTATCCAAGGCCTAGCCCGAAGACAAGAAGAGCTGGGAACCATTATCAATCAGTTTCGTCGAGACGGTCGCAACCGTATGGGGCGAACAATCAGGATTGGAAATCAAGGCCTTGCTCTGCTTCCTATGAGACAAGAAACCAGTTTAAAGGAGAGAAGACCTTCTCACTTTTCTTCCACATCACGAGCCCAACAACGGCCTCGTCAACACCAACCAGATAATCATCCAAAGGGGGAAAGACTTCAAAGGCAATTCACCCAAATCAACATGCCATTGTCACAAGCATTGTAGCACATGTTGAAGATGAATCTGATTTCGGTGATAAACCCTCATCCGAACCCCAAAACTTTTTCTCCCAGCTACAATCCAGATGCCAGGTGTGCCTATCATTCTGATAGTCCTGGACATGATACAAACGATTGTTGGGCGTTGAAGTACAAAATTCAAAACCTGATCGACGAAGGGATGTTGGAGTTCACACAAGATGGCCAGACTGAATTCTTCTGCCAAGGGTTCTCCACTTGAAATGACCAAGCTCAAACTGAGAGACTTTTGTTCCATTTGAATCTTCAAGTTGTAATTTCTTTTGTTATTCAAACAATTATCTTTTAATCTCAAACTCTGTTTCATTAATGCATTGCATATGTTTGTCTTGAATTCATCCATTCGTTTTCACTACTCTTATGTTTTCTTTATGATATTTAACTCTTGATAAAAAGCTGCAAGCCTTTAGAGGGAGGATGACGAAACAATACCATAATCTCATACAGTATGCTTTTGAACAGACCTTGCTGATGATGTACAGGCATTTCTTTCAATTCCCAAATACTGGAGTCATAAGGAAGATAATCCCTAGTCAACCCCTTCGAGCCAAAGAAGTAGGAGTTTTATGTTCTAAACAATCAAAACCTTTGATATAAACCTGGGGCAGGGTAGTATCTCAGTTAATTCAAAAAAAAGGGGGGTGCGCATTGAAGTCGCAAACTCTCAGTTCGTAACACAACGAACGACATCAACAAAAAAAGCATTCCTTTGGAATCAAAAGACAGTAATGGTTCCTTATCTCATAGGCAGTCATTATCTCTCAAAAGAAAAAAAAACCCACTGAGCCAAAACCTATAAAGGAGGCTTAAGAAAGCCGGGGCATCCCGCTGACTGTAATCTCGAAAACAGGAACAGTCAGGCAAAAGTTGGGGATAACAAATCAAAAGAAAGAGGTCATTACAAATCCTCAACAACATGAAAAGTGTTGCAAAAAAAAATGATGATGACTGCCTTCCCAATAAATTCAATTGGTGAACCATCACCCAAAAGTCGTTCCAAACTCAAATAGAGTGCGACGCACAATTAACTGAGTTTAGGGTTGAAGAACATCACGAAGAGCGGGTGGGTACAAATATACTTTAAGCCTTTATCCTTTGTTTCTTAAACCGTGAACCAAGCCACGTTACAACCCTTCAAAAGTCCTAATTGAAGCATGGGTTAGTTCGAAAGCATACTGTTACAAAAGGTATCCTGACTCCTGTAAGGCTTTGCCCTAAATCTTGTGTTGAATTTGTCTTATTAAAAGTTTTCTGCTAAAAAACGCATTTTTCAAAACTTCGAGACAAGCATAAACTTTGCATTATTTGAATATCGTTGTTTTCACATGGTTATTTGTTTAACAGCAAAGAAATTCATACAGCGAATGTTCGGAGGAACGAAAGCTCTCTCAGTGAAAAAAATCAATTCAAAAAGGATGACACTTCCATTGACAAATCTCCTATCAACAAGGGGGCATGACTTGTCACCATCCAGCACACCTGGGGAAGTCCAGTCAAGGTTTCAACAGATCTTTCAAAGTTCAGTTAACTTGGGGCAGTCCAGTCAAGGTTTCAACAGATCTTTCAAAGTTCAGTTAACCTGGGGCAGTCCAGTCAAGGTTTCAACAGATCTTTCAAAGTTCAGTTAACCTGGGGCAGTCCAGTCAAGATTTCAACAAAATCTCTCAATTGCAGATTAACCTGGGGCAAGTCTCTGTCACCATCACTTGGGGCATTCGAATGTCAATCTCAAGGGTTACGAATAGTCCAAGTTTCCTGGTAATATCACAAGCATCTGATACTAGGGGCAGTGATGAAACTTCTCTAGCAGACCTGCAGTCATGGGTTTATTTCCCCAACATTTGTCAAGGATTTATTCTCCAGAATAAATTACATTTCAACAGCATTCTTAACATATGCAGATTGATCGATCATCAAGGTTCCTTCATCTTTTGAAGTAGTAATCATCAAGGTTCCTTCATCTTTTGAGGTAGTAATCGTCAAGGTTCCTTCATCTTTTGAAGTAGTAATCATCAAGGTTCCTTCATCTTTTGAAGTAGTAATCATCAAGGTTCCTTCATCTTTTGAAGTAGTAATCGTCAAGGTTCCTTCATCTTTTGGAGTAGTAATCATCAAGGTTCCTTCATCTTTTGAAGTAGTAATCAAAGGTTCCTTCATCTTTTGAAGTAGTAATCATCAAGGTTCCTTCATCTTTTGAAGTAGTAATCATCAAGGTTCCTTCATCTTTTGAAGTAGTAATCGTCAAGGTTCCTTCATCTTTTGGAGTAGTAATCATCAAGGTTCCTTCATCTTTTGAAGTAGTAATCAAAGGTTCCTTCATCTTTTGAAGTAGTAATCGTCAAGGTTCCTTCATCTTTTGAAGTAGTAATTGTCAAGGTTCCTTCATCTTTTGAAGTAGTAATCAAAGGTTCCTTCATCTTTTGGAGTAGTAATCATCAAATTTCCTTCATCACCTGCTGGAAATTACAACCACCAATAAGATAATAGACAACTGAAAATCTGTTTCTCGCAAGAATGAAGACTCTCATCCTTAAAACCTCAAAAGATTGGTATATTCCCAATTTCTGACCCTTAACAGAATGAAGACTCTCACCCTTGAAACCTCAGTAGATTGGCATACACCCAAGCTCCTGATATCCCCAACAGAATGAAGATTCTCATTCTCAAAGTGGCACATAACCTGAGTTCTTAATTCCCCAAACAGAGTTAAACTTCAGGATCCTCACCAGAGCAAGAGCTTTCTCAAAACTGATTTCCCCAGCCAAAGAGCCTTCCAGAACCTAATTCCCCTCAGAGTCAAGTTTAAAAATCCCCAGTGGAGCCAAAACTGTCAATCCCCAGCGGAGCTAAAACTTCCAACTATCAATCCCCAAGCAGAATGAAGACTCTCATTCTCAGTTCCTCACAGGATATTCAGATATTCCCCAGTGAAGATCTCCTCAAGACAGGAATCCCCAGTAGATTGGCATACAACCCAAGCTCCTGATTCCCCAACAGCGGTCCCAGGACTTCTCATTTTCAACGATCAAAGGATTTTCAATCCCCTGCAGCAGTCAAGGAATTACTTTCCCCGACAGCAGACAAGATTCTTTTATCTCCAGCCATCCAGGATTCATCTATCCTCAGCAAGACAGCTCATCAGCTTACATGCGCATTCATCACATTCATATCATAAACATTGATATAACATACATTGCATCATGCATCATGACATTGCATACAACTAACTCTTTACCTTTTCAGGAAAGATCAGTTAACAGACAAAGATCTTCATCTTCCGAGATTCTTTCTAGAAATAGTTCAGATGTGACCCAGACATGGCGACATTCTGATACTTATTCCAGATTCATTCAGATGCAGTTTTACACGGACTCATCATCAGGAAACCCTACACCGGTTCCTTTTCAACTCCAAGACCTCTAAAAACAAGTTACGGATTCTCCAAACACGGATGTTAATCTATCGCTTCTTCAGACTCAACTTTTGAAAACAGTTTACGGACGCTTCCCAACATGGATGCTGCTCTATTGCTTATTCAACTTCAAGACTTTTGAAAACAGTTTACGGATGCTTCCAGATACGGATGTCAATCTATTGCTTATTCAGACCCTCAGTTCAGAGATTTTCCAAAACATGGATACCGTTCTGATACTCATCCACTCACCAACGACATGCAGTTCAACAAACATTTCCAGATGGCATCTTTAAGCCTATCCTCCTACCAGCAACTTCCAGATGGCATCTCTAAGGCCATCCCCCGACAAGATTCTGTCACATCCCTAGATGGCATCTCTAAGCCCATCACCAAATGGCATCTTTAAGCCCATTCCCTCTACCATCACATCACTGAGTGCAAATTTTTTGGGCACTCTAGTGTCCAATCTCCTTTTACCCTCGAGTCGCGAAAGGCAAGCTTGCCAATCTAACTCTTCAGGTTCAAGAAGATTGAACAGGGGCAACTGTTGTACCCCAAAATTTTCCCTCCTATTTTTCCATAAGAAATCATAGCTTCGGGTTTTCCCTGACTTTACAGATTGGCGTAAGAATCAGTCAAACCGACTTTTTCTTATCAGTCTATCCAAATTAAGGTTTTCATGGACTCTGGAACAGTTCAAGTAGATTATTAGGGTTTGATTGAGTTTGGCTCAGGGTTTGATCAGGCAAGCGCTTCTTTGACAATAAATCAAGAACTAGGGTTTGTGCGCGCATTCTCAGAAAGAATTAATTCTACAGTTCTTTTCAATTTACTCTGAGATATGGATTGAGGCTTCTGATTGAGAGTTTGCAGTGTTTTATTTAATCAGTAAAAGGGATAAGCATATGGACGTTGGTTTGATTAACTGTGCAATGCTCATGGCTAATTAGAACGCCGGGTTTATTATTGCTTGATGCTAAGTGGCAAGACCACAGTGTTTATTAATTATTTAATTATTCTAAGTTAGAATAGTTGGGATTTACTTCCAGTTATTTTAATTCAAGAAAGCTTAAATAATTAAATAGACAGTTGAAACAAAAGAGATATCTGACAATAAAAAGACTTTTATTTATTTTTAATTATTTGTACAAATGTTATTTAAATACAGTAATTATTTACAAGTATTTATAATAATATTTATTACAATGATTAAAAGTAAAATAAAATTGCGTCCTAATTTTCCTAAGTCTTCATCTTCTACTGATGCTCCCCATTGCCCAACTGACTTTCATCTGCAAAAACAAAAAAAAAGGAAAAAGAAGTCAAATACATATGAAATCAAAGGCAGACAGTTAATTTAAAGCTCATCATTAAAAGTGACTGGCCGGAATCAGTTTATTCACCCTCTCTGCAAATCACAAGAAAAGTCTTGGTTCACAAAGAGGGATAGAAATATGCTTGCAAAAAATATGAAATGCACAAAGCTACAATACTGCATAAATCCAAATTGTCAACCAAAGAGGCAAATTGAACAAGCAGCATAATTGCAAACCAACCAAATTACAAAGGCAAACTGAACTGCACATGGAAAACCAAGTCCAATGTCAACCAACTGTCCAAAAGCTATCAAAAGGCTGTCAAAAAGATATCAAGAAGTACACAATATGCAGGAAGTCTGGAATGTGCAGAGGAAAGATACAAATGCAAGCAAACATTTCAAATATTGTTCATCATTTTCAAGGCCAACACTTTTTCAGAGCAAAAAGTACAGTTTAAAGCAATATAATATGCTTACTCTGTGGAGAGAGAAAAGAGAGAGAGAAAGGGAAGGCTTACAGGGCTTAGGCAAGAGATATAAAACAAGTTATCAGAACACAGTAGACAAGAGGGCAGAAGAACACATAGAAAAGATAGGCTACAAACTGTAACAACAAACAGCTTGCCTCCAAAAGAAGCTGGCAACCACAAACTTGTTGGAAACATACAAAACCTGTGTCAAGCAAACATAACACAGGTCCTAAAACCTGTGATTGAAAACACCAAACCAGAAGCTCTCAACCAGTAACCTCAAACCAAAAGCCATCAACCTGCCTCAAGCCAGTTTCAAACTAACAAACCTCTACACAAGCCTGAAGCAAGCGACAAACCTCAAGCCTTAACCTGCATAAGTTATAAACTACAACCAAAGCTTCCTAAAAGCCAGACCTGTTTCAACCAATACATCAAACCAGAAAAAGCCATACAAACTGAAACAAACCTCTACACAAGCCTGAAGCCTGCCTATACTGATAAGCCTGTCAAAACAACCATCATCCAAATACCCAAACCAACATCAAAATCAAAACACAAGCCTTGAAGCATCAAAACCAACCAAACCCTCAGAATCAAATTCCTCATAGGGTTAACAAAAGCAACCAGAAAAAAGCAACAAAGATCTCAAATGCCAAAGAGAGGAAAAGCTACACAAATCCATACTCAGAATCATGTTCATCATTAAGCATTCAAACCAACATCCAAACCCTCAGAGCTAAGCTCATCACTTGGTCCAACAATAGGCAAACTCAGAAGAATCAAAGCAAACCAAAAACCCTCAGAGCTAGGCTCATCACAGGGTCCAACAACAATACTCAGATATCAGAACCAACATATCAACAACAACTGAAGCAACATCATCCTCAAAGCTCCAGGCAAGCTCAAGATCAAACAAATCAAAGCAATAACCAACAAAGCCCTCAGAGAAACCTCATCATTGGGCCAACAATAGCATAAACATACTCAGATATCAAAAATCATCAAGAGCATCAGTATCAGAACTACAAGGTTCAACAACATCAACATTTCTCAGATTCAGAGGAAAACAGAAGAAGAGGAAAAGAAGCAAATAGGCAAAGGTTTTCAGGGATATCATCATAAAACCATAAAATAAAGATACCAGGAATACCAGAACAAAGCTCGTCAACATCATACTCCCTCCGCCTGGCCGCCTGAGACACGCCTCCACTCCGCTCCTCCGTCTCCTCTCCAAAGGTTTATTTCTTCTTCCCTTTTCTTTCGTACCTCACACAAACAATGGTAACATAAAGAATCAGATTTTGTCAAAGATTAAAAACATGCAAAACTCGAATCCAAAACCCTAAGACATAAAAATGGGAAATCAAACCTTACAACATCGCCTTGCTTGACCATGGAGGGAGGAGGAGATGGAAGAAGGCATCTGGTAGCTGAGGCGAAGGGAGGAATTTTGTTCAGAAGCATGGTTCGAGCGAGGAAGGGATGAAGAGGACAAAGGTGGAAGTGGCGCCGCTCAAGACTGTAACCCTAATTCCCAAAATGAACCAAAACAACGAAAACCCTAAAACAAAATGTTGTCAAACACGTTGGGCCTTGCCCCATCCAAACGTTAAGCCCAACTGAAAACTGGCTCTGTACCCCTCCTTCAGTGCGCGTCCCCCCCCCCCCTTCCAATTCTCTCTCAAATTTTGTTTTGGGCCAAGAACAAACATAAGGCCCACATGATTTTCCTTTATTCTATTTTCTTTTAAAACTAACATTTCTTAATTTTCTTTTATTTTATAACCTAATTCCTTTTTTTTTATAATATGTTAACCTTTCATGTAAAATGCTTATTAATACTTTTTTTATCATGTTTAAGAGTACATAAAATAGGATTTTTTCTAACTTAAATAACTTCTTTTTTTTAGAATTTTTGTTTAATAAACCTTTGTACATTAACTAAATACATAGATAATAGGATAATTAAATTTAAAACAATTTTCATTTCTTTTTTAAATTAAACCTTTTGTTTATATAACATTAACAAAAAGAACAAAAAGAATAAATAAAATACTTAATTTTGCATTAAGTTAACATCTTGCATCACTTGTAAATAATCACATACACAAATACTTTTGATACATTGCTTTTATTCTTATGCATTGATACATGCTACATTGAGAATGCGATTCGATTTTGTTGTAAATATTATTTGGACACTACTATCCTGATATGACTCATTCCCATTTGTAAACACTTGTACCCCCATTCCCAGATACTTATTTGTAATAGCTTAGACTTTAAATTCCCGCAATTTATCGCTTTCTATATACTGTATAGTAATTAGGGTTTGTATGCGAAGATTCAAAATCAACCGCTAGATAACCTAATACAAGACAAATGCACGACAATCAATACACAATTCACACTTGCACCCCTAAGGTAATCCCGCTTGTTGCCTTCCAAAATGGGCCATGCTTGCATGTTGAGTTTCTTTGGCAAAACAATTCAAATGATCATAGTCCCTCGATGACGCTTTCGAAGTTTCCTAAACAAAATGATCATAGTCCCTTCAAGCAAAATTGCTAAAGACACTTGGCACCATTTCATTCATGGTCTAAACGATGACCCGCGCCCGTCCCGTTAACATCCTAACACAAGATTGTCCACCAAATACAATGGTGGAACAATACTGTTAAAATGGTTAAAACATAGAAAAGATCTTTGAGTAAATTTAGGGGTAGACAACTCTTAGTTACTTGATCAACCTTGCAAAGCACACTTGCCTACTTTCAAAACACACTCCACAACACAACTTTCAAAACAACTTTCAAAAACATTGAAATATCTTTTCAAAAAGACAAACACCTTTGTAAAACATTCGAGTAAAGAATTGTTACAACGGTTGCCTAGACAAGGCATCTTTTTCAAAGAATTTTCAAACACACACACACACACCACCATTTCAAGCAATTGAAAATCAAAGGCAAGTGATCTAAAACAAGTAACTAAGAGCCCATGGATAACCATGGATGAAAAGGGTGCTAATACCTTCCCTTTTCATAATCTACCCCCCGAACCCACGAAAACATCTCAAAGGTTTTTCCTGTGCTTTTTAACCTTTCCTTTAGGATAAAATAAAAAGTCGGTGGCGACTCTTGCTAAACCGAACAAGTGCGAATACAAACGCAAAACCTCAAGTCAGTTCTCCCACCGTATCACATAATGCCTCATTATGCTTCCTCCCTCTTGGCATTAAATCAGCATCTGAAAAACCTAAACCATTGTCTACAGTCAAGTTGGCTACACAATCTTAGAACTGATCGGCAGATGTTTCTTGGGGTACATGGGTAGTTTTCAGGAATTTTACTAAGGCTTTTGCATGAGCCTCAGAATATAACAACAAAGCCAGCATGGTTATTTTAGATGGAGTTTGCCCCAGTTGCTCAACTACATTGTAGTCGCTTCTATTTATGATCTTTAGAATTTCCTCCATCTCTTTCTGGGAGGTCTCAGGGATAGCCAATGATTGTGCCTTCGTTCGGACAGGCTCAATCATAATACTTTTACCTCGAGTCTCAGTTGACTCGCCAACAGGAATGTCAGTAGAAGTGATAACACGGGTTGTATCAGCTTTGTTAGTTGGAGTATTAGTAGAGATGATTTTAGAACTGGGAACAACCTTTGGAGGAGCAACAACAACAGGAATGATTATGGGTCCAGAAACTGCTTTTGGGGGAGCAATTTCTGGAGAGAATATCCTTCCGCTTCAGGTAATCTTGCTAGTCCCTGCAATATTACTGGTATTGGAGTCAACCTTCTCAGAACTTGAATCTTCGGCAGTTGGCCAATCATGCTTGATACCGTGGTAGTAGACATCCCCCCATTATTCCATGGTACAGTTTTGTCTGACGCATAGGGGATTGGTCCAGGCATTGTAATTATCAAAGGAGCTACTTTTGGAACTGATGTAATTCTAATGGGTCTTTTGGTGGAGACCCTGGAAGAATTGTCGGAAATGGTTACGATGGAAACATCATTATAAGAAACAGTTTGGACAGAAGTCTTCTCGAACAAAATTTCCTTGTTATCTATTAGGCACTGAACGCCTGCTTTCAACAAAGGACAACTGGTTGGTGAGGACAAACAGAAATGGCAGCTTTCATCACAGCCCGACAAAACACCGACATTCAACAAGTTCTCTTTGATAGTCAGGAGTGGGGTCATAAGTTCATCAACTGAAGTAACAAACATATCTTCCTCAATGGCGTTGGTATTATGGTTGTGCTTGGGCATATGGGAAAAAATGACATTGGGCTTTTCTAGCGCATCGAATTCAATCTCTTTGGCTTCAAGGAGGTCTTGTACTTTGTTCTTTAGAGCCCAACAGTTGTTAGTGTCATGGTCGGGACTCTCAGAGTGGTATGCACATCGGGCATTAGGATGATAGTGAGGAGAGGTTGTGTTAGGGTTCTTTGGAGCTTCTTTCAAGGTCACTAGGTTGGATCTTAACAGATGTGGTAATACTTGAGATAGGGTTATGTTAATTCTGGTGAATTGTCTGACTGGTCTTTCCATTCTTTGTTGGTTGTTTCTTTGTTGATCAGGCGCAAGTTTAGGAATCATAACAGCCCCCACCATTGGACGGCGTTCGGCCCAATCTTGATTTCTCTGAGGATATACAGCAACCACTTCTTTCTTTCCGATGAATGGCTTCCTTACAGTAGCAAAGGATGCATCTTTTTGAATCTTCCCATTCTTTATCCCGACTTCTACCCTTTCTCTGGTCAATATCAATTCAGTAAAACCTGCCGATGAACTCCCAATTAAGTGATTGAAGAAGGGACCAGATAAGGTTCCCAAAAACATGTCTACCAACTCTCTTTCAAATAGGGGAGGTTGAACTCTTCTGGCCAAGTCCCTCCATTTTTGCGCATAGTCCTTGAAGCCTTCACTTGAAACCATGGCCATACTCTAGAGTTGAGTACGGGTGGGTGCAAGATCAGCATTGTATTGGTATTATTTGTAAAAGGTTGCAGCAAGATCTTCCCAGTTATGAAAATTGGCTCTTTCTAACTGATAAAACCAATCAAGTTGAGTTCCAGACAGGTTATCTTGGAAGAAGTGTACCCATAAATCCTTGTCGGAGGTATGAGGCTGGATTTTCCTCACATAGGACCGGAGATGCATTTTGGGGCATGAGACTTCGTCATATTTGGCGAACACAGGTTCTTTGAATTTTGGAGGGATGACAATCCCAGATACTAGACCCAACTCCTCAAAGTCCAATCTAGGCACTTTTTGGATTTCCATTGCACTTAACCATTCTTCTAGATGCTTATACTTGTTGTTGGCTGGAGGATATTGTTCTTTAGAATAGTCTTCTTCTTCCTCTTCCTCTTCTGACTCTGACTGGACAACTGTTTCTTTGCCTTTTCCGTCTTGATTGTCTTTCCCGCCGGATGTCGTTGCAAAGTCTAAATCCCTTCTTGTTTCCCCTTGGAATATTCTTCCCATGTTTAGAACTCCGGTTATCTTCTTCGTCTTCTTTTTCTTCTCTTCAACCAGCAAGGTCTTCAACTCTTCTTGTCCTTTGGCTAGAGTTAAGAACAACTGTTAAAACAGTGCATTATGAGCTTGGAGGTCCTTCACCGTCTGCTCGCGATCTATCTTACTGAAATAAACAGTAGAGAGATGAGGAGACTTGTTGCAAGAAACCTGCTCATGCTATGATGAATGGTAAATGCATATGCAATGATTTCAAGGATTTTAAAGATTCAAATTTGTTTTAGACAAAAAAGGAAACACACGTTATATTAATAAATTAAAGCTTGAGTACAGTAGTGCCTCTTTGGGTAAAACAAATACAAAAACTCTAAGATAGAAAGGTAGTACGCATCCTCTTTGGTGCAATGTAGGCATTCAGAGTCTGCTCCTCATGAAGTTACTTAGTGAGTTCCAAAACTTTCTTCTCGCTTGCGTAGAATTGGGCTTCAAAAGTATCTCTCTCCCCCTTGATTTGTATCCAATCTCTTTGTAAGTCTTCAAGAGAGGTGGGCATGTCAGGATATAGGATTGTGTATGGAACATCTCCTTCCATGACATGCTCTATGATTACCGGGAGAATGGAGGGATAAGGCATCATCAGACTTTGAGCACGAGTTCGTACCCATTTGAGGTAAGGCTCAAGAGGGATGGAATTCTTATGCCCTAATGTCTTGCTATCTACCTTGTTCAACATCCTCCAAGCTCGGATAAATCTCTGGCGAAGACCTTGATCGTCATTGTCGTAGTCAAATACCAAACCTTGAATCAGTATCTAATGAGGGTCATCCCTTCGGGCGTAACCAAATTGTCTTAAGGCTAAGCAGGGGTTGTAGGCGATACCTCCCCTAATGCCAAGTAAAGGGACATTAGGAAATTCTCCATAACGGTCGACAATAATAACATTCTCTATGGATTGAGAGCACCAATGAATGTCTGAATGTTTGAGCGTCATCAACCTTTATAACCACTTTGAACCTTGTTCGTTCTTTAATACAGATTAGGGAAGATGAGAAATAAACCATCTTGCCAAGAGAGGAGTGCAACAGATAAGTACACCTCTTTTCCTCATAGTGCGAGTGTGAAAATAATGTAAGATGTCCCCTAGCAAAGTAGGCACCGGGTTGCAGGATATGAAGATTTTTACGGTGTTCACATGTATGAGTTGGTCAGGATTTGTAAGAAAAACCATCCCATAAATGAGGAGAGCCAAAATTTCCTCAAAGGCTTGCAAATCCAAGGAGTTCCAACAGTTTTGGGCTTTCTCGAACAAGAACTTTGCTACGAAACCTTTAACACCACTCCTTATTTCCCAATGAGTTATGACATCAGATAAGTGAAAGTGTAAAGCTTGAGCAATATCTTCTGGCTTTAGGTCTCTTTCCGTACCGTTGAAAGGTAGTTGATTGAGAATGGGAATCCTCAAGAGTCAGGAGAATTCTTCCAAAGTAGGCACAAGTTGATAATCGGGGAATGTGAAGCAATGGTGTAAAGGATCAAAGACCTGAAAGAGCACCTTCATCATGTCCTCATCTGTGTTAGAGGTGACCAAGTTGAGTAGGCGACCATGTCTCTCGGTGAATGGAGAGTTTTCACGAATTCTTGAAGCTAGCTCCTTAAGTTGTGGAGGGATCCTTACAAGATTGACTTGAATAGTTTTTCTGCGAAGAGAATCCATATCCTACAAAACAGAACAAAGATAAATCCAAAAATCCTTGAAATGGTTAGTGAATGTGTATGATGTTATGATGTTCATGATGTTATGCACAAGTATGTATATACAAACATAGAAAACAAGTCCTTAGGTTTAGGCTTGCATAGAGTCTCATAGGTAAGTACCCTCTTGAAGTTTAGTTGGATCAAACCTGTCCTAGTAATAGTAACCGGGTTATAAGGAGCTCAATATCACCGTTTGTTTCCTTGATCATTGTTTCAGCACAAGCCTTTTTAATGGCGCCCGAAATATCCCAAGAAACCAAACCTCAATGAGTGTAGTATCGAGTATCTACCAACTTTGGACTGCACCAAAGCCGGTCATCTCACTACATCCTAAAGGCCAACTTGGTCAAGTAAAGGTTCTAAAAGTTCATTAGCGCTTCGTGACATCACTTAGCGGCCCCGTATTCTCTTTGATTAACTCAAAGGCTACCGGTACCCACAAATATGTCGCACTAACGTAGCTATTGCTTAGACCATGTCGGTATACCCCGCACAGTTTCCGCAATGTATTGCTACTTACCTAAAATGTATCCCAAATCCGGGTAGAGGGTTCAAACCCAAACAAAGAATCATAATGCAAAGCATACAAGTCAAACAATGTAAGCAAGTAAATGTGATCTAACCTTAAGGTAACCCCAATTTTAGAATTTTCCTCAATAAAGTCGCCAGTTCTGTGATACGGTGGGAGAACTGACTTGAAGGTTTTGTGTTTTATTGCAAATGTTGCGGTTAGCAAGAGTCGCCACCGACTTTTCTTTTATCTAAAAAGGAAAGGTTAAAAAGCATAGGAAAGACCTTTGATATTATTTCTTGAGTTTTGGGGGTAGATTATGAAAAAGGAAGGTATTAGCATCCTTTTCATCCATGGTTTTCCATGGGCTCTTAGTTACTTTCTAAATCACTTGCTTTTGTTTGAAATTGTACTTTTTGTGGTTTTTGAAAGTATTTTGTAAAGAGGCCATTATTTAGGCAAATGTTTATAATGATTCTCGTTCGTAAGAATGTATACAAAGATGTTGATCTTTTGAAAATGTTTTCAAGTTTTGTAAAATGTTTTGAAAGTGTAGGTGTTTGTTTTGAAAATAGCAAGGATGTTTGTTTGAAATTGAGCAAGTAATTAGGAGCATTCTACCTACTCAAAATTCTTTCTTGTTCATTTTCTTTTCCTTTGACATTGTTGTCTTACCATTGATTTGGTAAGAAACCTTATCTTTGGATGTAAACGGGATGAGCGTGGGTCATCGTATAACCATGATTAGCAATGTTGCAAGGTATCTTAGCATTTTCTTTAAGGGACTAAGATCATTTAAAAGGAAACTTAGATAGCGTCATCGATGGACTATGATCTTATATTTGCTTGATTCTGCTAAGATACCTCACATGCGTAATATGGCCATTTTTGTAAAGGCAACCAAGTGGATTTACCCTAGGGGTGCTTGTGTGCAAGTGTGTGATTTTCATGCTTGATTTTGTCTTGAATTATGGTTTTCTAAGTATTGGTTTTAGTCTTTCCATATAAACCCTAATTACTAGCATGTTATATATGAAGCGATAAATTGCGGAATTTAAAGTTACTACACTATTACAACATTTGTGGGAGGGGGATTGCAAGAATTTAAACCTAATTAGTCTATTACAACCGTATTGAATTGGATATAAATGTACAAGGATTTAAATTAATATAATGTACAAAATGAATAAATGTTCAAAAAAATGCAAAATGTGAAGTAAATGGATATTTTGTTTGGATTTTTTAGAGAAAAGAGTTTTTGTCTTAATATAATTAATTAAAAGAAAAAATAATTAATGAAAAGTAAACCCTAAATTTGTTAAGAAAATATTTTTAAGTAAAACCCTAAATCTATTAAAATAAAAGAAATTAAGTTTTATAAGAAAAGTGTTTTTGGTATTTTTGTCTTGAAAATATTTATAGCATTATAAAATATTTTTAGTCTTTTTTATATAAAAAATAATATATTTTAATTAGTGTAGAAGAAAATAAATAACTTAGTTTTAAATATTAAATTTATAAGATAATTTGTAAAAAAAATAAATAAAGTATAGTTAAATAAAATATTTTTTTGAGGAAAATAAAATAAAATAAGCCAAAAATATAAAATCTATCATTTTTGTATTTTTGTGATTTTTTAGTATTTAGAAAATATATTAAGAAAATAAAATTGAAATAAAAATAAATAAACTTGGGCCAGGGGTGCCAATAGTCTGCTGGGAGGTTAGTAAGCAAAAATAAAATAAAAACAATACAAGCCCAACAAGGCCCAAACGCCTGCAAAAAAGTCAGAATGGTGCAAAAATATGAAAAAACACAAAAGGGTACCACTGGGGCTCGAACCCAAGTCCCAAAGGTTACAGGCGCGCGCTTCTACCAATGGGGTGGCTATACATCCATTAACATAGGAAAATCAATAAATATATAAAGCAAAACAGGCCCTGATGACTTCATCTTCAACCTCCAGCCAAACCAACTGTAACTTGCTCAATTCTCATCAAAAATGAAAACTGTAAGCATGAAACTTGTAGTAAATTTCCTCACGGTTTCAGAAATGTAAAGTATTAAAACTATAGATCAAAGATAAGTATGAATTTTAATGGCCCTATTCTGAACCCTAAAAATCTCAGAAATTTCAATCCTAAAATTCTCTAAGCTCAAGAAAAATTAATGGAAACTATGGACATGGTTAGCTTTAGGGCAATGATATCTACATGTTTTGTTCACAAATAAATCATTGATGATGCATGTATGAAGAGTTAAAAGTTAAGAAAACTTACCTCAAAACTGGAAATCGTGTTTTGAGTTTGAGCTTGTTTAAAGTGATGGTGATGATCAGGTTAGCTTCCTTGAGGTCCAAGGAAGCTAATATAATGGTTAGCTTGAGCAATGGATGGCTGAAATGGTCTGGAGAAGTTAATGTGAAGGACTTTGTTTTTGAAAATGGAGGATGGTGTTAATGGTGTTACAGTTCTGTAACAGGGTGTGGGATCAACTCTATATGATGTTTAGAAGCTTTAGAAACCAAAAGGCCAAGAAACACACGAGTAGATTGTTAGTTTCAAGTCTTTGTCAGTTTGTGTGAAAATGGAAATATGAAATATGTTTCTGAGTTGTAGGTCTTTTCAGGGCTTGAGCATTCGTCTCTTTGTGTCAAAATGGTTTGTGTAGGTATAAACAAAAGTTTTTGAGAGCTTTGGACAATCAGAAGTACAAGTTTCTAGCTTTTGGCTAGGTTACTTGATTTTGAAAAAAAGAGGGAAACAAGTTTCAAGAAGAGGTACAAGCATGGGATGGGTGATTGTAAGTGTTTGAAACATTTCTCATGAGTTATAGGACTTGTTTGATCAGAAGAGAATAAGTTCAAGGCTCAAGAACAAGTTTTGTACAAAAAGTCACTTTATCAAAATGGCAATGTAACCTTTCTTCTAAAAATGGATATAAAGCATGTCCATGCATTGAATACTTGAAGTGAGGCCTCTAACAGCTGTGTAAACCATTAATTATGGAGTGCCTAACAATTTTAAGGCCTGCAAAGTAGTGTTTATGAAGTATAGTTTGAATTTGAATTTTGTTCATCACTAAAATGACTTGTAATTAAAGTGATAAAACCCTAACTTCATCTCTTCGATTCTCCCTACTCAAGAATGATATCAAGGAGTTCTTTGACATTTTGGAAAGCTTGCAATGTGCTCTACAATCCATATTTGAATTTCTTTTGAATATTCCCATTGTAACTATATGAAAAAGTGTCATGAAGTTAGGTCAAAATCCTGACCAAATTAGGGCAAAATTTCACTAAGTGTTTAGTTTCATGACCACATGTTCTTAAAATTATAACTTGAGATCCAAGCATTTTTGGAAGGAGTTGTGTAAAGAAAAGTTGTAGATTTCATGGAGATCTACAAATTTCATGTTGGAAGTTTCTCTTGAATCATCTTGCATCATGGTGAAAATTTTGCTCAAAGTTATAAAAAACATGAAATTTCCAACACGTAGAAAAATTTCTAAGTTTAGAAATTTTGACTTTTCAAAATGAAATCTTGACTTTTTTGATTTCTTGATGAATAAGTTTCATATTTTGATATGTTTTGATGAATTATGATCTTTGGTACTTGAATTTGACCAAAAAGTCAAAGTTTGACTTTTCAGTATACAGTTGACTTTTGATCAGTTGACTAAAAAAATTCATCTGTCAATCCAATGGACTTGCAATGTTTTAAACCATGTAATTAGTTCAAAATGATGCAATTGGAATCTTGAGATCATGCCTTAAACCAATTGACCATTTGCTACGTCAAAAATCAGAAATTGCCCTTTCCCAGTCAAAACCCTATTTTTAACCATTTTGCCCTTTTGGAGATTTGATCAAATTTATTGAGGAGTTGTGGACCAAACTTTATCAAATGATAAATATGAGTTTAAAATGTTTATGTGGATCAAAAATTATGATGTTTGACTGTAAATTTGCCATAGTTGACTTTTTCCCTAATACAACTGATTTTTAGGTCAACTGCTCAATTGACTGATCAAAAATGTGATCGAAGGCTTAAAACTTGATATGAGTAATCTTGGGGGTCCATAATGATCCATGAAAATCATATGGGGCATAGAAAGTTAAAAAATCCTTGTGCAAACTCAAACCCTAATTTTGGTCATCAGTGCTTAAGGAGGTGTCTTTAGCTGATCAAACCATAGTGCAGTCTTGAGCTAAGGAGATCTTGTGAGCAAATTCTTGATAAGTGAGAGGGAAAATTTTGGGGTGCAACACTTAGGTTCATGAGTCTTGGCTTGATAAACATATCCTTAGATTTGTAACAAACTGATGAGATAAATGGTTAATATGTTCAAATGATGTGTGAAATGATGTATGTTTGATGTGTGATGGAATTCTGAGCGTATTGATTTATATATAATTGAAATAGGAGCTCCAGAAGTCCTCAATTGGTCAAAATCGCATTCTAAGTTTGAAAATCTATGCATTTGTGCTTAGCGAGACACTTCAACAACAAAATTCTTCTGATTTTGTTTTCATTATAACTTTAGTTTGGTACCTCCATTGGAGGCTCGATTTGAACTGCTGGAAAGCAAATGTTGAAGGATAGAAAACACAATAAAGGGGGGTTTGAATTTGGGTTTTCAAAAATTAAAAGCAGTATGACACATTTAGTTATCCTCGCTCGTTTGAACTCAAACTACTCCAGCCCACCTGCCAAGGTGATTTTTCCTCTCTTAATTGAATTTTTAATCCGCTAATCAAAACATTGATTATAATTCATGAAGATAACTGTCAACGTCTTCTTGAGATTAAACCATAACTTGGTTTCTCAAGGACTTAAAATCCTAAAAATTATTATATAATGTGTTTTAGTTTGCTTCTAAAAAGCTATATCACAACTGTGATGTTTACACAAGATTAAAGCCCAAGGATAATTCAAGAGATAAAAATAAGAGAGAATGTTTTTTATTTCTCTTATAGGTATGTGTGAGTGATTCCATATCTTGATCCCTCTTCATAGTCTCTTTATATAGAGGAAGTGAATTGAACCATTAGAGACATAAGAAACTATCTTTGGAAAGTTAATTAAATGTGGAGTTAATGTTCTTTCCAAAAATGCAGATCTTGTCTTGTTTCAGCCGTTACTTTTGATCATGTATTGATTGTCATTAATGTAATGTTGGATCTTTAGTCCTTTCAGAGTTTCTTGAGCTTGACTTCATGTAATAAGAACTTTGAATGTGACATACACGTTGAAGCTTATTTGTTCTTCAAAATTTCACTTATCATAATATAGGTTGAGCTTAAGTGATGAGTCTTAGAAATTCAAAATAGATGAGTGTGTTGAGACTTCCTTTATTCTTCCAAAACTTCACTTATGAGAGTATTGCTTCATCATATTTTAGCTTGCAACTTTGGTGCTTCATAAGTTATAAGACTTTAGATCATTAGAGTATTGCTTCATCAGATTTTAGCTTGCATCTTTGGTGCTTCAGAAGTTATAACATCAGAACTTATTTTATTGAGTGTGATACTTTAATTTAGGTTATATAGATATTCTTGTCAGATCTTCTTTGCGCAAATTGTTTGCCAACTTCTATGATTCTTTATCAGAACTTCTCTGCAAATTTAAGTAATT
Organism: Vicia faba; assembly: GCA_948472305.1. Taxonomy (NCBI): domain Eukaryota; kingdom Viridiplantae; phylum Streptophyta; class Magnoliopsida; order Fabales; family Fabaceae; genus Vicia; species Vicia faba. The sequence goes on along the minus strand of OX451738.1, from coordinate 1,470,647,983 downwards.
TATTGGAGAGAAAATTGTTCTTTATATATATCATGTATTTGTTATCATCAAAATTATTACTAAGATGTATAACCAAACTATGTTCTAACAATCTCCCCCTTTTTTATGATGACAAAACTTGTATATTTTGATGAACATGTAAGAACATAAAGCATTAGGAGCGCCTGAGTTGAATACTCAGATAAAGAAAAAAATAGATACTTCCCTGAAGATGTTCGATCAGAGCTTTTGATGGAAGTTCTCATAAGTCCATGTGGCAGAACTAACTTTCAAGAGACACTTTTCCTGTTTTCTTTTCAAAAATTGAAACAGAGGTTATGTCATCAAAAAAAATGTTTGAGGCTTAGTCCCGACACTGTTATATTTAAAATATCTTACGTTCTCCCCTTTTTGTCATTAATCAAAAAGCAATTAAAACACGTAATCAGAGCAAAAAGCTATGAAATTAAAAATAGAGTAAAATACAATGAGAAAAAAACAAACTGATGAAAATAGAAAGCCATTTCTCAAAACTTAGGGTTTTAGAAGAAAAGATGGGAAAAGCAATTTTAGAGAAAACAAATAGGAAGAGTGAAGGTGTGAAAGTGATTTGTGGTGAAAGTGAGGTATAAATAGACAACAGAGAGAAAACATGAAATTAATTGCAATTAATAAAATAACCAAAATGATTAACAACAATAATGACTTTTGAAAAGGGGATGGTGTGAAGATTTCATAAACAGTTACCGATGTGACTCGCGCCTCAATGCATCAACTCAAACGTTTCAGCCCTTCAGATTTTGAACATGTATTCAGCCTCAGAGAGTGACTTAGCGTTTAGGGTTGACAAAAGTTAATGTGGTTAAGTGCTTGCGTCTATCTTTTAAATGAAGCGTTTTCAGAAAACATTCAGATCTTCTGGATAGTTTCTGAGACAATTTTCCTTCTCACTTCTGAATAACTATTGTTCAAATGTTCAAAAAAAATCAAAAAATTCTGAGGATTAAATATACAGAAACTACATTTTTATTTTGCGCATAATTCCATATTGTGGTGTTTCAGAATGAAATTAAATCTATCTTCAGTAAGGGGTTTTGTGAAAACATCAGCCTATTGATGGTCTGTGTCTATATATTTTAAACAAAGAATTCCCTTTTGAGTATAGTCCATAATGAAATGATGTTTAATTTCTATATGTTTGGCCCTAGAATGTAAAATAAGATTTTTAGAAAGACGAATAGCAGAAGTATTATCGCTGAGGATAGGAATGTTACTCTCATAAATATGAAACTCTTCAAGCTAACTCTTCATCCAGAGAATCTGAGTACTGCATCCAGCTGCAACTATGTATTCAGCTTCAGTAGTTGATAGTGCAATAGTGGATTGTCTTTTGCTGGACCATGAGATTAAGTTATCTCCCAGAAACTGGAAACTTGCATAAGTAATTTTTTTTCAATTCTATCTCCAGCAAAGTCAACATCACAATACCCTGCTAATTTATATTCTCTAGATTTTCTCTTCCTTTTCCATAATGCATGTAGGATGCATATGAGTTTTGGATGGATTACTTTCTGTAATATCAAATTTATTCAGAAGTTCTTTAACATACTTGATTTGATGTATATAGGTTCCTTCCAGATTTTGATTGATTTGAATTTCCATAAAGAACTTGAGTTCACCCATCAAGCTCATCTCAAATTTTGTCTGCATAGTCTTAGCAAATTCTTTTCCCAAGGAGGCTTTAGTAGATCAAAAAATTATGTCATCTACATATATTTGATAAATTAGAATGTCATTTTTAAATGATTTACAGAATAGAGTTGTGTCCATCTTCCCTCTGGTAAAATTATTTACTAAGAGAAAGTTACTTAGTCTTTCATATCAAGCTCTGGAAGCTTGTTTCAGACCATATAAATATTTCTTAAGTTTATAAACATATTATGGATGTTTTGTATTTTAAAAACCAGGGGGTTGGTGCATATAGACATCTTCATTAATGTAACCATTTAAAAAGGCACTTTTTACATCCATCAGATAAAGAGTGATGTCATTATTTACATCAAATGAAATTAAAAGTTTGATAGATTCTAACATGGTGACTGGAGCAAAGGTTTATGTATAGTCTATCCCTTTTTGCTGACTATAAACTTGCGCAACCAGTCGTGCTATGTTTCTGACAACTTCTCCTTGTTCACTTAGATTTTTTCTGAAGATCCATTTAGTTCCAATGATGTTGAAGCCTTTTGGTTTAGGAACTAGATCCCATACATCATTTCTGGTAAATTGATTTAGTTCTTCTTGCATTGCAAGTATCCAATCATTGTCTAGAAGTGCTTCATCTATGGAAGTAGGTTCGATCAGAGAATTTAATCCCATGAGAGACTCTTCAGTATTTCTGAATGTAGATCTTGTTCTGATGGGATCATCTTTCTTTCCCAAAATCATGTTTTCAGGATGTGCTAAGCTGCTTCTGGATTGTCTTTTTTGGATGGATTCTTCAGAAATTGTTGTAATATTTGTGATATCTTCTTCTGTATTTTGATGAAGTTCTGGACTTTTTTTTTGAAGATCTGTCTTCAGTACCTATAATTTAAACTTATATATCTATAAAAGATTCGCCCTGCTTTGACTTTTGAGAGCCAAGCTTATCATCAAATCTGACACTAATAGATTCTTCCACAATTCGGGTTTCTGTGTTATATACTCTATAACCTTTTGAATGTTTAGAGTATCCTAACATGAAACACTTTTGTGCCTTAGAATCAAATTTGTTCAGATGATCTTTGTTTTTCAATATAAAACAAGTACGTCCAAATGGATGGAAATAAGAAATGTTGGGCTTTCTGTTCTTCAATAGTTCATATGGAGTCTTTTCCAGCATAAGTTTATGGATATTCTATTTTGAATGTAGCACGCAGTGTTAACTGCCTCTGCCCAGAAGTATTTAGCAATGTTAGTCTCACTGATCATGGTTATGGCCATTTCTTGTAAAGTTCTATTCTTTCGTTCTACCACTCTGTTTTATCGGGGAGTTCTAGGACAAGAGAAATCATGAGAAATTCCATTTTCATTAAAAAAACTTTTCAAAACATTTATTTTCGAACTCTCCACCATGATCACTTCTGACTTTTACAATTCTAAAATCTTTTTCATTCTGAACTTGGTTACAGAAGGTAGAGAACACTGAGTGTGACTCGTCCTTGTGTCTTAATAACTTTACCCATGTCCATCTACTATAGTCATCTACGATCACTAATTCATACTTCTTGCCGCTGATGGATGCAGTTTTCACTGGTCCAAACAGATCTATATGCAGAAGTTCTAATGGTCTAGAGGTAGAAACAACATTTTTAGATTTGAAGGAGGGTTTTTCAAACTTACCTTTTTGATATGCTTCACACAGAGCATTTGAGATGAACTTCAAGTTAGGAAGTCCTCTGACCAAATTGAGTTTGTTAATCTGAGATATTCTTCTCATACTAACATGCCCCCAATCTTATGTTCCAGACCCATCGCTCATTGTTAACAGGCATAAGACATTTTACATTCTGACTATTTAGTTCAAAGAGTTTAATTTTATAAATGTTATTCTTTCTCTTACCATTAAAAAGGATATTTGCATTTTTTTGACTAACTACTTTGCATGAATTTTGATTAAAGATTATATCTTAACCGTTGTCACTTAATTGACTTATGGATAACAAATTATGCATTAATCCATCTACTAAGAGAACATTAGTTATTGAAGGAAGTGTATCGTTACCAATAGTTCCAGAGCCAATTATTTTTCCTGTCTGATTTCCTCCGAAACCTACATATCCTCCACATTTAAGTTCCAGGCTTTGGAACATATGCTTTCTTCCCTTCATGTGTCGACAGCACCAAGAGTCTAGGTCCAAGAGTGGTGTTTCAACTTTGTTGTTAAAGACATCTGCAACATATATGATTTTATCCTTAGGTACCCATATCTTTTTGGGTCCTTGTTGGTTAGACTTTCCAGAATTCTGATTGAATTTTGGTTTAAAAGAGTTCACGAAATAAGATTCACTAGTGTATTTTATGTCATGTGTGTGTCCATATGTGAAATGTGAATTTAGGGTTGTGTATTTTATGACCATGTTATCAACTTGTTTTAGTTTATATGGTTCTTTCCCTTTTTGTTTCACATACCCTATACCTTTTCTGTCATTCCTTCTAATTCCATAGATCATTGAAGCCATCTTGCTTCTATCTATGTTTTTAGCTAGAAATTTTTGAAAACTATAATCATATTGTTTTATGATGCTATCAGAACTAGTTGAAACTTCTGAGACAGATTCTTTCTGAGCTTTTTGTAACTTGTTTTTAATAACAAAATTTCCATTTTTAAGTATAAAGATGGTTTCTTTGAGCTCAAAATTTTTTGCTTTTAGTTTCCTAGTTTCTTCAGAATCAAATACTAGACCCTATTTCAAGTTTTTGTATTTGAATTAAAGTTGTTGATATTTTTCAAGAATTTTTGACAGAATATATTCTACTTGGTATTTAGAAAAGTTAGAGAATATATCTTCTACTTCTGAGTCTGATTCTGATTAAGATGAATTACTGTCATCTGATATGTTGGCCATTAAAGCGATATTGGCACTTTCATCTTCTGATGTTGATTATGCTTCAGAAGATTCTGAGTCATCCCACGTAGCCATAAGACTTTTCTTCTTCTCTTTGTTAAATCTCTTCTTTGGCTTTTCTTTCTGAAGTTTAGGACATTCACTTTTGTAGTGACCAGGTTCCTTGCATTTGTAACAAGCAACATCTTTGTTTCTTGACTTTTTGTAGCCAGAGGATGATTCAGAATAACCGCTTGATCTCCTACGATTTCTAAACTCCTTTTGTATGTGCTTCCATAATTGTTGGACCCTTTTGGAGAGGAGAGATAGTTCGTCTTCTTCTGATGAGGATCCTCCAGAGCTTTCTTCTTCTGCCTGAAAGGCTTTAGTTTCATATTTTTTATTAGATTTAAGAGCAAGAGACTTACCATTCTTCTGGGGCTCATCTTCTTCTAATTCTATCTCGTGACTTCTCAAGGAGCTGATAACTTCTTCAAGAGATATATTGTTCAGATATTTGTCAAGCTTTAAGGCTGTGGCCATGGTCTCTATTTCTTTGGTAAGCTTCTGATGATTTTCTTTACATGATCTGTTGTTGAATACCCTTTGTCCAGAACTTTCAACCCAACAACCAGAATTTCAAAATTTGAGAACATTGTCTCAATTGTTTCATCTTCTTCCATCTTAAAAACTTCGTACTTCTGGATAAGTGCTAGAGATTTGGTCTCTTTGACTTGTGTGTTGCCTTCACGCATCATTCTCAGAGAGTCAAACATGTTTTTAGCAAAATCTCTATTTGTAATTGTAATATGGTGGGAGAACTGACTTTTATTGGTTTTGCATTTTATTGCAATGTTGCGGTTAGCAAGAGTCGCCACCGACTTTTATTTTATCCAACAAAGGAATGGGTGAAAAGAACAGGAAATACCTTTCAAGATTATTTTCTGAGTAAGGGGGTAGGTTATGGAAAGGAAAGGTGTTAGCACCATTTCCATCTGTAGTTATCTACGGGCTCTTAGTTCCTAGCTCGCTTTGAAAATACTTTTTTGTGTAAGTATGTTTTGAAGATATTTTGAAAAGACGCCTTAGTGCGCTGAACTTTGTAATGTTTCTCGTTTCGACGAGAACGTATACAAAATGTTTTTTTTATTTGAAAATATTTAGAAAAGAGTTTGTGTATGTGAGAGAAAAATTTTTTGATTGTTTTTATGAGCAAGAAACTAGGAGCTATCTAGATACTCTAAAGGTTTGTTCTTTTCCTCTTTTCCTTTAGACAATGCTATCCTACTATTAGTGAGTAGGTAGCCCTATTGTTGGATTTTTGAGGGACGGGCGAGGGTCACCGTACAATCACGAAAGCAACTAGGAAGATACTTAAGTAATTACCCTAAGGTTTTAAGATCATATACCGAGGAAACATCGAAAGGGTCATCGAGGGACTTATGATCTTTAAACAAAAGGGTCGTCACTAAAATCTCTTACGTTCGAGAGTCGTGACTGTTTGTTTTTCCGAAGTTAGCAAGTGGAAGTACCCGAGAGGTGTGCATGTGCGAGTGTATTGTATTCCAGTTATTTGTCTTTGAATGTTAGTTTTGCTAGCGTTTGTTTTTAGATCTTATCATGTAATCCTATTAAGCATACATCTAGCAGTTAATATAGGTACGAAAAATAAAAAAGCGGAAATTTGAATCTACGCTATTACAATGCTTCGGGATGGGGGGAATTACAAACCAAAAATGGGGGAAGAAAAATGTAAAGGGTCCTAGTTAAGGTCTATTACAACCCATATACAATTACATAATTGTGAAAATAATGCGAATAAAATAAATGTGCGGGGGATAAAAGCGAAAGATATAAAGAGAACCTAAAAATTCTAAATGATAAAAAGAAAGAAATGTTTTTGTTGTTTTTTGTTTAGGAAAAGTAATAATTAAATTAATGGAAATCTAATTCTAATTAATTCAAAAAGATGATTAAATAATTAATTAAAACTAATTTTAAATAATAAAAATCTAAGTCTAATATTTTTTGTGATTTTGTGATTTTATGATTTCTTTTTGTTTTTTGTTATAAAGAAGAAATAATTGAAGTAAAAGAAAACAAATAATAAAAGAAAAAGACAAAAAAAAAATCAAATTAGGCCAAGCTGCAAAACAAGTAATTATGGGGTGTGAGAATCAGAAATCAATTGGCGCAACAACATTGGCCCAGACGCTGGAGGAAAAATCTTCAGGATCCTATGCATCTCTCCCATGAGGCCTATCGTGGGTGCTCAGATCTGGATTGCTGGATCTAGATCTGATGATATTGATGTGAGAGTGCATTATGAGCGTGATTCTAACGTCAAAAACATCATGCGATCATTTATTCATGTCATGTTCTCTAATATGAATGCAACTGTATCACACAAAAATGTTAAATAGACATGTAACCGATTATACAAAAATAAACAAAAAATTTATCACCGGTGAGTTCGTGAAAGCACGGTTGGATGTGTTCTTGGATCTGGGGAGACTTCATGCATTTTTCACAAAGTTGCCCAACTTGTACAAAACATAACATGCTCAATTTTCATCTTTTGGATATGATCTTGGACTTTTTGGAAAGCCCAAGATGTCATCTACAATATCTATGTTGGTCATTTTTTCTTTTGAAGACATTATCTTGATGTACGTTTTCATGACAAAAAGTGTCTTTTGTTGACTTTTGAAAATGACCTATAATGTATGAGATCATATCTTCCAAATGAAGCATCTTTTGGACTTGAGAATTAAAGAAAAGTTGTAGAGAATTGAATCTCCTTCAAAATGAGCTTTGGGTTGGGAGTATTTGATGAAGTATATGGAAGTTATGCTTGGTCAAAGTTCATTTAACTTCTTCTAAGGAAACCCTAGTTTGGCAATTCTTGACTTTTGATGATCTGAGGACTTTCCTTGAGGAATCATGATCAACCTTTGATCAAATAATGAATATCACTTCAAAATATTAATGTTGACCAAAAATATTGAAGTTTGACTGTATGTTGACCATAGTTGACTTTTTGATCAATATAGTTAATTTTCTAGCATCTGAGCCATTGGCTGAGCAAACTTGTGATGTAGGGCTTGAAACTTGACATGAGCCTTGTTGAGGACCAATGTAGAAACATGGGAGCCACTTGAGACTTTTGCAGACCAAATTTCCTTGAGAAACTCCAAACCCTAGTTGTAGGCTTTTGGTCTATGAGGTGCATCTTGACTAGTTAACCCTTGGGTTCCTTGACCATTTGAAGAGCCTTGAAAGAATGCTTTAAAGAAAAATGGGAGGGACACTTTTAGGGTACAACAGCTGCCCCTGTTCAATCTTCTTAAACCTGAAGAGTTAGATTGGCATGTCCGCCATTCGTGACTTGAAGGTAGAAGATGATTGAACACTTAAGCGCCCAGAAATTTGCACTCGCCTGTGCAAGATGGTAACATTGTTGGCTGATTATATCGGGAATGGGCTTATAAGATGCCATTCAGAGAGATGACTGAGAGTCGTCGGAGATGGGCTTATAGATGCCATCCAAAGTAAATGTTGACTTTAAACTGGAAGAAGTATCAGAATAAACCTACGGTTGGTTTAATCTGAGCCAGAAAATGTTCCTTTTGTCTTTAACTGGAAAAAGTATCAGGTTAAATCATTGGTTGATTTAATATGAGCCAGAAAAAGGTCTACTGGAAGAAGTATCAAAATAAATCATTGGTCGATTTAATATGAGCCCGAAAAAGGTCTACTGGAAGAAGTATCAGAATAAATCTTTGGGTCGATTTAATTTGAGCCAACAACTATCTATGCTTATTTTTATCTAGAAGAAGTATCTGAATAAATCTTTGGTTGATTTAATCTGAGCCATAAAATATCTTCAACTGGGAGAAGTATCAGAATAGATCTACACCAGATCTAAGTTGATCCAGAAGAATGTATACTGGAAGAAGTAACAGAATGAACCATTTGTTGATTTATTCCGAGCCAGCGACTATCTACGATTGTCTTCAACTGGAAGAAGTATCAGAATAAATCTTTGGTTGATTTAATCTGATCCAGAAGAGGTCTTTGTTGTCCTTAACTGGAAGAAGTATCAGAATAAACCTATGGTTGGTTTAATCTGAGCCAGAAAAAGGTCTACTGGAAGAAGTATCAAAATAAACCATTGGTCGATTTAATATGAGCCAGAAGATATTTATACTTATTTTATCTGGAAGAAGTATCAGAATAAATCATTAGTCGATTTAATCTGAGCCAAAAAAAGGTCTACTGGAAGAAGTATCAGAATAAACATTAGTCGATTTAATCTGAGCCAAAAGATATTTATACTCATTTTATCTGGAAAAAGTATCAAAATAAATCATTGATCAATTTAATCTGAGCCAGAAAAAGGTCTGCTGGAAGTAGTATCAGAATAAACCATTAGTCGATTTAATCTGAGCCAGCGACTATCTACGACCATATTCAACTGGAAGAAGTATTAAAATAAATCTTTGGTTGATTTAATCTAAGCCAGAAGAGGTCTTTGTGTCTTTAACCGGAAGAAGTCTCAAAATAAATCATTGGTCAATTTAATCTGAGCCAGAAAAAGGTCTACTGGAAGAAGTATCAGAATAAATCTTTGGTCGATTTTATCTGAGCCAACAAATATTTATGCTTGTTTTTATCTAGAAGAAGTATCAGAATAAATCTTTGGTTGATTTAATCTGAGCCAGAAAATGTCTTCAACTGGAAGAAGTATCAGAATAGATCTACACCTGATCTAAGTTGAGCCAAAAGAATGTCCATTGGAAGAAGTATTAGAATAAATCATTGGTCGATTTAATTTGAGACAACGACTATTTACTACCGTCTTCAACTGGAAGAAGTATTAGAATAAATTTTGATTAATTTAATCTGAGCCAGAAGAGGTCTCTGTGTCTTTAACAGGGAGAAGAACCCGAATAAATCATTGGTCGATTTAATCTAAGACATAAAAAGGTCTACTGGAAGAAGTAACAGAGTAAATCTTGGTCAATTTAATCTGAGTCAGCAGATATTTATGCTTGTTTTTATATGGAATAAGTATCATAATAAATCTTTGGTTGATTTAATTTGAGCCAGAAAATGGTCTACTGGAAGAAGTATCGGAGTAAATCTTGGTCAATTTAATCTGAGCCGGCAAATATTTATGCTTATTTTTATCTGGAAGAAGTATCAGAATAAATCTTTGGTTAATTTAATCTGAGCCAGAAAATGTCTTCAACTGGAAGAAGTATCAGAATAGATCTGCACCTGATCTAAGTTGAGCCAGAAGAATGTCCTCTGGAAGGAGTATCAGAATAAATCATTGGTCGATTTAATACGAGCCAGCGACTATCTACGACCGTCTTCAACTGGAAAAAGTATCAGAATAAATCTTTGGTTAATTTAATCTGAGCCAGAAGAGGTCTCTGTTTTTAACTGGAAGAAGTATCAGAATAAATCATTGGTCGATTTAATCTGATCCAGAAAAAGGTCTATTGGAAGAAGTATCAGAGTAAATCTTGGTCAATTTAATCTGAGCCAACAAATATTTATGCTTGTTTTTATCTGGAAGAAGTATCAAAATAAATCTTTGGTTGATTTAATTTGAGCCAAAAAATGTCTTCAACTGGAAAAAGTATCAGAATAGATCTACACCTGATCTAAGCTAAGCCAGAAGTATATCTACTGGGAGAAGTATCAGAATAAATCATTGGGCCAATTTAATCTGAGCCAGAAGACATTGTATTTGATAATATTGTCTGGTCCTACCAATAGTTGATGATGTTAGTCTTGTTGATTTATCTTTTCCTGAAAAGGTAAAGAGTTAGTTGTATGCAATATCATGATGTATGAAATGCATCACGTAATGATGTTCTCAAAATAAATGAGATTGTGTTGTATGCGTTTCGTATGCATATGCTATGATATTTTGTAAATGGTGTATGAATGTGCAATGTTTTTTAAATTTGAGCAGCATCTTAGTCTGGGTAAAATAAATTCCTTATTGTCGCTGGGGATGAAGAGTATGTGAAACTTCGATCTTCTGGGAGATTATTTCCACTGGGGACTCCGGCTTGTTGTTTGAGGATAACTCCTCTGGGAAACATTGATTTATGCTTTTTGAGGAAACTCTGCTGGAGAGTGTTAATTCCTTCTTAGGGGAGAAGAGTTCAAAACTTTCGTCGTTCTTTGCTCTACTGAGGAGTTATAATTCTTTGTATACCCTGACCAAGGATAACATCGATGGATAACTTTCTGGATCGTCTGAGGAGGATAGAGTTGACTGATATTTGATCCAATTTTAGATTCAGTGGCAACTCTTTGGGGATAGTGATGACTTCACTAGGGAAGTGAGTTTTGCCGCTGACTCATTGTCATCTGAGTAACAGACTCAAGCTGGGGATGTTGGACCTCACTAGGGAGATAAATCCTGTTGGGGAAATAAACCTTGTTGGGGAAATAAACCTTGGCGATGGAGGAATATCCTATTGAGGGAAGCTCTTTGTCGAGGAGAATACGCTCTGCTGGAGAGAAGTAATCTGCATGGGCTTTTAGAGTTTTGAAAACTCAAATGGGGAGAGGAATTCCCATGGACTGTAATGTTTGGGATCTTGTATGTTGGTGACATTATCGAGGAGAAGATCATACTCCTTTATCATCCAGAGTGATCTACCAAAGAAATTGTAGGGAATGTATAAAGTTGTGAAGATTACCTTGTGGGGATAATCTCATGGCAGTGGCTCTGTGGGTATTCGTGGAGACTTAAACATATATCAACTTCTAAAGCCTTTGGTGAATGTTGATCAGGGTGATAAGTCTTCTACTGATAGACAAGTGACGAGATGACGGGACATAGTCGTACGCTTTAATCCCTAACTTTTTCCTGGACGGTCCTTTCAGATTTTCAGACCATCGGGATACCCTTTTTTTCCTAAGCCTCCTTTTCAGGTTTTCGAATTTCCAGGTTTACAGTTTTATTTATATCCTTAATTTTTTTCCCGAACTTTTTTGGTTCACAGGAATGCCCTTATTTTTGCCTCGGTAAGTCAACCTAGCGTGTCTTTTTTTTTCATGCGTAGTATTTTCTGACTATGTCCGTGTTCATATGGTGAAGAGAATTTTCACTGTCCATAGTAGTAAGTGTTGCAGCACTCCCAGAAAGATGTTTGCTTGATCGCACGTGGCCCTTTGCTAGAACTCATGTTCAATGCCCCGAGTGATTCAGACGGATGTCTGTCCCTAGCTATTTGGCACTTTTGAGAGATTCCTCAAATCTTGACTCGACTGCCCCCAGATCACTTAGACATCATGTCATGCCCCTTGATCATGCCTGTTACTGAAAATTTCTTTCCATCTGAGGTGATTCTGTCCATTGAGAGGATTTCGGTTCATTGAATTTTTGTCATGCAAATTTCTTGGTTGTCGAACGATTAGTCATATGCAAACAATGGCACTTAAAGAATGCAAAGCTTATGTCTGTCTTGAAGTTTTAAAATTGCATTTTTAGTAAACAAATAGAATTAATTAAGAATATGAATTCAAATCAGGATTTATAGTAAACTTTACAGGAGTCAGGATACCTTTTGTAACAGTATGCTTTCGAACTAACCCATGCTTCAGCTAGGAATTTTAAGGGTTGTAGTGTGGCCTGGTTCACGGTTTAAGAAACAAATGATAAATGCTCGAAATTTATTTGTACCCAACATGTTCTTCGTGATGTTCTCCAGTTTTATACTCAGTTAATTATGCGTTTAGATCCCAATTGAGTCTAGAATCTTTGCCTTGATATTCCGGTGATGGTTTGGATACTGAAAGTTAATTTGAGAAGGCATTCATCATTTTTTTTTGTAATATTTTTTGTTGAGGATTTGTAGAGACCTCTTTTTTTTGTTTTATTATCCCTACCTTTTGCCTGAACTGTTTTTTTTGTGATTACAGTCAGCGGGATTCCCTGGTTTTTTTATTAAGTCTCCTTCATAGGTTTTGACTTAGCGGGCTTTTCTTTTGAGAGACAATGACTGCATGTTTTAGTGATTATGGGGAACCATCATTGTCTTTTGATTTAGAAGAGTATCTTTGACACTAATCATCGTGTACGAGGGTAAAGCTTGCATTTGAATGCACCATTGAATTAACTGAGATACGACCCTGACCCAGGTTATGATTAAAGGTTTTAATTTGTGTGAAAAAGAAAACTCCTACTTCTTAGGCTCAAAGGGGTTGACTAGGGATTATCTTTCTTATAACTTCACTATTTAGGATTTGAAACAACACATGTAAATCGTCAGCCAAGTCAGTTCAAAAGAATATTGTAGAGATTATGGTATCTTTTTCGTCATCCTCCCTCTAAAGGCTTATAACTTTTAATCGAGAGTTGAATATCACAAAAAGGAAGTAAAAGCATAGTTTCAGTATAGTTACAACGAATGGATTAATTCAAGACAAACATATGCAATGCATTAATGGAATAACAAAGTTTAACATGAAATAAGTGTTCGAACAATCAAAAGAAATTACAATTTGAAAATTCTAATGAACAAAAAGCCTCTCTATCTGAACTTGTCACCCCTTTGAAGGATGGCAGAAGAATTCAGTTTGACCATCTTGTGTGAACTCCAGCACCCCTTTGTTGATCAAGTCCTGAATCTTATTTTTCAATGCCCAACAACTATTAGTGTCATGCCCCAGACTATTGGAATGATAAGTAAATCTCACATTAGGGTTGTGCCGAGGAAAGGCGGTGTTGGGATTCTGAGGAGGATCCTTCAATGTTATCAACTTCATCTTCAACATGTGTTGCAATACTTGAGCCGAGGACATGTTGATTTTGGTGAATTTCCTTTTGGGTGCGTCCTGCTTATGCTGATTGCCTTGTCGTTGTTGTTGCATCGTTGCTGGATTAGAGATCTGCACTGCCCCCACAGATTAGTTGAGATCACTCTTATTACGACCCTTTTGGCCGTACACGGTACTGGGCTCCTTCTTTCCGTTGTATGATCTCTTTTGAGTACTTGAAGATGCAGCCCTCTGAATTTCACCACTCCTGGGTTTATTTTCAACATGTTCTCGCATGAACATGTCATGCAATTCCCTGTCTGCCAAGAGAGATTGATCGTTGATTAGGCCCCAAATTCTTACACTTCACCCCAGACGGTCGTATCTGTCTTGACGAAGTTTGCTGATGAGGATTCTTAACTCTTCTTGTCCGCGAGCTAAATTTTAGATAAGATCCATATGACTACTCATCTGGATTCTCATCCTTTCCATCTCAGTTTGCAGTTGTTCCACTTGGTCATCCTAGTTATCTTCAGGATTTTTCTTGGCCATGTTCCCAGCGAGGAGTGCTTTTAATTCTTCTTTCCCCTTAGATAGATTCAGGAACATTTCCTTGAACTGAGCATCTTGAGTTTGGAGATCTCTATTGTTCTGTTCGAGATCCATCTTCCTTGCTGAAATAAACAGCGAGAAAATGAAAAACCTGTCTTGAGAATACCTATTATGTAATGACATGCATGAAATGTTTTCAAGGATCTCGCAGGGTAAACACAAGAAAATGTTTGAATTTTGATTGCATCTTTGACGGAAGAACTTCGTATCGTTGAATGTCCTTCTATAAGAATCAAGCTCACCATGTCGAGTGGGTCATAGCCTCTAACTCAAGTTATCGTGCTTTGGTGGTGTTGGCTAGAGGAAAATAAATCCCCTTGCCCCTTGCTAGACGCCTGGTTCATCATAACCTGGATCACAGACCCTAGAGATCCTTGAAATGGTTAACAAAATTCTATGGCATGTGTATGCTATGCACTAAGAAAAAGTGTAAGGTGGTGAAGACAAGTGAGTCTTGCAAGAAGTCCAGGTTATTGGATAATGACTACAAACAAGTCCTGCAAGGAACTCACATCATTAGATAATAAATACAAACAAAACCCTACAAGGAGTTCAAGTTGTTAGATAATGAAAGCAAACAAGTCACACAAGTAGCCTTAGGTTCAGGCTTGCATGGAATTTATAGGTAAGTGCCCTCTTGAGTTTTAGTTGGCCCAACCTGTCCTATCAATAGTAACCGGGTTCTAGGGATCTCATATCATTGATCTTTCTCTCATGCATCGTTTCATCTCAAGCATCTGAATTGTGGTTGAAATATCCCGAAAGTCCAATCTCAATTAGTGTAGCATCGAGTATCAACCAACTTCAGTCTACACCAAAGTCGGCCATTTCACTACTTTCTAATGGCTAAGATGAGTCAATTTAAAGTTCTAAAGGTCAATTAGTGCTTAATGACACTATGTGGAAGCCTAATGCTATCCTTGACTGACTCAAGGAACATTAGTACAAGCCAGAGTATCACACTAACGTAGCTATCATATCATCCATATCATTCTACGCCGTACAACCTCCATGATTTGTTGCTACTTACCTAAAAGGTACCCCAGATCCGGGTATAAGATCTTTAACAATAACACAAACATAAACCCGAAAAGATAAAGCACAAATCAAACAAGATAAGAAATTTAAATATGATCTAGCTCTAAGGTAACCCCACTTTAGTTTTAGTCTCCCCAGCATAGTCGCCATTTTTGTAATATGGTGGGAGAACTGACTTTTACTGGTTTTGCATTTTATCGCAATGTTGCGGTTAGCAAGAGTCTCCACCGAATTTTCTTTTATCCAACAAAGGAGAGGGTGAAAAGAACAGGAAAGACCTTTCGAGATTATTTTGAGTAAGGGGGTAGGTTATGGAAAGGGAAGGTGTTAGCACCCTTTCCATCTGTAGTTATATGCGGGTTCTTAGTTGCTAGCTCGCTTTAAAAATGATTTTTTGTGTAAGTTTGTTTTGAAGATATTTTGAAAAGACGCCTTAGTGTGGCGAACTTTGTAATATTTCTCGTTTCAGCGAGAACGTATACAAAATGTTTTTTGTCTTTGAAAATATTTAGAAAAGAGTTTGTGTAGGTGTGAAAAAAAAATTTATGAGCAAGCAACTAGGAGCTATCTACCTACTTGAAAGGTTTATTCTTTTCCTCTTTTCCTTTAGACAGTGTTATCCTACTATTAGAGAGTAGGTAGCCCTATCGTTGGATTTTTGAGGGACGGACGAGGGTTATCATACACTCATGAAAGCAACTAGTAAGATACTTTAGTAATTACCCTAAGGTTTTAAGATTATATACCGAGGCAACATCGAAAGGGTCATCTAGGGACTTATGATCTTTAAACCAAAGGGTCGTCACTAAAATCTCTTATGTTTGAGAGTCGTGATTGTTTGTTTTTATGAAGGCAACAAGTGGAGGTACCCGAGAGGTGTGCGTGTGTGAGTGTGTTGTATTTCAGTTATTTTTCTTTGAATGTTAGTTTTGCTAGCATTTGTTTTCATATCATATCATGCAATCCTATTAAGCATACATCTAGTAGTTAATATAGGTACGAAAAATAAAAATGCGGAAATATGAATCTACGCTGTTACAATGCTACGGGATGGGGGGAATTACAAACCAAAAATGGGGGAAGAAAAATGTAAAGGGTCCTAGTTAAGGTCTATTACATCCCATATACAATTACATAATTGTGAAAATAATGCGAATAAAATAAACGCGCGGGAGAGAAAGGAGAAAGATATAAAGGGAACCTAGAAAATCTAAATGATAAAAAGAAAGAAATGTTTTTGTTGTTGTTTTGTTTAGGAAAAGTAATAATTAAATTAATGAAAATCTAATTCTAATTAATTTAATTAATTAAAAAAGATGATTAAATAATTAATTAAAACTAATTTTAAATAATATAATTCTAAGTCTAATATTTTTTGTGATTTTGTGATTTTATTATTTGTTTTTGTTTTTTGTTATAAAGAAGAAATAATTGAAGTAAAAGATAACATATAATAAAAGAAAGAGACAAAAAAATTAAATTGGGTCAAGCTACAAAACAAGTAATTAGGGGGTGTGAGAATCATAAATCAATTGGCCCAACAACATTGGCCCAGATGCTGGAGGAAAAATCTTCAGGATCCTGTGAATCTCTCCCATGAGGCCTATCGTGGGTGCTTAGATCTGGATTGTTGGATCTGGATCTGATGATGTTGATGTTAGACTGCATGATGAGCGTGATTCTAACGTCAAAAACATCATGTGATCACTTGTTCATATCCTGTTCTCTAATATGAATGCAACTGTATCACAAAAAAAAGTTAAATAGACATGCAACATGTAATACGGTGGCAGAACCGACTGTTACACTGGTTTTGTGTTTATGTTTGCAAATGTTGAAGTAAGCAAGAGTCGCCACCGACTTTTCTTTTATCAAATTAAGGAAAGGGTGAAAAGAATAGAAAAAGACCTTTTCGAGAGTTTTATGAGTAAGAGGGTAGATTATGAAAAAGAAAGGTGTTAGCACCCTTTCCATCTGTAGTTTTCTACGGGCTCTTAGATGCTTAGCTCATTTTTTAAATACCTTGTGCTTTGTGTTTTTTGAAAAAGTAGTTTGAAAATGCCTTAGTGTGGAGATTCGCTTTATGATAACTCTTGTATCAGTCCTCAAGAGTGTTGATAAAGCATTTTTTGAAACTATTTTTGAAATCTTTTTGTGTAAGTGTGAAAATTTGTTTTGAGCAAGCATCTAAGAACTATCTACTTATACTCGAAAAGGTTCATTCCTTTCCTCATATCCTTTAGACAGTGCTATCCTACTATTAGTGAGTAGGTAGCCCTATCATTGGATGTATGAGGGACATTTGAAGGGACATACAGTCATAAAGGCAACATATAGAGACGCTTTAGCCATTTTGTTTAAGGGACTAGATCATTTACCGAAAGGAAACACTGTAGGGTCATCGAGGGACTATGATCTTTTGATTTACGGGTCTTGCTAAAGTGTCCCCATTTTCGAGGAACATGATTGTTTTACTTTCCAAAAGGCAACCAATATGGGCGTACCCTAGAGGTGTATATGTGCAAATGTGTTGTATTAAATTATTTTTGTCTTTTTTGTTAGGTTTTACTAGCGTTTTGATTTTAATATTTGCCATACAATCCTATTAGTCATACATATAGAATTTAATATGAAAGCAATAGAAAATGCAGAAAATAAGTGTCCTACGCTATTATAACCAAATTGAAAGGCAAGAAAATGTTAAAACAAGAACAACGTAAAGAGGGGAAGTGATTCCTTAGATCCAGGCAGTAGACTCCTTCAATTCACCCTTATTTTTCTTTCTTTCGATTGAGCTTGGGAGTTGGCATGAGCAACCTTCAATTGTACCCTTTCCTGCTTCTTTCGATTGAGCTTGGGAGTTAGTATGAGCAACCTTCGATTGTATCCTTTCCTGCTTCTTTCGATTGAGCTTGGGAGTTGGTGTGAGCAACCTTCGATTGGACCCTTTCCTGCTTCTTTCGATTGAGCTTGGGAGTTGGTATGAGCAACCTTCGATTGCACCCTTTCCTGCTTCTTTCGATTGAGCTTGGGAGTTGGTATGAGCAACCTTCGATTGCACCCTTTCCTACTTCTTTCGATTGAGCTTGGGAGTTGGTGTGAGAAACTTTCGATTGCAACCTTCTCTTCTTCTTTCGATTAGACTATGAAGCAATATGGACCTGCAGAGTAGCATGAGTGTATATCCTTTGTTCACGCCCTTTTTGCCTTTCATTTGAGTCTGTACAGGTTAGTTCCAACATATATTTGGACAAGAAAAGCAAACAAACAAAAAGGACAGAAACTAAGAATATAACTAAAAGGATATTTACATGTTATGCTGAATTGAAAAAATAAGTGAAAGGTTATTTACATGTTATGCTGAAATGAAAACAAGTGAAAGGCTATTTACATGTTATGCTGAAACGAGAGATGCAAGTTCAAGAGGACTTACCTTGCTTGAAATTGGAACTTGTGTGTGGACTGGGGTTGTTAGATGATCTTAGATTCAAAAGGAGAGAGGCAAGTGTGGTGTGATCTTGTTGAATTTTGAGAATTTTTGGTATGCTTCTCTTAGGCTATGTATGCGTGTAAGGCAATATATGTGTAGTTCCTGGGCCTCTGTCTCTAGTCTCCTGGATAATGTCTCCTTTGTGTATGTGTCTAGATTTGTAATTATATGGATGTGAGGGTGCATGGAAATGGAAAGGGACGTCCATTAATTAGGCTTTGAAGGCCACGAGACAGGAATCCAACACATTGAAAGTTTGCCATATTTGGATAATTCTTGTCATTTTGAAATCTTGAGTGAACCTGGACACATTTGACTCTTTCAAATACCTTCCAGCCTTGCTCTTCGATTGGCCCTGAGTTGCCTCCTTCGAATGGCTTTGGTTTCGTTCTTATATCTCCTTCGATTGAGTTCATCCTCATCAATTAAAATTGCTCAGATCTTTGATGACTCTGAATTCCAATTGTTTAGAGTTTTCCCTTGTCCGAGTTTCTTCAATTAATTCACCATCTGCATCAATTTGAATTTCCTAGAATTCTCTTCGTTAGAGCATTGTTCTTTTTGATTATTATGAATTCCAATTCGAACCTGTTCAAAGTTTCCCTTATCAGGGATTCTTAGGAAGCCCCTCAGATCTTTACTTTTCGATTGACTATGGATCTTGATTCGAATTGTACAAGGCCTCAACATCCTGGCTTCTTTGATCAGCCCCTAAGTTCGCTCTCTTTGATTGCTCTGACACTACTCAACTAGCCCAATTGAAATACTTCATTCTGGCCAGTCGAAGCTTCCTTGGTAGGAATGTGCTTATGTAGGGGGCTTGGGCTTGGCAGCATGCATGATTTTGGCGAGCAAGCATCTTGGACCAAGACTCATCACAAAGTAAACTTGTTTTCAATAATCATGTGTCCTTCAAATGGATCAATGAGTTCTTCTTCGAAGGGACCACATGAATGCGCCTTCGAAGGGATTATCATGCGTGTTGAAGTGTGGAAAATTGTGCATCTTTTGATTCATTAAATCGAAACTGTTTCAAAGGGGACCATTTCCCAGTCGAAGCTGGCACAAAGGCAGCCAATGCCTTATGGACACTAGCACGAGGGAGGCCAAAGCAAGCATAAAAGAATTCATTCCCTAGTGAATCGAATCAGGAACGAAGGAGGTATTTTCCTTGTGGGTCGAAGGAAGTTTTCTTCCTAGTGGGTTAAAGGCAAATCTAAAAAAGTCTTGGCCGTGTGTGCCTTGTGAACTGAACTTGATCGAAGGGGGCCCAGCGCTTAATTGAATTTGATGGACCAGAGCTTGATCAAAGGGTTTTAAATGCCTAATCGAAGCTTGTAAGACACATATCGCTCAAAGGGTCCCAGACGCCCAATCGAAGCTCTTTGTCCAGATTCCAATCGAAGGACATCATGTTCAGATGCCAATCGAAGACACCTTTTTTCATCTTCAAAAAAAATATTTTCTTCCATCAAGTGTTTGTAACCATCTATGTAAGAGACAATCTTGGAGAACATGAGAGGGAAAATTTTGGGGTATAACAGTTGCCTCTATTCAATCTTCTTAAACCTGAAGATTTAGATTGGCTTGTTTGCCTTTTGTGATCTGAAGGTGAAAGTTGATTGTACACTACAGTGCCCGGAAATTTGCACTCGATGATGTGATGGTTGTCTGTGTAGGGAATGGGCTTAAAGATGCCATTTGGCGAAGATGACTGAGAGTTGTCAGAGATGTGCTTAAAGATTCCATCCAGAGTAGGTGCTGACTTCATAAGAGGTCCCTTTATGGGGAATTCTTGTTCCTGCTATCTGAGGAGGAGTCCACTGGGGAATGTTGATCTCTGTTGTTTTCCTGCTTGAGGAAAAATCTGTGGGGAATAGAGTCTAGGAACTTCAGTTGTCCATGGCTCTAGTGAGGAGTTATCTTTGCACTGGAGAGATGAAAGTTTGTTGTTTTCTGGTTGAACTCCTGGCTTCACAGTAACTTGCTGGGGAGGCTGAAGTTAATTGTTGTCTGGAAATGTGTTAGAAATAGCATGTGCATGGCTGTTTTAGGATAAGTATGTCTTAAACCGTTGCCCTGTCTTGTTTCGAGAGTTGATCCATAATCAGTTGTTTCATAGATAGTTGTCTTGTCTGGTTTCAGGTATTAATATGGAACTTGCTTTTGTCGGTTGTTGAGATAGTTGTCCTAGATAGTTTCAAGTATTAATCTGGAACTTGCTTTTGTCGGTCGTTGAGATAGTTGTCCTAGTTGGTTTCAGGTATTAATCTCTGACCTTAGAAAGAAATATAGTTTTACTGGCTTGTTACAGGTATTAATCTTCAATCTGCTCATGTAGATAGTTTTCCTGGCTAGTTACAGGTATTAATCTACAATCGGTCGTCCACAGATAGTTGTCCTGGCTTGTTACAGGTATTAATCTGGAACTTGTTTTTGTCGGTCGTTAAGATAGTTGTCCTGGCTGGTTTCAGGTATTAATGTCTGACCCGAGAAAGAAAGATAGTTTTCCTGGCTTGTTATAGATATTAATCTTCAATCTCCTTATGTAGATAGTTTTCCTGGCTTATTACAGGTATTAACCTACAGCCGATCGTCCACAGATAATTGTCTTGGCTTGTTACAGGTATTAATCTGGAACTTGGCAATGTTGGTCCCATAGATAGTTTCCGTGTCCGGTTTCGGGAATTAATCTGTGGCTTGCAGTATTTGTTGGTAAACCTGTCTTGTTCCGGGAGTTCATACCACTTGGTCGTGTAGATAGTTTCCCCGTCTGGTTTCGGGCATTAATCTTTGACCTGTTGTATAAGTTGATAATGTTTTTATGTCTGCGAGCACAACCTGGAGAGGTACAATCAGTTTCATGTAATGTCACGATGTATGAATTTCATGATGCTCCCAAAGTAAATCAGAATGTGAGATATGCAATAGTGTTGCACATGCTATGAAGTTTGTAAAATGGTGTATGAATGCAATGTATGAACATGTTAGCTATTCTATTGCAGTGTTGCAAAATTAGGGAAAATAAATCCCTAATTGTAGCTGGATATGAAGAATGTAGGTCTTCAGATTTTGTTTAAAGTTGAAATGCTGGGAGACGGATTTCCATTTTTAGAGAAATAAACTCTGTTGGAGAAGGAAACTCCGTGAACAGCTTGGGGATTGTCAGAGTGAATCTATATCATGATTGTATCTGGAGATGTATTGAATAAGTGTCAGAATGAATCTATGTCATGATTGTATCTGGAGATGTATTGAATAAGTGTCAGAATGACATCTGTCTCTAGATTGTACCTAAACCATTTCTAGAAGATGATCTGAATAAGTGTCAGGATGACATCCGTCTCTGGATTGTACCTGAACCATTTCTAGAAGATGATCTGAATAAGTATCAGGATGACATCTGTCTTTGGATCGTACCTGAATTGTTTCTAGAAGATGATCTAAAAAAGTATCAGGATGACATCCGTCTCTGGACCGTACCTGAACTGTTACTAGAAGATAGTCTGGAATAAGTATCAGGATGACATCTATCACTGAATCGTACCTGAATCATTTCTAGAATAGAGTCTGGAGTAAGTGTCAGGATAACATCCGTCTCTGGGTCGTACCTGAACCGTTTCTAGATGAGAATCTGGATTAAGTGTCAGGATAACATCCGTCTCTAGATCGTACCTGAACCGTTTCTAGAAGATGATCTGAATAAGTATCAGGATGACATCCGTCTCTGGATCGTGCTTGAACTATTGCTAGAAGATAGTCTTGAATAAGTATCAGGATGACATCCGTCTCTGGATCGTACCTGAACCGTTTCTAGAAGAGAGTCTGGAGTAAGTGTCAGGATGACATTCGTCTCTGGATCGTACCTGAACCGTTTCTAGATGAGAATCTGGATTAAGTGTCAGGATGACATCCGTCTCTGGATTGTACCTGAACTGTTTCTAGAAGAAAGTCTGGAGTAAGTGTCAGGATGACATCCGTCTCTAGATCGTACCTGAACTGTTTCTAGATGAGAATCTGGAATAAGTGTTAGGATGACATCCGTCTCGAGGTCGTACCTGAACCATTTCTGGAGGAGAATCTGGATTAAGTGTTAGGATGACATATGTCTCTGGATCGTACCTGGACTGTTTCTAGATGAGAATCTGGAATAAGTGTCAGGATGACATCCGTATCTGGATCGTACCTGACTATTTCTAGAAGATGTGTTGAAATAAGTGCCAGAATGACACCTGTCTCTGGATCGTATCTGCACCATTTCTAGAGGAGAATCTGGAATAAGTGTCAGGATGACATCCTTCTCTAGATCGTACCTGAACCATTTCTAGAGGAGAGTCTGCTTTATTTAGAATGTTTCCGCTGGGGATTCATGTTTTGTTGTTTCGAGAAGAAATCCATTGGGGAATCCTGAGAAGCTTGGCGACTTCACTGGGGAATTCTTAGATGTTGGAGCAGTAATTGGAGATTCTTGCTCTGTCGAGGGTATGTGAACACGTGACATCATTAGGCTGCATAATGAGAATATGGTAGTGACCTTATAGTAGAATGCCCCTCCCTCGGTACCTGCTAGAGAAAATATCTATCGGGGTATCCAATCCCTTTTTGTACGTTCCTCTTCTCTTGTTTCCTTAACACTTGTTCTGAGATGGTTGAACAGAAGATGAGCTAGATTTATCTTGACCTTCTGAGAGATGAAATAGATCAGAAACTGCTGATCAATATTAATGTAATCAGGAGAGCTGGTAGGCTTCCTGTGATTGATGCAGCCCAGAATGATCTTGGCCCAAATTATGTGTTTGTCTTTCAAATCCCTTATCTTGCTGGAGGGAAGCCCCAGAGTGAAGATTTCCCTTGCAATTAGGCCAGCATCAGCGCACCTTTCTTCCATGTCAATGCAACGAACACCACCACCACTGTAGCCTATGAGTCTTGCAATCAGGTCTTTAGTAATAACAATCTTCTTCCCCATGATGTAAGACGTAACTTGATGATTTGAAGAAGAAGCGTGAATCCAAAATTCCTTTACCAGAATAGGAAATGTTGGACCCACCAGTCTGTCAAAATACTTTTCCCAGCCTTGAGCCTTAACCTCTTCAGATAGATTAAACCCATTCTCCTGAAGACTGTTGAAATCCACGATTAATTCTGACAGAACCTCTAGGTTTTTTACTGGTGTTAGAAGCATTCTGTGGGGTTCTTCATATTGTTCAGATGAAACAGTTTTCTTGGAACCTGAAGTAGGAATGCTGGAAGAAGCCATGTTCACACAAAGGTTTTTGTGAAAAAGATTGAAAGGGTTTCTTGAGAAAGTAAGAACGCTGAAATCAGTAAGTTTGAGAGAAAATGAAAGTGAAGGTAAAAGAGTGTAAATGGTGTGAAGTGTGTTTAAATAGATTTCTAAAAAATTTTGAAAACATAAACGTCAAGAGAGAGAAATTAATAATGATTATTAGCATTTAATGATAGATGATTTTAGGGGATTCAGAAAGATACTTGGAACGATTACCCATGACATGTGTCTCAATGCATCCAATCAGCGCTTTTTCCTTTTTAGAAACGTGAACGCGTGTTCAGCCTCAGAAAATAGCTGATGACTGGATGACACTTGTTTGCTTGAGTGAACAGCACATTTCTATCCTTGAAATGAAACGCTCAGATCTTCATGGATAGATTCTGATACAATCTGTACTTCTAAAGATCTGAAGGAAGATTGATCAGTAGTTCACAAAAAAATAAACAAAGTTCTGAAGGTTAAGATATGGAATCAAAACAATTTTATTCTGGGCAGAGCTTCATGCTGAGATGTTTCAGAATGAAGTTGAACCTATCTTCAGAAAGAGGTTTTGTAAAAATATCAGCCCATTGATGGTCTGTGTTAATAAATTTTAAATTTAAAATCCCTTTCTGAATATAGTCCCTAATAAAATGATGTTTTAATTCTATATGCTTAGCCCTAGAATGCAAAATAGGATTTTTGCTGAGACAAATAGCAGAAGTATTGTCACAGAGGATAGAAATGTTACTCTCAAATATCTGAAAGTCCTCAAGTTGACTTTTCATCCAGAGCATTTGTGTGCTGCATCCAGCTGCTGCTATGTATTCAGCTTCTACTATTGATAGAGCAATTGTGGATTGTCTTTTGCTGGACCATGAGATCATATTTTCTCCCAGAAACTGGCAGCTTCCAGAAGTGCTTTTACGTTCTACTCTGTCTCCAGCAAAATTAGCATCACAGTATCCTACTAAGCTGTAATCACTTGATTTTCTATAAAACAAACCCAGATTAGTAGTACCTTTCAGATACTTGAAAATTCGCTTAACTGCTGTTAAGTGAGATTCTCTAGGATCTGATTGGAATCTAGCACAGATGCAAACACTGAATAAAATGTCAGGCCTTGAAGCTGTCAGATATAGAAGAGAACCAATCATACCTCTGTAGACCTTTTGTTCTACCTTTTTACTTACCTCTTCTCTTTCCAGAATGCACGTGGGATGCATTGGAATCTTTGATGGCTTACATTCTGAGAGATCAAATTTCTTCAGAAGTTCTATGACATATTTGCTCTGATGAATGTAAGTTCCTTCTGGGGTTTGATTAATCTGGATGCCCAGAAAGAATTTTAGTTCCCCCATTAGGCTCATCTCAAATTTTGTCTGCATACACTTAGCAAACTTTCTTCCCAGAGAAGGTTTAGTAGATCCAAATATGATGTCATCAACATAAATCTGACATACTAAAATGTCATTCTTAACTGTCTTACAGAATAAGGTTGTGTCCACTTTCCCTCTGGTGAATTCCTTTTCTAACAGGAAGTTACTTAGTCTTTCATACCAAGCTCTGGGAGCTTGTTTCAGACCATAGAGTGACTTCTTTAGTTTGAAAACATATTCTGGATTTTTGGAACTTTCAAAACCAGGGGGTTGGTGCACATATACCTCTTCTTCTATATAGCCATTTAAGAATGCACTCTTAACATCCATCTGATACAGAGTGATGCCTTTATTAACAGCAAATGAAATTAAGAGTCTGATAGATTCTAACCTGGCGACTGGAGTAAAGGTTTCTGTATAGTCTATCCCATCTTGCTGACTATAACCTTGTGCTACCAATCATGCTTTGTTTCTGATGACTTCACCTTGTTCGTTCAGTTTGTTTCTGAACACCCATTTTGTTCCAATGACTTTGAATCCTTTTGGTTTAGGAACTAGATCCCATACGTCATTTCTTGTGAATTGATTTAGCTCCTCTTGCATTGCTAGAATCCAGTCATTGTCCAGAAGTGCTTCATCAATTGATGTTGGTTCAATTAGAGAAACCAGTCCCATGAGGGATTCTTCAGAGTTTCTGAAGCTAGATCTTGTTCTGATTGGATCTTCCTTTCTTCCTAAGATTGTTTCTTCTGGGTGATCCATGCTGCTTCTGGATGGTCTTTTCTGAAGTTGATCAACAGAAGGTGCTGGATTGCTTGCAGTGCCTCTTTCTGAAGTTGAGGGAGTGTCTCTGTTAAGAGCTTCTAATGATATGTCTTTAGTACCTGTGAATTCAACTTCCATACCTACAAGTAATTCATTCTGCTTTGACTTTTGAGAGTCAAGCTTATCATCAAAACGAACACTGATTGATTCTTCCATAATCTGTGTTTTTGTATTGTATACTCTGTACCCTCTTGAGCGTTCAGAGTATCCTAACATAATACACTTTTGTGCTTTAGAGTCAAACTTGTTCAAATAATTTTTTGTATTCAAAATAAAGCATGTACATCCAAATGGGTGAAAATAAGAAATGTTGGGCTTTCTGTTCTTCCACAATTCATATGGAGTCTTTTCCAGAATAGGTCTTATGGAGATTCTATTTTGAATGTAACACGTTGTGTTTATTGCTTCTTCCCAGAATATCTTAGCAACGTTAGTCTCGTTGATCATGGTTCTGGCCATTTCTTGCAATGTTCTGTTCTTTCGTTCTACACCTCCATTTTGCTGGGGAGTTCTAGGACAAGAGAAATCATGCAGAATGCCTTTGTCATTAAAGAATGACTCAAAATCTTTGTTTTCAAACTCTCCACCATGATCACTTCTGACTTTGATGATTTTAAGATCCTTTTCATTCTGAACTTGGTTGCAGAAGGTGACAAACACAGAGTGTGACTCGTCCTTGTGTCTTAAGAACTTTACCCATGTCCATCTGCTATAGTCTTCTACGATTACTAACCCATACTTCTTGCCACTGACTGAAGCAGTTTTAACTGGTCCAAGTAAGTCAATGTGCAGAAGTTTTAATGGCTTAGAGGTGGAAACAACGTTTTTGGATTTGAAAGCTGGTTTTGCAAACTTTCCTTTCTGACATGCTTCACACAGAGCATCTGAATTGAACTTCGGGTTAGGAAGTCCTCTGACCAGATTGAATTTGTTAATCTGAGATATTCTTCTCATACTAACATGTCCCAATCTTCTGTGCCAGATCCATTGCTCGTTGTTAACAGACAGAAGACACTTTACATTCTGACTTTTTAGTTCAGAAAGTTTTATTTTATAAATGTTGTTTCTCCTCTTTCCATTAAATAGGATAGTCCCATCTTTCTGACTAACAGCTTTGCATGAATTTTGATTAAAGATTATATCATAACCGTTATCACTTAATTGACTTATGGATAACAGGTTATGCATTAATCCATCTACTAATAAAATATTACTTATAGAGGGAAGATTTCCATTACCTACTATTCCAGAGCCAATGATCTTTCCTCTCTGATTGCCTCCAAAACCTACGTGGCCTCCAGGCTTAAGTTCCAGGCTTTGGAACATATGCATTCTTCCCGTCATGTGTCGTGAGCAGCCAAAGTCCAGGTACCATGACTGGTGTTTTTGCTTTGCTGCTAAAGATATCTGCCACATGTATTATTTTATCCTTAGGTACCCATATTTTCTTGGGTCCTGATTTGTTAGTTTTACCAAAACTCTGGTTGAATTTTGGTTTGACAGAGTAATCACTACTAGTATATTTTATGTCATGTGTGTGCCCATATACAAAGTGTGAATCAAGTGAAGTGCGTTTTATAACTAAATCCATGGCATTCTTTGGTGTAGGTACCTTACCTTGATATCATATCCCCTTTCTGCCATTTCTGCTAACTCCATAGATCATTGAAGCCATTTTGCTTCTATCTATGTTTTTAGCTAGAAACTTCTGAAAGCTGTGATCATACTCCTTGATGATCTCATCAGCACTGCTGGGAGTTTCAGGGATTGTTTCCTTCTGAGAGTTTTGCAATAGATTTTCTAATTTTGAAATTTTATCTTTTAACTCATAATTCTCCAATTTGAGACTCTCAGTCTTATCAGAGTCAGAAGTAAGAGTCCTTTTCAGGTTTCTGAATTTGACTCTGATCTGCTGATATCTTTCCAGAATTTCATTGAGGCTTTCAGCTAGTCCAGCCTTAGTAAATTTTATAGCAAAGTCAGGGAATACCTCTTCTGTATCTGATTCAGAGTCTGACTCAGAAGCTTCACTGTCTTCTGTTATGTTTTCCATGAGAGCTATGTTTGCTCTTTCATCATCTGATTCTGAGTCAGCTTCAGATGTGTCAGAATCATCCCATGTAGCCATGAGACTTTTCTTCTTTTCCTTGCCAAACTTCTTTTTGGGCTTTTCCTTCTGAAGCTTTGGGCAATCACTTTTGTAGTGCCCTTGCTCGTTACATTCATAGCAGATGATGTCTTTGTTGTTTGGCTTTCTGTTTCCTGAAGAACCTTCAGATCTTCTGTGTCCATAGGAGGATTCTGACCTTCTGTATCTGGAGAAGGATTCATTCTGATTCTCTGATCTTCTGGGATTCATGAACTTCCTTTGCCTCTGCTTCCATAATTGGTTCACCCTTCTGGAGAGGAGAGACAATTCATCTTCTTCTGATGAGGACCCATCAGAGGTTTCTTCTACAGCCTGCAAAACTTTGGAGTCAGATTTTCTGTTAGATTTTAAAGCTAATGGCTTACCTTGCTTTTGAGGTTCATCTGCTTCTAGCTCTATCTCGTGACTTCTGAGGGAGCTGACATGTTCCTCCAGAGAGATTTTGTTGAGATCCTTGGCTAGATTAAGCGATGTGACCATTGGCCTCCACTATTTTGGCAAGCTTCTGATTATCTTTTTAACATGATCAGCAGTGGAATATCCTTTGTCAAGAACTTTTAGACCAGCAACAAGAATTTGAAATCTTGAAAACATAGTCTCTATTGATTCATTCTCTTCCATCTTGAATGCCTCATACTTCTGAATGAGCGCAAGAGCTTTGGTTTCTTTGACTTGAATGTTGCCTTCATGTGTCATTCTCAGAGAGTCAAACATATTCTTTGCAGTGTCTCTGTTTGATATCTTTTCATATTCTGAATAAGAGATGGCGCTGAGAAGAATTGTTCTGGCCTTGTGATGATTTCTGAAATCACGCTTTTGCTGATCAGACATTATTTTCCTGTCAATCTTATGACCACTTCCACCCACTGGGTGCGTGTATCCATCAGTCACCATGTCCCACAGATCAGCATCATGGGCCAGAAAGAAACTCTTAATTCTGTCTTTCCAGTAGTCAAAGTTCTCTCCATCAAAGACTGGAGATTTGCCACTGAATCTGTCTCTTTCTTCATTGTTGTCATTGCTGATGTTTTGATTTGGTCCTGCCATTGTGTTTTTCTGATGCTGGATCTTGTACTGACACGGTTAAGTGTTATAAGCTCAGAACCAGGCGCTCTGATGCCAATTGAAGATGTGAAAAACACAAGAAGGGGGGTTGAATTGTAAAACTTAAATCAAAAGCTTAAACAACACTGTATTTTTATCCTGGTTCGTTTGATCTCAAACTACTCCAGTCCACCCGTCAAGGTGATTTCGCCTCTCTCCAACGAGGTCTTAATCCACTATATTCAAAGGAATACAACAACTACTTTAACAACTGTTAAAGCCTTCTTGAGTATAACCACACACCGGTTTATCTCAAGGAAATCTCTTTACAAATAATTGAACAATAATGTGTTTGATGTTTTCTAATAAAACAGTATACCACAACTGTGATAATACACAAATATAAGCTTTGAATGAAACTGGATTGCTAGAGCGTTTGAATGAGCGTGGTTTGAAGGCTTAGCAAAATGTATGAATGCGTGCGTGAAGATTATTACACTTTTCTTTTCTCACACTGACTTGTTTATATAGCCAAGGCAAAGATACGTTGTTGTCCATAAATCACTTTCAATGATAATAAAGTTCTTTCCTTTTTGAGAAGATCTTGTCTTTGAATAAAGCCGTTGGCAATTAATCTGTCTTGAATGTTTAGTAACGCTTCATAGTCTTCTTTATGATAATCAGAGTGTTCTTTGCTTTAACTGGATGATGACGCTTCTGAGTGCTGATGACTTGGTAAAGATCTTGATCAGAGTCAGAGTATTTTATATGCAGATTCTGGTCATCAGGCTTCAGCGTATGATCTGGTAACTTCAGCGTGTAGCACATGTTATTGATCTTCTGATGCTGACATATCTTCTGATGCTGATGTTGATACTGATCTTCTGATGCTGATTCCATCAGAGCTTCTGTAAATACACAACATAAATCTTACAATTTATTTATTCTTGTATTTTGTTATCATCAAAACTCTAATTGAGGATTGTAGAATCAAACTATGTTCTAACATGTACATCTAAACTTCAGAAGTTTATGCATGCTCAATCAGAAAAGGATGGTGTTTGGGTTGTCGTAGGTAAAGGAACCAAAGCATGTATGTGAGGAATACTGCAAAGCAAAACAGGCTAGGGAGGAATTCAAACATGACTTTCCCGTGAAATCAAAGCAAAAACTGGAGCTGGTTCATTCTGATGTGTGTGGGCCTTTTGAAGTAAAGTCAAATGGAGGTAACAAGTATTTCCTTTATTTCATTAATGAATTCATCAGACATATATGGATTTACCTTATTGGAAGAAAGAGTGAGGTGTTCACACAGTTCAAGAAGTTCAAGTTGCATGCTGAGAAACAAAGTGGCTGCAAATTGAATAAGTTAAGAACTGATGGTGGTGGTGAATATACGTATGCTCAATTTGC
The DNA here is from genome assembly GCA_948472305.1 of Vicia faba. Taxonomy (NCBI): domain Eukaryota; kingdom Viridiplantae; phylum Streptophyta; class Magnoliopsida; order Fabales; family Fabaceae; genus Vicia; species Vicia faba. Next base: position 1,470,617,406 of record OX451738.1, on the reverse strand, counting down.
TAGATTTTGCAATGAGGAAGGTATAGAGCATGGGGTTATTGTACCCTATATGCCTCAAAATAATGGCATAGCTGGGTGAAAGAATATAAGTATATTGAACATGATGAGAAGTATGTTGAAAGCTAAAGATATTCCTAAGAGATTTTAGGCTGAAGCAGCTTCGACAATAATATATATTCTAAATAGATGCCCAACGAAGAAGATGGTAAAAAAGACACCTCATAAGGCTTGGACAGGGTCGAAGCCAAATGTGAGTCATCTTAGAGTTTTTGGATCAATTTGCATTAGGCATGCACCTGAATAATTGAGAAAGAAGCTGGATAATTGAAGTGAAGTCATGATGCTCATAGGTTATCATTTGACTGGTGCATACAAGTTGTATTTTCCAAATGAAGATAAACTAGTGATTAGTCGAGATGTTCTTGTAGATGAAAGAAATGGGTGGGACTAGAGTCGAAGCTCAGTTCGACAAGAATCAGATACAATTACAACTGGGTTCGAAGAAGATGAACAAAATGAAGCTTTAACCAGTCAAAATGAACAGGGTAATGCTTCAACCAGTCAGAATGAAGAATCACTTGTGCAAAATGAAAGAAGTGTTAGAACAATGTTTGAATCTAGTACCCTATATTTAAGTTTTGATGATAACAAAATGAAAAGATATAGTATTTATATGTTTCATGTTTGAATTATATGCTGCCTAAAATTACTATGCTCTGACTTGCAGATATGCTGATTAAAATAAGCAAGATCACTTCTTCAGCATCAGAACTTGATTTGATACACCAGCATCAGAAGTTGCTGAATCAGAACGTGAAGATCAGATGATCAACTCACGCACATGCTGAAGCTTGATGAACAGAACTGCGCGTAAAACACTCTGATACAGAATCAATAGTTCATCAGCAGCGAAGCAGAATCAGAATGAGCCAAGCCAGAACGTGCATTGAAGAAGCAACGGTACTGTGCATTGAACGCTAATTAATTCCAACGGCATCATTCTAGACAAGATCTGCTCAAAAAGGAAAGCTTGTTATTAGCATTGAATCAAGAATATTGGGTTCAACGTTCATCTTCTCAAGTGCTATATAAACCAAGCTTTGAAGATTATAATGGCTAATGCTTCCAAACTCTCTACACGCACAAAGCTGAACAATAATCTTCATCTACCAGTTTTGCTAAACCAACAAACTCTGATACTCCATTAGTGTTTAGCATTCTAGTATTCTAAGCTTCATTTGTGTAAACATCACAGTTGTGATATAGTTTTGTAGAAAACATTCACACACATTTGTTTTATACCTTAGTAAGAAAGTGTTGCCTTGACAAACCGGATTGTGGTTTGAATCAAGAAGGCTTTAGCAGTTGTTAAAGCAGATTTGTATTCAGTTGAATATAGTGAATTAAGACCTCGTTGGAGAGAGGCGAAATCACCTTGACGGGTGGACTGGAGTAGTTTGAGATCAAACGAACCAGGATAAAAATATCTTGTCATTTGCTTTAAGTTTCCAGTTTTACAATTCAACCCCCCCTTCTTGTGTTTTTCACCCCTTCAATTGGCATCAGAGCGCCTGGTTCTGAGCTAAAACACTTAACCGTGTCAGTACAAGATCCAGCGTCAGAAAAACAATGGCAGGAAACAACTCTCATTTCAGCAATGACACCAATGAGGACAGAGACAGATTCAGCGGCAAACCTCCAGTCTTTGATGGAGAAAACTTTGATTACTGGAAAGACAGAATTGAAAGCTTCTTTCTAGCACATGATGCTGATCTGTGGGATATGGTGACAGATGGATACACGCACCCTGTGAATGCAACTGGTCAGAAGATTGAAAGAAAATCAATGACTGATCAACAAAAGCGTGATTTCAAGAATCACCATAAGGCCAGAACCATCCTCCTCAGTGCCATCTCCTATACTGAGTATGAGAAGATCTCCAACAGAGACACAGCTAAGAACATCTTTGATTCTCTCAGAATGACGCATGAGGGCAACGTTCAAGTCAAAGAAACAAAAGCTCTGGCGCTCATTCAGAAGTATGAGGCGTTTAAAATGGAAGAATCTGAATCCATTGAAACTATGTTCTCTAGATTCCAGATTCTGGTAGCTGGTCTCAAAGTTCTGGATAAAGGATACTCTACTGCTGACCATGTCAAGAAGATAATCAGAAGTTTACCCAAGCAGTGGAGGCATATGGTTACTGCTCTGAAGCTGGCGAAAGATCTCAACAAAATCACTCTGGAGGAACTTATAAGCTCCCTCAGAAGTCATGAGATAGAGCTAGAAGCTGACGAGCCTCAGAAGCAAGGTAAGCCTATAGCTTTAAAATCTAACAGAAAATCTGAATCTAAAGTTTTGCAGGCAGTTGAAGAAACATCTGATGGATCCTCATCAGAAGAAGACGAACTTTCCCTTCTCTCCAGAAGAGTAAATCAACTGTGGAAGCAAAGACAAAGGAAGTTCAGGAATCCCAGAAGATCTGATCAGAACGAGTCTTCTTCCAGATTCAGAAGGATAGATTCTTCCTCTGGATACAGAAGATCTGAAGGCTCCTCCGGTAGCAAGAAGCCAAATACAAAAGACATCATCTGCTACGAGTGCAATGAGCAAGGACACTACAAGAGTGACTGCCCAAAGCTTCAGAGGGAAAAGCCCAAAAAGAAGTTTGGAAGAGAAAAGAAGAAGAGTCTCATGGCCACATGGGATGACTCTGACTCGTCTGAAGCTGACTCAGAATCAGATGATGAAAGAGCAAACATAGCGCTCATGGCTAACATTCCAGATGACAGTGAAGCTTCTGAATCAGATTCAGAATCAGACACAGAAGAGGTATTCCCTAACTTCGCTGTTAATTTTACAAAGGCTGAACTTGCTGAAAGCCTCAATGAAATTCTGGAACGTTATCAGCAGATTAGAGCTAAATTCAGAGACCTGAAAAGGACTCTTGAATCTGACTCTAATAAGTCTGAGAGTCTCAAATTGGAAAACTCTGAGCTGAGAGATAAAATTTTAAAATTAGAAAACTCTTTACAAAACTCTCAGAAGGAACCAATTCCTGAAACTCCCAGCAACGCTGATGAGATCATCAAGGAGTATGATCATAGTTTCCAGAAGTTCCTTGCTAAAAGCATAGATAGAAGCAGAATGGCTTCAATGATCTATGGAGTTAGCAGAAACGGCAGGAAAGGAATAGGATACCTAGGTAAGGTTCCTACACCTAAAAATGTCATGGATTTAACCATTAAACACACTCCTCTAAATTCACACTTTGTGTATGGTCACACACATGACATCAAATATACTAGTAGTAATCACTCTGTGAAACCAAAATTCAACCAGAGTTTTGGTAAAACTAACAAGTCAGGACCCAAGAAAATCTGGGTACCTAAGGATAAAATAATACATGTTGCAGATATCTTTAGCAGCAAATCAGAAACACCAGTCATGGTACCTGGACTCTGGCTGCTCACGACACATGACGGGAAGAAGGCATATGTTCCAAAGCCTGGAACTTAAGCCTGGAGGCCACGTTGGCTTTGGAGGCAATCAGAGGGGAAAGATAATTGGCTCTGGAACTGTAGGTAACGGAAATCTTCCCTCTATTAATAATGTTCTGCTTGTTGATGGATTGATGCATAACCTGTTATCCATAAGTCAATTAAGTGATAACGGTTATGATATAATCTTTAATCAAAAATCATGTAAAGCTGTTAGTCAGAAAGATGGGACTATCCTGTTTAATGGAAAGAGGAAAAACAACATTTACAAAATCAAACTTTCTGAACTAAAGAGTCAGAACGTAAAATGTCTTCTGTCTGTTAACAACGAGCAGTGGATCTGGCACAGAAGATTGGGGCATGTTAGTATGAGAAGAATATCTCAGATTAACAAACTCAATCTGGTCAGAGGACTTCCAAATTTGAAGTTCAATTCAGATGCTCTGTGTGAAGCATGTCAGAAAGGCAAATTTGCAAAACCTTCTTTTAAATCCAAAAATGTTGTTTCTACCTCTAAGCCATTAGAACTTCTGCACATTGACTTATTTGGACCAGTTAAAACTGCTTCAGTCAGTGGCAAGAAGTATGGGTTAGTAATCGTAGATGACTATAGCAGATGGACATGGGTAAAGTTCTTAAGACACAAGGACGAGTCACACTCTGTGTTTGTTACCTTCTGTAACCAAGTTCAGAATGAAAAAGATCTTAGAATCGTTAAAGTCAGAAGTGATCATGGTGGAGAATTTGAAAATAAAGATTTTGAGTCATTCTTTAATGACAAAGGCATTCTGCATGATTTCTCTTGTCCTAGAACTCCCCAACAAAATGGAGTTGTAGAACGAAAGAACAGAACATTGCAAGAAATGGCCAGAATCATGATCAATGAGACAAACGTTGCTAAGACTTTCTGGGCAGAGGCAATAAACACAGCGTGCTACATTCAGAATAGAATCTCAATAAGACCTATTCTGGAAAAGACTCCATATGAATTGTGGAAGAACAGAAAGCCCAACATTTCGTATTTTCATCCATTTGGATGTACTTGCTATATGTTAAATACTAAGAATTATTTGAACAAGTTTGATTCTAAGGCACAGAAGTGTATTATGTTAGGATACTCTGAACGCTCAAGAGGGTACAGAGTATACAATACAGAAACACAGATTGTGGAAGAATCAATCAGTGTTCGTTTTGATGACAAGCTTGACTCTGAAAAGTCAAAGCAGAATGAAAATCTTGCAGGTATAGAAATTGAATTTGCAGGTTCTGAAGACAAGTCATCAGAAGCTCTCAACACAGACATTCCTTCAACGTCTGAAAGAAGCAATGCTAGAAATCCTACAACTGCTGCTGATCAACCTCAGAAGAGATTACCAAGAAGCAGTTTGGATCACCCAGAAGAGACTATCCTAGGAAGAAAGGAAGATCCAATCAGAACAAGAGCAAGCTTCAGAAACTCTGAAGAAAATCTTATGGGACTCGTGTCTCTGATTGAACCTTCTTCTATTGATGAAGCACTTCTGGACAATGACTGGATTCTGGCAATGCAAGAAGAGCTGAATCAATTCACCAGAAACGACGTATGGGATCTCGTTCCCAGACCAAAAGGATTCAACGTCATTGGAACAAGATGGGTGTTCAGAAACAAGCTTAATGAACAAGGTGAAGTCGTCAGAAACAAGGCACGACTGGTTGCACAAGGTTATAGTCAGCAAGAGGGGATAGACTATACAGAAACCTTTGCCCCAGTCGCCAGGTTAGAATCTATCAGACTTTTAATTTCATTTGCTGTTAATAGAGGCATCACTCTGTATCAGATGGATGTCAAAAGTGCATTCTTAAATGGTTATATAGAAGAAGAAGTTTATGTTCACCAACCCCCAGGTTTTGAAAATACAAAACATCCAGAACATGTTTTCAAACTGAAAAAGTCACTGTATGGTCTGAAACAAGCTCCCAGAGCTTGGTATGAAAGGCTAAGTAACTTTCTGCTTGAAAATGAATTCACCAGAGGGAAAGTGGACACTACTCTATTCTGTAAAACAGTTAAGAGTGACATTTTAGTCTGTCAAATTTATGTTGATGATATTATTTTTGGTTCTACTAATCCTTCTCTTGGAAGAAAATTTGCTAAGTGTATGCAGGCAGAATTTGAGATGAGCCTCATGGGGGAACTGAAATTCTTTCTAGGAATTCAGATCAATCAAACTCCAGAGGGAACTTACATTCATCAGAGCAAATACATCAGAGATCTTCTGAAGAAATTTGACCTCTCAGAATGTAAGCCATCAAAGATTCCAATGCATCCCACGTGCATTCTGGAAAGAGAAGAGGTAAGCAAAAGCGTAGAACAGAAAGTCTACAGAGGTATGATTGGTTCTCTCCTTTATCTGACTGCTTCAAGACCTGATATTTTATTCAGCGTATGTATTTGTGCTAGATTCCAATCAGATCCTAGAGAATCTCACTTAACAGCAGTTAAGCGAATTTTCAAGTATCTGAAAGGTACTACTAATCTGGGTTTGTTTTATAGAAAATCTAGTGACTACAGCTTAGTAGGCTACTGTGATGCTGATTTTGCTGGAGACAGAGTGGAACGTAAAAGTACTTCTGGAAGCTGCCAGTTTCTGGGAGAAAATCTGATCTCGTGGTCCAGCAAAAGGCAATCAACAATTGCTCTGTCAACAGCAGAAGCTGAGTACATAGCAGCAGCTGGATGTAGCACACAAATGCTCTGGATGAAAAGTCAGCTTGAAGACTTCCAGATTTTTGAGAGTAACATTCCTATTCTTTGTGATAATACTTCTGCTATTTGCTTAAGTAAGAATCCTATTTTACATTCTAGAGCTAAGCATATAGAAATAAAACATCATTTCATTAGGGACTATATTCAGAAAGGTATTTTAAACTTGAAATTTATAGATACAGACCATCAATGGGCTGATATCTTTACTAAACCCCTTTCAGAAGATAGGTTTAATTTCATTCTGAAACATCTCAGCATGAAAGTATGCCCAGAATGAAAATGTTTTAATTCCATGTATTTATCTTCAGAATGTAATTATATTGCTGTGAACTTCTGATCAATCTTCTTTCAGAAAGATAGAACATGCAGATTGTATCAGATGCAAGTCTAAAGATCTGAGAGTCTAATCTCAAATACAGACGTGCTGATCACTACATCAAACAAGTGTCATCCAATCATCAGCAAATCCCTGAAGCAGAACGCGTGCACGCTTCTGAGAAAGGAAAGCGCTGATTGGGTGCATTGAGACACATGTCTGGTAACCGTTTTTAAGTATCTTTCTCAAATCCCCCAAAATCAGCAAGCATTTAATGCAAAGTAATCACGCTTGTTAATGGCAATCATTATTTTTTTCTCTCTCTTAAAAACGTTTAATTTTTCAAAATAATTTTTGAAAACCTTATTTAAGCACATTATTCTTCATTCTTATTCTTTACGCTTTCTCATAATCTCTGAAACTTTTTCTGCATATTTCTGAGTTTATCTCCTTCAAACCTTTTTCTCAAATCATTCTCAAAGCTTTGTTGTGTGAGAACAATGGCATCCTCCAGCATTTCTGCAGGGAATCAGAAGAAAGAAACTTCTGAGCAATATCAGGTGCCTACCAGAACTCTTCTCACACCGGTAAAGAATCTTGAGGTTCTCTCTGAGTTAATCATCGACTTCGAGAGTTTGAAGGATAATGGATTTGACCTAACTGATGAAATCAAGGCTCAAAAGTGGGAGAGGTATTTCGATAGGTTGGTTGGACCAACTTTCCCAGAGCTTGTCAAGGAATTTTGGATTCACGCCAAGATTCATAAACATCTAGTCATCTCTTCTGTCATGGGAAAGAAGATAGTAATTTCTGAAGACCTCATTGCTAGGTTAATCGGTCAAAGTGGTGGTGGAGTCCGTTGTGTGGACATGGCTGACAGATGCCCTGATATAGGTGTGGTAGCCAACTGCATTTTCACTCTTGGATTTCCCAGCAGCAAAATTAAGGATCTGAAGGATCACTGCAGAGTATGGGCCAAGATTGTTCTGGGCTGTTTCAATCACAGGAAGCCAACAAGCTCTCCTGATTATATAAACATGGATCAGCAATTTCTGATCTACTTTATTGATCAGAGGGTGAAGATCAATCTGGCACACTTCCTGTTCAACCATCTGAAGACTAGTGTGAAAGAGACAAGAGAAGAAGAAAGGACCAAAAGGGACTGGATACCGTTTGGAAGGCTCATATCAGATATTCTGACAGAGAATAAGCTGATAGATTATCTGAGCGAAGCTCAAGTGCTGGGCACTATGGAACCAACTGTTGGAAAACCGCTGAACGCTAAGAACCTGAAAAAGATGTAGCTGAAAGTTCTGAGAAGCTCCCTCCTTCTGAAAGTTCTCAAGCTGCCTTGGACAGGCAGGCTCTGGAAGAATTAAGGCTGAATGACTTGCGTCTCCAGCAGCGGATGGAAGAGAATGATCAGAAGATGGAAGCAAGAATGAATGTACAGGACAGCAAAATTGACACTGTTGTCACCATGGTTCAGAAGCAGAATGAAACTTCTGAAAAGATTCAAGCAATGCTGGAAAGCCTGTTCTCACGCATGCCCCCCACAACCTTAAATTTTTTTTCATGCATGACATTCTCTATGTTTTCTTCATTTTCTGATGTACTGTTTTGACTATGTTTTGTAATGTTCTTTTGCTCTAAACTATTTTAATATAATTTGTTTTTCTGATCTAAATTGTTTTAGCACATCACCAACACTTTTTGATTGCTGACAAAAAGGGGGAGAACAAGAATGATATTTAAAATCAATAACGGCTAACTAGACAGAAACTCTCAAACATTCTAACTCTATTACTTGAAATGTTTTTCTGTTTTGTTTTTAAGTCTACAGGCACAAGGAAGCCCTTGAACACTATGAAGACTAGAAGCTAGAAGCTCTGATCAAAATGTAGAAGCTCATGTTGCTCTGATCAAATATGAAGTTCTGATCGACCTAACACTCTGACCCGAAGCAAAGCTCTGACAAGAGAAGCTCTGAAGCTCTGCTCTCTGATAAGTCAAAGATCTATAATCCGATGCTCAAAGATAGAAAAAGATCTGATCCTGAAGAACACGCATATCAAAGGGAAGTAACAAACTCAGGGGGAGTATCTCTTAAACTCTGATTTCTCTTTACTTCTTAACTCTGAAACTTTTCCTAGATACCTTTTCACGTTATTTTTTATTTAAAATATCTAGTTTTTGTCATCATCAAAAAGGGGGAGATTGTTAGAACAATGTTTGAATCTAGTACCCTATATTTAAGTTTTGATGATAACAAAATGAAAAGATATAGTATTTATATGTTTCATGTTTGAATTATATGCTGCCTAAAATTACTATGCTCTGACTTGCAGATATGCTGATTAAAATAAGCAAGATCACTTCTTCAGCATCAGAGCTTGATTTGATACACCAGCATCAGAAGTTGCTGAATCAGAACGTGAAGATCAGATGATCAACTCACGCACATGCTGAAGCTTGATGAACAGAACTGCGCGTAAAACACTCTGATACAGAATCAATAGTTCATCAGCAGCGAAGCAGAATCAGAATGAGCCAAGCCAGAACGTGCATTGAAGAAGCAACGGTACTGTGCATTGAACGCTAATTAATTCCAACGGCATCATTCTAGACAAGATCTGCTCAAAAAGGAAAGCTTGTTATTAGCATTGAATCAAGAATATTGGGTTCAACGTTCATCTTCTCAAGTGCTATATAAACCAAGCTTTGAAGATTATAATGGCTAATGCTTCCAAACTCTCTACACGCACAAAGCTGAACAATAATCTTCATCTACCAGTTTTGCTAAACCAACAAACTCTGATACTCCATTAGTGTTTAGCATTCTAGTATTCTAAGCTTCATTTGTGTAAACATCACAGTTGTGATATAGTTTTGTAGAAAACATTCACACACATTTGTTTTATACCTTAGTAAGAAAGTGTTGCCTTGACAAACGGATTGTGGTTTGAATCAAGAAGGCTTTAGCAGTTGTTTAAAGCAGATTTGTATTCAGTTGAATATAGTGAATTAAGACCTCGTTGGAGAGAGGCGAAATCACCTTGTCGGGTGGACTGGAGTAGTTGAGATCAAACGAACCAGGATAAAAATATCTTGTCATTTGCTTTAAGTTTCCAGTTTTACAATTCAACCCCCCCCCCCCCTTCTTGTGTTTTTCACCCCTTCAAGAAGGTCGATAAGAATAAGAACAAAGTTGACAAGGCTAAATGGATATGAAAGGTTTCTAGATCAAGAAGTTAATGCAAATGGTGACTTAATCGAAGAAGCCATGATGATGGCTGAAGCAGAACCAAATGATTTGGATGAAGCCATGAGCAATTCGAATTGGTGTGAAGCTATGAAAGGAAAACTTAGAGATATTGAGAAGAACAAGACCTGGGAGCTTTTCGAGAGAACAAATAAGAAACCAATTGATGTAAAGTGGATTTACAAGGTGAAACAAGGCCAAATAGCGAGATTGCGAAGTATAAAGCAAGATTGGTGGCGAGAGGTTTTCTATAAAAACCTGGTATCGACTTCGACGAAGTGTATGCGCCTGCTGTGAGGTTAGAAACAATCATAATTGTTGTTTTAATAAAAGAATATAGAGGATGAAAGATGCATCAGTTGGATGTAAAGTTAGCATTTTTGAACGGTCCATTGGAAGAAGGAAGTCTATGTTACTCAACCACTGGGATTCGATGTCAAAGGGCATGAGTCAAAGGTATATAGATTAAAGAAGGATCTTTATGGTTTGAAACAAGCCCATAGAGCTTGGAATAAGAGAATAGATTAGCTTCCTGGTCGAAGTAGGTTTCACAAAGTATGTCTCTGAACATGGAGTGTATGTAAATGATATCAATAGTGTCAGTCGAATCATTTTATGTCTCTGTGTTGATGACTTACTCTTTACAAGAGAAGACGAAGATGAGATAATGAAGGTAAAATCGAAATTAATGCAGGAATTCAAAATGTATGACTTAGGGAATCTCTCATATTTCATAGGAATTAAATTCAAAGATACTTAAGACTGAGTATTCTTGCATCAAACGAAGTATGCTCAAGATATTTTGAAGAGGTTTAAAATGAGAAACTATAATGAAGTTGTCACTATATTATAAACTAGAGAAAAGTTGAAAAAGGAAATGAATGATGAGTTTGTAAGTTCAACCCTTTACAAACAAATCATTGGATCCTTGGGATATATATGCAATACTAGACTAGTAGTGTAGTCTGCCAAAGTGTAGGATTGTTGAGTAGATTTATGGAGAAATCACATGAGTGTCATCTCATCTCAGTAAAGAGGGTGTTAAGATACACAAAGGGAACAATTGATCATGGCGTGTTGTTACCAAAGAAGTCGAAGAACAACAAAGATGTCGAAGTTCATGGATACGCTGACTCAGATTTTAGTGGAGATCAAGACGAAAAGAAAAGTACTACAGGTTACATTTTCATGATCGAAGGTGCTCCAATCTCCTGGAGTTCAAGGAAGCAAAGGCATTGTGGCTTTGTCATCGTGTGAAGCAGAATATGTGGTTGCATCATATGCTGCATGGCAAGCAGCATGTATCGAAATGTTACTTTAAGAACTCAGGATAATGGAACTTAAGAAGATGAGGTTGTTTGTCGATAACAAGTAAGTTATAAACATGGCAAATCACCTAGTGTTTCATGGT